>JBBPDJ010000023.1:1928303-2050634 GCA_037974625.1 Cucumis cinereus | reverse complement strand
ATCATCCTGAGTTACATATTTAGTTACGACTACAGATATAACTAAATAATTATAGTAAATTAGATATATTTACTATTTCATAATCATTTTGGCTTGCTCATGAATGGTGTCCGGTGTTCACTTCATGATGGTATATTTTAATAATTGTTCATTGTTTAAACAACTCATATGCGTTGGCGCTCAAAATTTGAAGTGCCTGAACTTAATAAACATTTTAAGATGTTTCTTTTTTCTGAATCTATTGTTTTGTCTCTTTATTTTATTTATTACTAGGCCAAGTGAATGAATGTCGTATGGGGAGAAACAACTTATGTAGATCTTCAAATATGGATACAGTGACATACAATATAGGTGACTTAAGACGCAAATTTCTCAACCCCTATGATTTTCAACACTTAGTTCAACAAACTAGAACTAGCATTTGTATTTACTTACTAAATTGATTATATGTGCCAACAATTTGTAAGTACCATGTTTCTGATGGATGGTCAAAGTTGTTTGTATTTTCATTATTGAACTTTATAAAGATATGTAGGATCGGTATGGCAACCCTAGAGGGGTGAATAGGATTTTTACAAATTAATGAAACTTTTTACTAATAAGTGATTTAAACAAGAAATTCATTCAAATGATTCACATCAAAATGACTTATAAAGTGACATACACAAATTCAAGCATAAATTTTAGCAATTAGTTTTAGGAAATAAACTATATCAACAAATTAATTGCAAAACTAAATAGGAGAGAGATAGAGAAATTAACACCGGTAATTTTATAGTGGTTTGGCACAACCGGCCTACATCCACTTCCCAAGCTCCTCTTGGGTATGTCACTAACTTCGAAGCGACTCTTTCCACGGATTAGAGACAATCGCTACACTGCTCTTTTTACGAGTTCAACAGTAAACTCAATCGTTTCCCCGGATCACGATCAAATCGTTACAAACGACTCTTTTTAAGGAATAAGAGCAACCCCTTTAGTAATGAATTTTGAAATAAAGAACAAGATGACAAAGACTCTCTCAAAGAGTATATTTACAAATTTTAAAGCACTCAACAAATCAACCCTCACAATACGAAATTTCTCTCTCAAGAATAAGATGAAAAGAACAAATAATGAAGCTTGGAGAGAATAACAATGGAAGCTTTGGGAGTTATAAAAGATATTTCAAAATGTGTCATTTAATTTGGAGAAGAAGGCGTCTTTAAATAGAGAAATGAGATGTTGAAATCTAAAATCAATCTTGTAAAAGAAAATCAAATGGTGGATATTTAAATCAAACTAGCTGTTAGACACATAAAAAATAATAATATAAAAATATATATCTTTATAAAATCATTTCTGTTAAAAACCAACAAAAATAAATCACCATTTAAAAAAAAAACTAACCGTTAGACACAACCATAAAATAATATTAAATTCATTTTTCTTTTCAATTCATTTTCTTTTTAAAGCCAATACAAATTATCAACCATGTGTTTCTCCTCCATAAGCTCCACATGTCACTCACTAATTGAATCCAATTTGATGATTTGGCCGCCACGTGATTGTCTAGGGTATTTTTTCGTTAAATTTGTTTCGGCTATAACTTATTCGTTTGAACTTCGATTTGTGCAATTCAAATTGCGTTGGATTCATAATTTCAAGCTCTACACAATAGACTGACCAAAACACTAGAATTGTTAATAAATGAAATTAGGTTTGTTATCATCAAAACATTGATTAATTAATAAATTAAAAATAATTAATTTGAGATTAAGGACCAAAAAGCCAACAAGATATTGTTTAGTGCCCTCCCTCCCCCCTCTTTGCATATACCTCAATTAGTTTGGGTTCCAAGCTTTTTAGAATATTGATCATTTTAATACATTCCTTCTTTCTATTTTCACAAACAAAATCTTGCCTCCATCAGAATTTTCTGATACGCTTCTTCTGAGTATGGTTGTAGTATTATGAATGTTGTACATTAACAAGGTTTCAATCTTTGTGAAAAGGGTCAGGTGTGTTTACTCTGGTTGATTTTCTTCATATTATAATTATGAGCTCAGAGTATTGTTCATGGTTTGTTGTTCCTATATTATTAACTGATAAAGTACATCTTGCATTCAAGAGGTTTTTTGTGTTAGGAGGAGCCTAACATTAACCGTCATAGTAAGAGAACTTATGTAGGGAGAGTTTGTTGATGAATAGAAAGGGATCAAAGAAAGCGGGATTTGCAGCATATAGGATGTGTCATGGACATATCTATACTCTGTAACAAGGGAAGCTTGCACTTGTATCGCAGTGACAGACATGGGGAGCTGACCGATACAGCAAGATGTAGGCCAGTATTGTCGAACTGGGTTACCAACGTTTGTGTGTATCTTACTATCTATCTACCTACTATTGCATTACATCCTGTAATAGCTTTTGAGTTATTAGCGTAACTGCTGATAGTATCCGATCTAACCATTCAAACTAATACATTTTTCAGATTACAAGAATATAAAAATAAAACTAAGTCCAAGTAATTTGAATTATATTCAGCAACACAATAACAAGTGACAATAGAGAAAAAGTAATTTGTAATTTTAGAGTTCAGGATTCGTGAACTACTAATGTATAAACATATTTACTACTTAGAACTTAAAAAGTCTGTTGATGATATTACATTGTATAGGCTTACAACTATTCCAGAACCATAATTATTTGATTCTTAGCTTACATAACACCAACTAACCACTCCATGCTATGTCGTGTTTCTAAATAATGATGAAGTATTTTCTCTTTTAGTTCGTTAGAATTTATTTCACCATCATTTCATATGTACTCATCTTCTTCATCTTCTTCCTCTTCTTCCAGCCCAGTCTCGTAATCCTCTTCTTCTTCTTCTTCTTCTTCTAGCCCTGTCTCGTAATCCTCTTCAGTTTCTGACCCATAGCCCATGATGGTTGTTGATGATGGGGGCAACTGCTTTCTCGCCTCCCCCACGATCTTCATGATTTCTTCCACAGTTTGATGTGAGAAGGTTGGATTATTATCCTTCTTGTAATAGATTGCTTGGGCTGGTTCTGTCAGTTCCCATTGTAAGTTTTTTAGAAACCACGGGTGGCTCATGATCTCTTTTATTGAAATTTTCTGTTGTTGCATTTTGTTGACAATGTAAGAACTACATCCAAAAGAAGCTTCAAAAGAAAGAAGATGACTTCATTGCGTTTTACAAACTAAAATTTTCTCATAATATAGCTTTTTCTATTTTTATTTTTTGTTTCTATAGGCAAATTATTTTAAATGACAAAACTATTGAAAATATATGCAAACATAGTAAAATATCCGAATCTATTTGTGAAAGACCAAAATAGACACAAATAGTAGTTTTTCGCAGTTTATCTTGCTATATTTTTAAATATTTCGGTTCATTTTGCTATATTTGGAAAAACTCCTATATTTTAATGTGGTATGAGATGAAAATGAATATAATTTTATATTTTTTCCATACGAAATTTCAATATATTTGCATGTGGTAGGATTTATCAAGGCTGATGGAAGTACCTATACCATCATTTTACCATTTTAGAAGTTTCAATTAAGAATATCAAACAAGTTGAAAAAAAAAAAATTGTATAGGAAATGAGAAAAATGAATTAACTAGTTTGTCACAGAAAATATACTTTCAAGGGATTTCGGACAAAGAGGCAAGAGAGTAGGTGTTGACAATCTCGAGATATAGGAACATGGTCTGGTATTTTGTAGCGTCCAGATATCTTTCGCTACAGAAGAACAAAACGGGAGTGAGAAAAAGATGATGGGCGCTTTACTGAAATAAGTCTACAACAAGGGAAGTAATGAACCTTAATAGATTTCTGAAAGTTTTTATTATTGTTTCCGTCTTCAAAAGGATATGCAGCGATCAACATAACATAGAGAGTAACTCCACATGACCATACATCTGCCATCTACAGCAGAATGCCAAGAGAAGATCACAATAAGCCATTTCAAAGTTTGAACTAAGAGAAACCATTTTTGACTTGTTCATAGAGTGGATGTGACCACCTTTCCATCATACTGTCCGCGAGATATAACCTCTGGTGCTGCATATGTTGGAGAACCAACATTTGTATTTGGTCTTGAAAGCACCTACGTACTCACAACAATGAGCATAAGAACATAAGTATCAATTGAGCAAATTTATAAAATTCTCTTATTCAAATACCTTGGAGAAGCCAAAATCACACTTTTTCAACAGCGGGGCTGGACTTCCATCCAAAGGGATATTGTCTAGCATCAAATCTCTATGACATATTTGCTGCATAAAGAATTTAGTCAAACAAAATATGGTATAGCAGAAGCCATTTAAGGCTTTGTAGTATGTTGCAGAACCAACATTTGTATTTAGTTTCGAATAGAATAATTAAGGATGACTAATTATAACAAATTTACAATAGAAGAGCATAAGTATAAGAATATTCATTTGAAATGAGCAAATCAATAAAATTTTGGTATATCTAAATTAAAGACCTTGGAGTAGCCAAAATCACATATCTTCAAGCGTGGGGATTTCCTTCCATCTAAAAGGATATTGTCTAACTTTAAATCTCGATGGCATATTTGCTGCATAAAACACATTTTGTGTCAAACAATAACATTGTATAACATTTTTAAACGACAAACCATATAAGGTGTAGTATATATATGTTTTTTTTTTTTTATCCCTACCATTGAATGAATGTAATTGACTCCTGAAATTAGCTGCTGGAAAAAATATCTTGCCTGTAACAAATTAGATCAAATGAGCACTTAAACAATCTCAAAAAACCTACCAATTCTTGTCTTTGGGTGTTGAGCTCCACAAATAACTCTTAACGACCCTTCGACACCAAATGTTAATTTTTTTAGATATGTGTTTGTTTTCTCTCAATTTCATACCAAAACTTGAAATTGCTTTCTAAAATATTGGTAGAAAATAGAAAAAAGTAAAGAAATTAAGGGTGTTTTTCAGGCTATTAGCATTGTTGTTTTAGATAGAATTGGTTAATGAAACTACTGAATTGAGTTGAAATGATTTGCGAAAGGGAGTGTTTAGTTTGGTTTCACTGTTTAGCAGTATCAGTTCTCACGTACTCATCTCTAAGACTTGCATTCTATTTCTAGTTTTTGTTCAGTTTTTTACTTCGGTTGAAATGAGTGAAGAAGGATGAACCGAATTGGGCTAATGACTGTATAATTACTAAATGATGATATATCTATACTTGTGCTTACGTTGTCAATAATACACATATGTCTTCGTACTTGGGTGCAATTACAAGAAATATGGTGTATGGTGTAGTTGATTATGTTGCAATTAGTAGCTCAATTTATGAGACTTAATAACAGGAGACTGATAGTTATTTTGAATACAAGGTATTTTCGTTCCTTGCATTCTTTGGGAATAAAGCCAAGGAAACTCTTTAGGAATAAAGCTAATAATTAATAGTATATGAGTGAGAAAGAGAGAGAGAGAGAGTAGATAGATAATAAACCTCATCTTCTCCAAAACGATCCCAATTACACACTCTTTTGAAAAGTTCTCCCCCAGAAGCATATTCCATCGCCAAAGCCAAATGGGTTGGGGTTAAAAAAACCTATAAAGTTTAAACCAACCTCCAACTTCAAAATCCATCTTAATTCATAATTTCCTCTATTTCTTAATCTGAAACTTTCTTTAATTTTTACTAATCGAACCAAAATTTGAAGTAAAAAAAAAAAAACTTGCCTCCTTAAAACGAACGACATTCGGATGCCTAAGTGATCGATGGTTTAGAATCTCTCTTTCCACATTTGCATCGATCTGTGAATTTGAGTAAAGGATGAGAAACAAGGATATATGATTGGAAATGTAAATGGAAGGAATTATTGAATGGAGAAATAGAAATAACCGTAGGACCACGTTGTATGAACTTGACGGCCACAAGCTCCTTGGTTCGCTTATGCTTACAAAGTTTAGTAACACCAAAACTTCCAGCACCCAAATCCTTAATGACTTCATACTTCTCCATCTCTACAAAAATGTGTAGCAATGAAGGATTTGAAACAAGATTTGGGGATCAGATCTGAAGTCAACTACCTCTTGGTTCCCCAGATTTAATATAATACGGTTTATATTGGGGTTTTGTTTTTATGAATTATTGTTCTGGTTTATGTGTTCTAAAATGTATGTTCCATTATTTTGATGGACTTTGAAAGTCATTTTTAAATGTTTTAATAAAAAACAACATAGGAAATGTTTTCATAAGCAAAAGGAATCTGACAGATTGTTTGGTCAGGGCCTTTTCAAATTATTTTATTTTTAAATTTTCACACTTGAAATCTTTCGTTTTTCCAATAGTTTAGAGATTTTTCTAAATAATATATTAGGAAATTCAAGTACTGAATAATATGATATTATATCCAAATATCAACATAAAGTTACAGGAAACCTTAAAATTCGGAGAAGAAAGAAGATGAAGTATAAAATGAAAAATAACATACTTATAATCTCTATGTATCTCCCAAAAAAAAAAAAAAAAAAAAAAATAGAGTCTAAAGTAGTTGGGAAATAATAACATAACCTACTCACTCCTCCTCACATCATACACATTGTAATGCCATACTTTAGAACCACATGGAACATGCATAATTTGTTTGTTTGTCTCGTACCATCGAGTTGCTTTTCTCTACCACTTTAAAACATTGTATCTATGTGCAGTGATAGCATCATAAAAGTGCTATGTTTTATAGGTTAAAATATTCGAGATAGTTATACATATGCATCAAAACCCTTATTTTGTAGGAAATATTGATCTAGGAAAGCAAAGAAGTCCAACGAAGCAACGACGACTCAATTCCAAGCTAAAATGAAGCAACACATCAAAATTACGAAATTTCCCCTCTCAACGCCCCCTGAAGCGTCGTGGTGTTATATCACGGTGCCATTTTCAGACACCGTCGCGACGCCAATCTAAGTGTTTTGCATCACTCAATTAATTTTACTAGACGTACCGTCAATGTTCGTAGCATAAACCGTATTTGGGTGGGAATTTGCATGTAAGGCGTAGTAAAATTCCAATTTGAGGAACCGTGTGTACTACAAAAAGGACTTTACTAGACACTTTTAATTTTACATTTCTTGACGGTTTTATATAAAACCGTCAAGTAATGTTAAAAGTCGTCAAGAATAAACAAAATACGAAATAATGAAGAATTTTTTGAAAATTCTTAGCATACTTTAACCGTCAAGTGTAGCTTTTCTTTTTCTTGACAGATTTTATCCGTAAAAAAAGGGTTAATTAAAGACACACACTCAAAATAATTTTTTTCCAACTTTTTGTCCTCGCACCTCCAGTTCCTCTTCGCAAAATAATCGCCCCGAAAAGTGAATTTTCTCATTTTCATCGCGAAAAGTAGCCGTCCAAACCCTTATCTCACTTCTCGCAAACCACAATGGAAACTCATTTTCCTCTCCAATCGAATTCAAACTCCATTCAAAATTTCTCTCTTCTTCCAAAATTTCTTCCTAAACAATCAAAAATTTTCCCTTCTTCCAAAATTTTGTCCACTTCGAAAACCCCTCATTCAAAGCCGTCGACGAAGAAATTTTCACTATCAACTCAATGTTCTTCGAAAATTTCGTCTCCGATTGAATCAAACTGTTGATTCTTGGTTCACAAACGCCTGTCTCTTCGAATCTGCTAAGGTTTCGCTTTTGATCGAGTTCGAAGACGATAACAGTTTTTCCAACGATGAATTTGCCGATTAGGATAGGGTTGCATTTGGTTTTGCGATGGTTAGGAGATGGCAGATTTCTTAGTGGCGGTTGAAGATTGGATTGAGTTTTTTTTCTTTGCTTTTTTTACGAGATTGTAGTCGTAAGTCTCAAGGCCGATTTGTCCGTTTTAAACTACGGGAAGGTTGTTTTCTTGCTTTCCATTTTTATTAAGAACCAATTTTTCATGTGGGTTTATTGAGTTACAGACTATACATAATTAAAAATTTGATCTTGATGATTCTTGACCAAATATTTTAAGCTAGATTTAATTTCCATATGATATGTATATATATTATAGTAGATTCCTTGGATTTTCATAGCAATTTTTATTCACATTTGGTTGTTGGGTAGTTGATGTTTGATTCATCAATACTGTTAAATCACATCTCTTTTTATGATCCTGCTCATATTCTCTCATACTTTTTAACAAAATAAAAAAGATAAGATACCTGTTGTCTACAGTTGTAGTGGTTTAATTTAACTGATACCAAGGATTTTTTTTCTGAGTTATAATAGTAGTAGTACCCTATTGAAAGAAACCCCATTGGAACAAAATTATAAGGAGGTTTCAATTTGTTCTTCTTAGAGCCCAAGTCATCAAGATGATCTTGGTCCTCATCTCTTTTTGTTTTCAAAGTTGATCACTAATAATTTTTTAGTATATAAATGGGGATGGCATAATCAATGCATGTTCAAGTTAACATCCTTTTCTTTGATAGAAGATGTATTCAAACAGTTACATGTTTCACTTTTTTTTTAACAAAAACAAAAATATAATTCTTGGGGAATTCAGTTGGTAGTTTGTTGTTCTTTTGTGAACACTTGTTTATTAGTATATAGGGGTTGCATGGGGATTGGATTAGTGACTTTGCCTGAACTAGTTAAATTATGTTTAGGTTACGGATGGTCATGTGATCCGTGATTAGTAGCTTCCCTTGTCTTATTCGTTCACTCTTATAATGCATTCGAAAAGAAATTACAGAAACAATCTAGGGTAAGTATGATTTTTATAAACAAAACTACAGAGAAAATTAAACTAACCCTCGTTGGAGACTCTGAATTCTACCAAACTCCAAAGTGTTGACACCACCATTAAGAACCTTTCCTATTCTCTGAGTAATTGAGGTTGAATGATTGTGGGAACCAACAGGGATTAAATTCAGGAATTTTTGGAGATAATATTGAGAGAGTTTTGTTTTTCTCTGCAGACCTTCTACAATTCAGATGTAGGGTTAGCCATTAGCACCGATATGCTCTTCCCTTTCTTTAAGATGAAGAAGGGAAAGTTAGAGATAATATTGGAAAATCCGTGGGAGCATTCCACGTTTCCCAAAAATAACTCTCGTAAGAGAGTTATTTAATTTAATTAAACTTAAAATTAAATTAAACTAAATTAATTAACAAATTAATTAATTAATTAACAATAATTAAATCAATATTTCATTTAATGAATATCTCTCACATAACCTATAGTTCTAATTTAATTAATTTAATTAAATAAAATTTAATTAAATCTAATTAAACTAAATTATTAATTAATTCTAAAATTAATTAATTTCTAAATTAAATATCTTATATTTAATTTATTCAAATATTTAATTCTCTCATAACCTATAGTTTTAATGTGTATCATATACACATTAAATTTAATCTACAATTTTAACATGAATTTGATTCACATTAAATCAATATTTGAACTCATTCAAATATTTTATTCTCTCATTAATTAATTTTGAATCATATCCAAAATTAAAATTTATAATATAAAGTTTAATTAAAAAAAAAAATATAAACTTTATATTATAATGTATCACCATACATTATATAATTCTCATAGTCAATTTGAGCATTTCAAATTATATCCAAGATATATTCATGTCATCACCCTTTACGAGCTAGGAAGGGGACCCCATGGACCTACATATTAGAAGCTACAGCGATATGAGATTAATTGGCTAAACTCATTAACCACATTAATCAATATTTGTTATATGTGTGTACACTCCACTAAAAACTCACAGCTGAACTCTTCTCACTGTATATATATTTTTGTGTCCACTAATGTAGACCAATAACAGCAAGTTAGTCCTTCACAAATGTTCGTAACTCCAGCTAGGTCAAATTACCGTTTTACCCCTAGGTTACTTATTGGTCCTTAAATACGAATGCTCCTCTAATGAACAACATGCTTATGATCCAACCAATAAGCAGAAATTCATGCTTATGGTCCAGAGAGAGTAGGACCCTTTGTTGAAGTCTCGAAGACACCAATTAAGAGAACACTTATCTACTTACACTAAATTCGGGAAGGAGTGAATTTCATTTTTTGTGTGATTATGTTTCCAGCTCCTCACTTGATCTTGTCCCCAAAATGATAGGCTTATTGAATCGGCAAACGTACCACTCTCACCCATACAAATCAAAGCACAATTTCTTATGAACAGGACTTCATAATACACTCAGGATTAAGACTAAGTTTCCTAGGTCATCCTATTTGAAATAGAAACCTAACTAGTCAACGAGGTTACATTTGGTGGTTACTATTTCGTGATCCAGTCTTATGCAAACCCATTGCATAGGACACTCTCACGTGCGTGTCACCTACACGAACACATTAGATCATTGTGTTTGTATCAAATAGAAAGTAGACCGTATCCATAGTGTTACCAGGATAAGGTACCCAACCTTATCCTTATACTATAGACCCTTGAAGTTGTATCTCGAACATTGATCTCTGTATGTCTCCACATACTATTCAAAACTCATAAAAAAATCTTAGAATGTTAGTTTACTCGATGCTCCCTACTTGTAGAGGGCACTAAAAAACAAAATGAAAGAATAATTAAGTAATCCTAATTTCTAGACGTCTACAAAATATAACGAATATGAAATCAATGTTTATACTTGCATTTACTGTGTGCCATAAAGTTTATTTACGGCTTTTCTAAGTGTTCTTTTCTGACTCAAAGATTGCAATTGCTCTGCTTTGGCAATAAATAAAGAAAAATTTAAAACATAACAAATATAGTAGTCAATATCACCCCCCCCCCCCCCCCACACACACACACACACATACCAACACACGCACTCTCTTTATTCCAAAATCAATGCACATAATGAACTAGCACACCCAACCATTTTCATGCATTCACTACCCTAAACATACTTTAAAGTCATGCAACACAAAAATGGAAAAACTAATCCCCACTCCTCCATCCACACAACTTAAAAGTAATGTAACAAAACAGCATTGACTTAGAAGTCAATGTACGAATCGTCACTCAACCTAAGAAAATGCAAAAATAACTTTATAAAATGGGGGGGGGGGGGGGGGGGAGGGGGGAATTTAAAAGTATAACGTACTGATGTTCGTTGTATCAAACCAGGGCTATTAGCTTTTTATGATTTAAAGTCAAAGTCATTCCTATATAGCTAGTGGCAATGATATAGCGAACTAAGGAATCTTCTAACGTTACTTTGTATAGGTGTTTGTTGTTGCGAAAGATTTTGGAGCATGGCCAGCTTATTACTTTGCTTTGAAACATCCTGAAAGGGCATTGGGAATTGTCACATTGGGAGTGCCATTCCTTCCCCCTGAATCTTTGAAGCGTTCCCAAAGCAACATCCCCGAAGGCGTGTATACTTTAAGATGGCGGGTATGCAAATGCTCTATCATACGTTGCCTTACACTCTTCCCTTTCAAAAGAAAACTGAATGGAGATATTCCAACCCTGTGTTGTTTAAATGCTCCGTCTTGACATGTATATAATAATTGATGAAAGAAACATTTATTTTCAAGTTGTTTTTGTTAGAGGGTTGATATGATATCACATCTACCTTAGTCTATCAGTTTAAGCTTTTGAGTCAATGTGGATGATCTAACATAGTATATCATAGCGGAACGTCCTGTAATGTCTCATTTACTCACCAATTAATATTGATTTTTCCTTGTTGGTTTTTTTAAAAAAAATTATTTCAAGCCTACGAGTAAGCTTTTAGGTAAATGGATGATTTAATAGTTTTTTTTTTTTTTTTTTTAACAAATGGACCCATTCCTGTAGTAAGTCTGACTATTGATTTTATAGTATTGATTCTGGATAGAGACTTCTGTCTCAATAGCTAATAAGTAAATACATAGTTCTTCTACGAATAAATGAATCTCTTATAAAGTTTAGGTTGGATTTCAAGTTTCTTAACTTTGTTTTGCCTGTTCGTTCTTTTTTCACCCCCTTTGTTAACTCGTTTCTTCAACTTTCTCTCTAATCAAGGAACCCCGGCGAGCTGAGGCGGATTTCGGTCGTTTTGATCCGAAAACTGTTGTCAGGAATGTTTATATCCTCTTCTCCAAAAGTGAAATACCAACAGCTCAAGAAAATCAAGAAGTAATGGACTTAGTAGACCCAACCACCCCTCTTCCACCTTGGTTCACCGAAGAAGATCTAGCAACTTATGGAGCTCTCTATGAGAAATCTGGATTTGATACTGCATTGAAAGTTCCTTATAGGTATGCCATTTGAGTTTTGAAATGAGCACATCTTGTTTTACTTACTTGGATAATTCTATTACGTTTGATATATGATGGATTGATGCACATTCATGATAGGTCATTCAATGAAGATTGGGGAATAAAAGATCCAAAAGTTGAAATTGCAGCACTGTTAATAATGGGTGAAAAAGACTATGTTTTCAAATTCCCTGAAATTGAGGAATACGTAAGAAGCGAAAGAGTTAAAGATTTTGTTCCAAATTTGGAGATCGTCTATTTACCAGAAGGATCTCATTTTGTTCAGGAGCAATCTCCCGAAGAAGTTAATCACCTACTACTTACTTTCCTTGCCAAACATATTTGACAATGGACACATATAATTAGTCAAAACGAGCATGGCTGAACTAAGTAAGAAGTTTGTCGTCCGAATCGTCCTACTTTTATTGTACTTAAAAAAAATATAAATAAATAAATCTGTGACTAGTTACTGATCTATCCTTATGACTCTTTCAGTGTGCTTTTGTTCTTAAATTCAATAGATAGTTACAATATGTAAGTTTATCAAATAACATCAATAGTGTGCTTTTGTAATATGTCAACAACAGTGTCTAAATGTTGAGTTGTCAGATAAATATATTTAGAATGTTCAATTATATTTGGTGTAGTATTGGCTTAGTAATTTTGAGTTTTTACTATTTATTTCTAGCCCAAATTAAAAGTTCTGATTATTCAAATTTAACATTTGTGTCTAATGATGTTGAACTTTTAAAAAATTTCAATAAATTCTAAACGTTCAATTATGTGTTCGGTATGTATTTAAATTTAAAATTTGTTGTTGAAATATAATTTAAACAGATATGAAACTTATATTTTAAAAAATGATACCTAAATTACAAAAAATAAACAAACCAAATTTGAAATTGATTAATCTTAAAGCATAGTTTATAATTAATTTTTTAAAAAAACATATTTGATATGATTTAAGTTTAATAATATAGAACATGGACAGTCAATAATTGATGTAATGTTTTATAATAAGCCAAAAAAGACCATACAAGTAGAACTACGCCAAGATCATCCATTGATAGAGAGTAAATTTAATCTACTAAATAATCATGTTTTGGTTATTCAGTATGATTTATTCATTTCGTAATAGGTAAAATGATATTTTATCTCACTTAAAGTAACGAGCCACACATATAAACACGTGCTATCAAATATGAATTAATAATTATAATAAAATAGTCTTACAAAAATACAAAAATTATCGTATTTAGAAAAAAAATGATACATCAGAAGAGATATAATATCTTTAGATAAATAGATATTGAAGTTGTTTTTTTTCCCTTTTTTATTTAACATTGTTTTTCTTAAATAACACATTTTGTTATTTCTATAATATTGTGCAATTTCTTAAATTATTTGTACACATTTTCTAACTTAGCATGTTTTATTTATTTATTTATTATTTTTTAAAAAACATAAATTAGAAACTATAATGTAAATATATACGTTTTATAAAAGAATTAAAATATATTTTTTGTTATGAAAAAAACATCTATTTTTAAAATGATAATTAAAAATGTCTGTAAAAACCTATTGTAATGTTTTGCCTAAAAAATAAAAGCAATGGATGGAGTCAATGAATTGGAAGTTAAATATTTACATTTCGAAACTTAACGTCGAACTGTAATGTTTCATTTGGAAGTTAAACAGATCAGTCTCTCCTTCCTCCTCACCCACAGCTCTTCGATTCAGATCTCTCCCTCGGCGCTCAATTAACTCATCAATTCCACCAATCCCTGGTTAGAATCTCTCTCTCTCTCTCTATCTATCTATCTGCTGTTTGCTTATCCTCCTATCAATCTTGAAATTTTGTACTTTTTTAAAAAAAAGATTTGTGAAATGGATTTGGATTCTGCATGCAATTTCCGTAGGTGTCGTTGCCGATATGATCTGTACATTACAATGCTTGCAAATTTGGATTTGCTGTAATTTGTGATTTTTTTACATTCTATGGATTGCCTACATGATTTTGATTGTTGATTTATAATTGCAGTAGTTTGTGGGAATTAATAATGAGAGTTTCTGCTTCGGATCCCTTACTTTTCTTCTTTCTCATTCCCCCTTCCCGCGAATGTCGGCCTCATCTCAAAGTCCTTCCGTGCTTTAAGGCCTTTCGTAGTAATATAGTTCTAAGTGAAGTTTGATTGACAGCATGGCTATACATATAGAGTTAGGGCAAAGAATGTAGAAAAGGAACTTTGTTTATGCACTTTATTTCAAGGTGATTGATATTGCTAGTTTCATATTTCATGCACTTCAATCAATAGTTTCATATTCTAACATTCTTTATCAAGCTCTTGAGTTTTTTTTTTTTCTTCTTATAAGTATATTACTGACGAAATTTCATTCCCAGGTGCGGAAGACAAAATCTCTCCTATCTGAAGTCAGTGATTGTTGGTTTGCATTCTCATATCATTAAAGATGGTAAAGGCATTTATGTTATTGAACCATTTATTGTCTCTTTTTGTCTGCATTCTTATGTAAATTTATATGAAATTGTCCATAATAGATATTTTTTTAATTGCCTCCCCATTAATTAATTTCTTAGTGCTTTCTTGTTATAACCAGTTGAAGTTTATGAACGGTGAGGGGTGAATTCAGCCATGCTAATATATGAATTTTTGTTTGGATACGATGTTATATACTCTAAGAATTATTCATTACTGTAAATAATCAAGATCCTAGGTAGTTCCTAACTTTTACTGTGCCATTCGGAAACTCTTGTGAGCATTTGTGATTAATGGATTGGGCTACATATATATTTTGTTTGGTGTCACTGAATCTGATATCATGCACACTTTAATTTACTTTAGGAATTGTGATGGGAACTAGCTTGAGCATCTTGCTCGTGAAGATTATTAGTGATTGCATATTATTTCTTGTTCTTGTTCTCTCTCTCTCTCCCTCCCTGGTGGCATACTTTTGACTCTGGGTTTCATGAATTTATCTTTTTCTCCTGCCCCCTTATTTTCTTTTGACGAATGTTATATATGTTGCATAGGTTGTTCTTGCTGCATCCATTGTTAGCAAGTCTGGGAAAGGTGAGATACTTCCTTTTCCCATTCTTCAATTTGAACTTTATTTTTCATAATGATGGTTTTCGTAGTTAGCTTTTTACACTTTATGCTCATTAGCCCCTCTCTCACATGGGCACAAACACACACGTTTCTCCCTTAAATTTTATTCTCAAGTCTTTGATAAATTTTAGCTACTATTTACAAGGCTGTCGTTTTGGATGCATTTTTTTGCAGTTCTTGTTTCCAGACAGTTTGTTGATATGTCTAGAATCAGAATTGAGGGCCTTCTTGCTGCTTTCCCGAAGTTGGTTGGAACTGGAAAACAACATACATATGTGGAGACAGAAAATGTTCGCTATGTTTACCATCCAATAGAAGCTCTATACTTGCTTCTTGTTACAAATAAACAGAGCAACATCCTTGAAGATTTGGACACCTTAAGGCTCCTTTCTAAGCTTGTATCCTTTTTTGAGGCCTATAGTTATTTATAGTGTTGCAATGTTGATCTTGTGTTGAATTTGGGTATGTTGGTCCGTGATCTTTCAAGGGGACTAACAAAGGTTGCATATGCTAGAACAGAGCAAACACTTATTGACGATGTATTGTATAAATGAAAAGATTAACTCTAGACTGCAAAGGAAAATAAAATGTTATGTAGTTCATTTTATGTGAAACAAAATCAAGTCTTTTCTGGTAAGAACATCTGTTTTTCTTTTAAGAATATTTTTTTAGGTCTGATAATAGGGGTACCCTCCATCATGTGTATGTGTATACTCTCTTACGTGTGTATGTGTGGGAGTTCTGTTTGCATGGTAAGATAGTTCTTTACAAATGTTTGTGTTAAACGTGGTGAGAGTGGAGTTATGTTGGAGTCCTTAAGTGATTATAGGTGCCTGAATATTCATTCTCTATGGATGAAGAGGGAATCTGCAAGACAGCTTTTGATTTGATTTTTGCTTTCGATGAAGTTATTTCTCTTGGGCACAAGGAAAACGTGACCGTTGCCCAGGTTAAGCAGTACTGTGAGATGGAGAGCCACGAAGAGAAGTTGCACAAGTTGGTATTGCAGAGCAAAATCAATGAAACTAAGGATGTCATGAAGCGGAAAGCTAGTGAGATTGACAAAAGCAAGGTATTCTTTACGTGCCCTTCATCATTTTTTTTCGCAACTAATATAGTCTTTAAAATAAAAACAATTTGTTTTCTGATAAAATAAAATCAAATTTGATAATTTGTCATATATATTGCAGATTGAAAAGAATAGGGGTGACAAAGGAGGCTTTATGTCTTTACAATCTATGGGATCAGGAAAGATTGATAATGGCCTCGGTGACATGGGCATATCATCAGGTGGTGGAGGTGGTTTTGGTAGCAGTTCTGGTTTTGGATTGGGTGCAGATGTCGAGTCCTTTTCCAGCAAGCCTAAAGGTTGCTCTTTGTTTAAATGCACATTTTATGAATGTTATCTATGATGAGTTGTTGGTTTGTTACACATATTTGTAAGCAGTCACTTGTCCTTGCATCAACACCATCTACGCTACCAACGTTATCTCTTAGTAATTTGTCATATATTTTATGGCCAATGAATATAGTCATGTATTAAGTGGACGCTTACCATTCTACCTTCTATGTTTGTTATTAGGCCGTCCACCTTCATCTGCTACTGCTCCCCCCAAAGGCCTTGGCATGCAACTTGGTAAATCCCAAAGGACAAATCAATTCTTGGAATCTTTGAAGGCAGAAGGTGAAGTAATAGTTGAAGATGTACAGCCAAGTGTTGGTCCATCTAAATCAGCTGTCCCACCCCCAACTGATCCTGTTACTCTATCTGTTGAGGAGAAACTCAATGTGTCCCTGAAACGAGATGGTGGAGTTAGTAACTTTGACCTTCAGGGAACATTGTCCCTTCAAATTCTCAACCAAGAAGATGCCAACATTCAAGTTCAGGTACTTTGGTTCACATAACATCAAAGATGCTGTATAATAAACACTACAACTTCTCTAGGTGATTGGTAGCCCCAACACATATCCTTCGATTTCCACTGTTTGACTATTTATATTAATTGATTTCTGGCACACCTTATAAACTTTCCTTTAAATGTTTACGAAGCTAAAAGATTTTCATCGTTGGATTGTTCACAAATTTGGCACTTGGGACAATTTTTTACTTTTAATTTGTTTGTATAGGATTTTGAACCATCTCCCAGGCACCGCCTTTTGTCTCATCTTGTTCTTTCAGTGTTATTATGATTTGATTTGCAATGCTGGTTTTGTTATTTGCTTCACTATCTTGATTCGTTATGCCTTGTTTTCAGATTGAGACTGGTGGAAACCCTGGCATCCTTTTCAAAACTCATCCTAACATGAACAAAGAGTTATTTTCCAATGAAAACATTCTAGGCTTGAAGGATCCGAACAGGCCATTTCCTACGGGTCAAGGCAGTGAGGCTGGAGTCGGTCTCTTGAAGTGGAGAATGCAAAGCACTGATGAATCAATGGTACCATTAACAAGTGAGTTTGAATCTTTTTCATATAGTTTTCTATTATATATATATATTTTAAAAGCTATACTATACTTATGATGAGGCTCCCGTTGTTGCAGTCAACTGCTGGCCTTCTGTTTCTGGAAATGAAACCTATGTTAGCATTGAATATGAGGCTTCATCAATGTTTGACCTGCGGAATGTTGTCATCTCAGTGCCTCTTCCCGCTCTTCGTGAGGCACCCAGTGTAAGGCAGATTGATGGAGAATGGAGGTATATATTGATCTTTACCCTCTTAGTTTTTACCTGATTTATATTCTTTCGTTGAAATCGTGACCTACATAGATTCTTTGATCGAAATGGGACTGTCCTTGTTGAACTAAGAAATACGTTTTACTAAAGTAATAAAGTGATTTTTTAAAGGTCGTTTTTGTCCATAAAAATGGGACATGGCAAAAAGAAACAATTTCGTAAACTTTTATCTAACAAGTCTCAATGTTGAAAACTTTCTGAAAGACAAAACTTATTACGATTTTTTAATATATGAATTACATGATTCTAATGAAGCGGATCCAAATCAATATCCTTTTAAATTTAAAGACCCATTTGCTCAGTTCTTTCCCTATAGTTTAACACCTTTTTTTCCTCAACCTGCAGGTACGATTCCAGAAATTCTGTCTTGGAGTGGTCTATAGTTCTCATTGATAACTCAAACCGCAGGTACGTAGTGTTAGAATTCTCTCTTCACTAGAAGTTGTTACCCTATTATAATTGCATGCTTATGTTTATTAATTTGTCCCATCTTCTTGACAGTGGATCTATGGAGTTTGTTGTTCCTCCAGCCGATTCATCAGTATTTTTCCCCATTTCTGTTCGGTTTTCAGCTGCTAGCACATTTAGCGACCTGAAGGTTTTTTCTTCTTCTGTCCTCTACTTGAAACTGGATATTAATTACAAACCTCCAATAACCATTATAACCTGTCCTTGTGTATGGAATAATCTCATTAATAATTGCATTGATACCTACATTTTGGGTGGTAGTCAAAATTAAATTGACAGTTGCATTAGAGTGGAAATAGCAGTGAATGTGAGAGTTCCTGTAAGAACTAGTGTGGATGGAAGTGATTTAATTAGAACAGGAAGTTCGTTAGACAAACTCTTTTACGATCTAGAAATCCGTACTAGACATAGACTGACTGACTTCTCTCATTCATATTATTTTATTCTGTAAAAAGAAAATAAGATTTGAACTACACTTATTCTCATTCTTGCATTTCCAGCATTTGCTAACATTGGTTTGTAAACTCCATTGTTTCAGGTTGTCAACATTTTGCCTCTCAGGGGCGGTGCTCCTCCCAAATATGCTCAGAGGACACAGTTAATTACGGAAAACTACCAAGTTGTTTGATTGACGAGGTCTTTCTTTATTGAATTTTTCTTACATTTTGCACTGATAAATTTTTTTTTTTTAGTGATTTGGGCAGTTTTACTTATATATATATATTTACTGTTTTGGAATCTATTAAGAAGGGACGGCCATGATTCATTCAGCTTTTTTTGTTCCATATCGAATATTACAAGATAAAGGATCTAATAATAGTCTAAAGCTTGTTAATCCTCATTCCAAATGTTGTGATGTTCCATGGTCACGAATCTAAAAGTTGCTCCAACTACTAGTTGAAAAATACAAATTTATTGAAACCCTAGTTTCAGAGTCGAGACGTTATCTCATGAATTTACCAAAACAAGATTTTTCGTCAAACCAGCCACCTCAACCACAATGGCTTGCCCTGCTACAGTATCCTTTTTTCCTCCCCTCCGACTATTCTCCTCTTATCACAAGTTCTTCATTATTGATCAATTAATCACATTTTGTTCAACACTTCTTCTGAAAACTCAGTTTAGCTCTACATATTTGAAATTAAATTAAACGTATTCATGAACACGCTAAAGTACATCTCAAAACTAGCAATAAGTAAAGCCTAAAGATAAATCACTACGTGGAGTGTGAAACTACACAGATTAAAATAAACCACTTCAAGTCATGGTCTTAAAAATGAAGAAAATTGTCGAAAAATTGGTAAAATATTTACGCATGCTAGCAAATTCGTGTGTAAAATTGAAATTGTGTGTAAATCGTTTTTGGACTTTAGTGAAATTTTACAGTTTGTGTAAATATTTTGTAGTTTTTTATTATTATTTGAAAAGACCCAAAAAAAGGAAAGTCTTTAAACTCAAATACTTCAAAGACATGCATGGTTGGAAGGAAGTAATATATAATATTATTTGTTTTTGTTTCAAACTCTTTTTCCACGTGAATTCATAATGTGGGTTGAAAAGTTTGCGATGGTTTGAATAAGTCACGTCGATTACAGTGATAATTTTCAGATTTGAGGTTGAATCGTCTATATATAAATAATACAATTGTTTGAACTATTTGGAAGGAAATTAATGCAAATTAGGCTGGTTCGGTAATTTCCATTTCATTCTCTATTATTTGTTTTTTTTTTTAAAAAAAAAATTCAAGTCGATAAACAACACTTCCATGTATTGGTAATGTTTTCTTGTATACACTTTAGAAGTATTTTAAAAACCAATGCTAAATTTTAAAAAATAAAAAGTAGTTTTCGAAATTTTATTTTTGTTTTTGAAAATCTCTAAGAATTAAAATCTTTACAATTTGAAACTCACGAGCATGAATTGTGAGAAAATAAAGACAATTTTATTAACTGAAAAACTAAAAGTATAGTGGTTATCGAACGAGACATTGATTTTTGGTTTTCAGTTTGAGAAAACTAAATCAATAAAAATTCGTACAAGCCAGAATTTTAAAACTTACAAAAAAAAAGGTTTTTTTTTTTTAAAAAAATAATTTAGATAAGAATTTGACTTTTTTACCTAAGAAATTTGAAAAAAGTAGTCAGAAATTGAAATAAAATAAACTTGATTTTAAAAATCAAATAATTACTCAGACAAAGTCTACACGTTTTAATTTTACATTAAAAATATTTATAACTTTTTACCATTTAGGTCAAAACCATTCAAAACTGATAAAGCAAAACTAGAAAACTTATTTTTAGAAAGGGAAAAAGTCTTAAAAAAAAGTTTAGTAAATTTTGGTTATAGAAACAAAAAAGTGAAAGAAAAAAAATGCGATGTATCAATTTAACCTTTGAAAAACTCGATTAATTTATACCGTCCCCCTCTTAAACTATATAATAAATTCTTAAACTTTTAATTCTAAAAATTTTTCCATTCACTTGTTACTCTCTAGTTTATACTATTTATTTGTAACATGTAGCTATTTTAAGATAATTTCGTTCAAAATTATCTAAATTTTTTTAATAAAATTATTATTCCACAAAAAAAAATTAACGAAAATATTTATTTTCACACAAGTAAAAAAAATAGAGCACGTGAGAGATGAAGAACCATTTAAAAAATAAATTTAACTGTAAATTAGATTAGAGATATTAAATTTAAAATTTATTAGAATCATATAAATTAAAATAATAAAAATCAAATTAGAAAATACTTTAATTTGGATATCGCTTTTATAAAAATCAAACCATTAGTATGCAATAAACTTATAAACTTACGACTAATTTAATTTAATTTAATTAATTAAACGTAAAACTAGAAAAATAACTCCATGGTTCTCCCCTGGCCATAAAAGCAAGCAAATCGACAAAATTCAAATTCCGCCCCCAAAACTTTATTTTCCTTTCATTTAGACCCCGAATCAGCCAATTTATTACAAGACTTACCCCTAAAAAATGTAAAGAAACCAAAGCCTCAGACAATTATAGTTAAGGGTAGAAAATAGGAATTTTGAGAGAGGAAAAAGAAGAAAAAAAAGGGTTATAAAAAGAAATTAATGAAAGAAGAGGAAGCATATTAATTAGGTCTATTGGATTTAATTAATTAATAAATTAAATTATTTAAAGAGTCTAATCTTCGGGAAGTGGAAGTGTGAAATTTTGACCTTTCGCTTTCTGGATCTAGGGTTTCATGTCATTGACAGAGTCCTTTGTTATCGCCAAAAATACGAGCCCTAGCAGATAAAATAAGAGTTTTCCCAAACCACAGATCGAGTTGATTGGAAAAAAATTTTCATTTTTCTTTTTTGGTTCATCATCTTCATCATCATCATCATCATCATCATCATCATCATCAATCAGGATCTTAAATTTTTTCCTATCATGGAAAAGAGAAGAACCCAAATCTTGTTTTGTTCTGTTGTTTCTTGACGGATCGATGTTTTAAATTTGGAAAAAAGAAAAAAAAAAGAAAACTGGATCAAATCTAAAGCATTCTGGACGATTCATGATCTTTTTAAATTTTCTTATTGTCTGGAAAGGAAATCATTGAAACCCCATGGGATAATATAGAAACTTGATGAAATTTCTGGAGGCAAAAAGCGAAACAGTGAAATATTGAGAGGAAGGAGATTGGTGGGGAAGAATGTATAAATCGGTGGTTTACCATGGGGATGAGCTACTGGGAGATGTAGAGATTTACCCAGAAGAAAAGAATGGCTACAAGAACATCGAAGTGAAGGAAATCAGAATAAGTCACTTCTCGCAACCCAGTGAGAGGTGCCCACCACTTGCAGTGCTTCATACCATTGCAGCCTCTGGAATTTGCTTCAAAATGGAGTCAAAGACCTCGCAGTCACAGGACACGCCGCTCAATCTTTTGCATTCCTCGTGTATCATGGAGAATAAGGTATAAAAACATAACTCGAATATAAGAAAGGAGACCAAAAGACTAAAGTAAGAAGAAAGAGAGAGACAGAGACAGAGATTAAAACCAACGAGTTAAACAAAATCTTAATTCTAAACCCAACTTTGTTCATCTTCAAGGATTAGATTATAAACATTCCAATCATTTTGAGAAAACTTTGTCACCTTAAATTGAGAATGGTGCTGGAATTTTGCCTCACATTTTGTGAAATTTGTATGATATCTGCAACTTATCCTAGATTGTCTTTCTACCTGTCTTGGTTAGCTACCTATGGAAGAAAATGGGAATGTAAAATGGGCAAAGCTGACTCCTAAACTGTTGGTTCATAGGAAGTTTAGTTCTTCGCTTTTTCTTCCTGTTTTCTTGCTCTTTCCGGCTGGTGATATTATTGTGAAGATTATGCTGCTGGTAGTTTCATTTTGGTGGTAAACTTGGGAAATTGTTACAAGAAAATTAAAAGAGTTGTTTCAATAAGCTGAAAATTGGTGTTGATGTTAATAGCATGAGAGAACTTGGTTGCCCCCTGGAGTCGTTTTTTCAAACTTCTAATCTTACTTATGGTTCTGTCTTTTTGTATAGTTGGAAACGTTTCTGCTTTCTTTTTGTCTTGTTCTTGATATGGATGTGTTGCAAACACTGACGTTTTGAATTTGTTTCAAACAGACTGCTATAGTGATGTTTGGGGTGGAGGAGCTACATTTGGTAGCCATGTTTTCTAGAGATCTTGACAAGCAGTATCCATGTTTCTGGGGCTTCAATGTTGCAATGGGACTCTACAATTCTTGTCTTGAAATGTTGAATCTTAGATGTCTTGGCATTGTATTTGATCTTGATGAGACACTTGTGGTTGCAAATACAATGCGTTCGTTTGAGGATAGAATTGAAGCCCTGCAGCGGAAAATAAGCAGTGAGGTAGACCCACAGCGCGCTAATGGCATGTTGGCAGAGGTTAAGCGATATCAAGACGACAAGATAATTCTGAAGCAATATGCTGAAAATGACCAGGTTATAGAAAATGGAAAAGTGATTAAAAGTCAATCGGAAGTTGTGCCAGCATTGTCTGACAATCATCAACCTGTTGTTCGACCCCTCATACGGTTGCATGAAAAAAATATCATTCTAACTCGTATCAACCCCCAGGTAACTAGATTTAATCCAGGCTATCTATTTGCTTCCACTTTCCAAGGATGCAAGGAACATCAAACAATTCACTTACACTTGTTTTTCACTTTAATTGTTCACATGTGCATTCATATTGCCCTTTTTTCTAGTATCCATATGTTGGATCTTTTTTCTCTATGTTTTTTTGAGTCTCCTAATTTGTCTGTTGATCTTGGACTGTAATGATTGAAAGTAATCCAAACTGATGTTGTTTGCCTGAGGCAAAATTTGGTTCATTTAAGTGGTGCCTGAGTTCTTTATATGATATTTCATTTAGACTTATAAGTTGCTCAATGAAAGTCATAAGCTATTTTGTGAAGTCGTTAAATGCAAGTTATATTAACTCAACTTTACTGCTATGATTTCATAGATTCGTGATACAAGTGTTCTTGTGAGGTTGAGACCTGCATGGGAAGATCTTCGGAGCTACTTGACTGCAAGAGGTCGCAAGCGTTTTGAGGTCTATGTGTGTACAATGGCTGAAAGGGATTATGCTTTAGAGATGTGGAGGCTCCTTGATCCGGATTCAAATTTGATAAATCCTAAGGAATTGTTGGATCGCATTGTTTGTGTCAAGTCTGGTAAGTTTAAGCCAATTCCTAAGAAAGAACAATATCCCTTTCCTAACCAGTGGCACATTTTTTCGAGGATCTTATCTAGCATGGAAGTTTGTTGATGAAGGAGCTAATTCCAAAACTGCTTGAAGTCATGCTCTATAGTTTTTCTACCATTTTAGAGATTCTCAATTGATTTTTTTTGTTAACATTCTTTTGGTCCATATCCTTAGGTTCTAGGAAGTCGTTGTTCAATGTCTTCCAAGATGGGTTTTGCCACCCAAAGATGGCTCTGGTAATTGATGATCGTTTGAAAGTGTGGGATGAAAAGGATCAACCTCGAGTGCACGTTGTTCCTGCATTTGCTCCTTATTATGCCCCTAATGCTGAAGTATATTCTTATTTGAAATTTGGCATTTCAGTTTGAAAGATTTCTTTAAATTAGGCAACACTGATTTATTTCATGTCCCTTTTTCTTTTTGGGTAGGGAAATAATGCCATCCCTGTTCTATGTGTAGCAAGGAATGTTGCCTGCAATGTTAGAGGTGGTTTTTTCAAGTAAGATTCAGAAGACTGCTAAAGTTTCTTACCGAAGGACATGATTCTACTATGCTTATTTTTAATATTTGCAAATTAAGGGTTTAGCTCTGGGAGATGGTCCAAGTTCATGCATGTTATCAGTTTTCTTTTGTTAATTGCGGCATTTCTCTGATTTCAGGGAATTTGATGATATCCTACTGCAAAAAATTTCTGATATTTCATATGAAGATGGTGTCAACGATATTCCCTCTCCTCCTGATGTGAGCAACTATCTCGTCTCAGAGGTCAGTAGGAATTCCTTCTCAAATTACTTTCCCCTAAAATAATCAAACTTAGTTTGATAATGAGGTCATTTTTTAGAATCAAATTTAGTGTTATTGCTTTTGTTTCTTGGCTTGTTAAATGCTTAATTATTTCCTCTTCTTATGCCAAAATGAGCTTAGCTCAATGGTAATTTTGATACAATCTTCTTCCCTAGAGGTGGGAGGTTCAATCCCCATCCCTACAATTGTTGTACTAAACATTCTTTTCCCTTATATGTTTTTCAGGATGAATACTCTATTGCTAATGGAAACAAAGATATGCCAACTTTTGATGGTATGCCAGACATGGAAGTTGATAGAAGAATGAAGGTACTGATGAAGATCTGTCCTTGATTGAGGTCATAAGTAAACTTTCATTAGCATATACCAGGGAACTAATTAGGTCAAGGGAAGTAAATGTAATAATATCTTGCATAACATTCTATTAGGAGGAATGAATTAGTTCTTAAATTTTCAAGTTACCATTATACATTTACATCCAACAATCGTTAGTTGTGGAGTGGAAAGAATTTTGCAACTTCATTCAATAAAAATGATGATAAATAGATGTCCAAGAATTACAAAGAAAGAAAGAAGTGAGCGAAACATAAAGAAATCAGTAAGCTCTCTGCGTCAATTAGTCATTGTGCCTGCATATTACTTCAATTTAAGATCTATGTCTGTCATACACACGTATACTCAGTCTTACATATACATGTATGAAAAGGATACCTCTTCCATCTTCCCCAGGATGCATTTTTGGCTTCTTCAACTATTAACAGTGCAGATCCACGAGTTTCTTCTCTTCAATATACAATGGCTTCTGGTGCTGTTCCACTTCCGCCAAAGCAGGTGTCGATGCCATATTTTCCAAACATGCCACTTCCCCATGTTAACTCAGTGACTCATGTGGCCCCAAATGAACCAAGTTTACAAAGTTCTCCTGCTAGAGAGGAGGGTGAGGTACCAGAATCAGAATTAGATCCTGATACAAGGCGTAGACTCCTTATATTGCAACATGGGCAAGATACGAGAGAGCGTCTATCAAGTGAACCCGCATTTTCTGCTAGGCCTCCTCCATTACAGCAGGTTGCTGCTCCACGTGCTCAATCACGTGGAAGTTGGTCTCCAATGGAAGAAGAAATGAGCCCGAGGCAACTAAGTCGTACTGCACGCAAAGAATTCCCGGTAGATGCAGAACCAATGCCGATGCGGGAGAAGCATAGGTCTAATCATCCTTCATTTTTCCCCAAGGTTGACAATTCAATTCTACCTGATAGAATTCCTCATGAAAATCAGAGATTGCCAAAAGAGGTAATTAGGCTATGTTTTGGCTTCTTTTCTATCTATGGCTTTGACTCCCCCTTTTTTCAAGGAGAAAAGCTACTGTATCATTCTTCAGTGTGCTTTTTTAATCATGCATGCAGGCTTTTTATAGAGATGATCGTATGAGAGTAAGTCGAAGGCCATCTAGCTATCCTGCGTTCTCAGGTGAGATGGCAGTTTGACACTTTAATTTGTCCATTGAATTTTATGGCTTCAAATGTTAATAGTTTTTATTTCTTTTTCTCTTTTTTTTTTTCTTCTCATATTTAATACTCAGGTAATAATTAGTTTGTCTGTCTGTTACTACTTGGGTCTCTCTCTTTCATTTTCTCATTTATTAGCATTCAAAAAGAGTCAAACCCTTCATCCTGTAACTTAGTGAACCGCGTGTTTTACTTTAGGGTGAATTTTCTAGTGGATTTCCATATCTACTCGCACAATTACTCTGTATTTTTATATTTAGGCTTACATATTATATGCATTGTTCTCACTGTGTATGGATGTTGTATTCCAGATTTTGAATCTAATATTTTCATTTCTCAAAATAGAATTCAAATATATCAGTTTTTTAGTTTGTTAAGTTTAAATATAAAATCCCTTAAATCTCTATCGATTTAACTTCTACACTAAAAGTTTTTAGATCGTTTGATATTGTAGAATGTTGTTAGTAGCAGAATATCAATCGATGATATCGTTACAATTTTCCCAAACTGAAAATTGACATCTTGATCGACTTGTAAATTGAAATCGAACTTATCATTATTTTTATTTTTCTAGTGTTTGTTTTGTTAATAATTATTAATTATCATATTAGTCATTATTATATTTCTTTGAGGTTATGCTACATTCTGTATTGCTATTTTATAGGTGAGGAAATTCCAATGAATCAATCATCTTCAAGAAGCCGGGAGGATGACATTGAATCTGGACGCTCCATCTGGAGTGAAACTCCTGTTGGAGCTCTACAGGAAATTGCAATGAAGTTTGGCACCAAGGTAATCTGAGAACTTTTTTCATCATAAAAATTTGAAGATCATAAATTATGCATTTGTTACACCCATCTCTAGCCAGTCATTGAGATTTGAAAAAACTTGTAGGTGGAATTTAAGCCGGGGTTAGTTCCCAGCACAGATCTACAGTTTTCTGTTGAGGTAATTTATGATTTCCATCTTCATGTTCTTTATGGTTCTTAAATCTTTGATCAGAATGTCTAGTTTTTTTTTCTTGGAATATATTTTGGATACTGGATAGTTAAATGCCTACTTATGTGCATTACTTGAACAAGAGTTTTCTGCTTTTATTTTTCATTTCTTTTCTTTTATTATTATTATTATTTTAAAAAAATGATATAGTATTAAAGAAGAAGAAGAAAACTAGGCTGGGGAAGAGGAATCCCCCACTCGGAAAGAGCTAAAAGAGGGTTTCAATTATTATTATTATTATTATTATTAGTTTTTCTTGTTAAGAACTAATTGTATTGATGGTATGAAATTACAAAATAAGGTTCCCATTAGGGAGACTTTCTAAAGACTTCTCCAATTAGAGAGGGGAGAAGAAAAGCTATAATAATGGAAAAAGAGGAGACCGTTTACTCCAGATCACAACCAAACTAACTACTGCTCTAAAAGAGCTAAAAGAGAGCTTTCCAATTGTTAATGATTATGAAAAGGTTCCACTACTAGGCAGTGAGCCGAACACAGAGTTTTCTGCTTTGCCCTATTAATGTTGTGTATTTCAAACGTTGCCTCATTTAGGAGCAACTGGAGAATCCAGAATATTGTTTGCAGAATTTGTACTTGATGAGTGAGAAGTATTTAGTTCCACAAGTTAGTGTATTACTGCATAAACATCACGGGGAGGAGAGCTTAGAAGTAGAACTGTGAAAATATATTGAGAACTAGAGAATAGAATAGGAAAGAGAAATAGATCAAGGAGAAGATAAGCCATATCTGGGAAAACTAGTTGTGTGTGGGAAGATGCAAAAATTCTGGATTTATTAATAACCCAAGTCTCATTACTGGATGGAATTTTCTTGTCCAATGGGGCTTATATACCATTGTAAAATGAAGAAATCAATAATTAAATATCTCAAGGTTAAGTAAATTCTCCACCAAATTACAAGATGCTAATCCTGATAAGTTTTTGGCTGAATTATAAAAATACCCCTTGAATTTTTAATAGTACCCTTATTATTTTGAAATTTGGGATATTACCATTTCATAAATGTTTCGAAACTACCATTGGAGTACATGTCCTTTAGAATTTGAGTGGAAATTGGGACTTGGAATGATATGGTGGTGTGGGTTGATCCTAATTTCCATTATAGGTCAGCCCACACCATTCCAAGTCTCAATTTCTACCTGAATTTTCTACTCCAAATGTATTTTTTTAAAAGCTTATTAAAGTCTATGAGTAATATTGCATTTTTTAAAGGATAGAGGCATTTTCTGAACAAATGATTTAACCTACCTTTTTGACTTTCCCTGTATTTATTTAAATCACATTCTTCAATTTTGAAGACCTGCTTGTCTCCACTTGTTCTGATTATAGAGCATGTGAACCTGCTCCTTGCTTTGTAGGCTTGGTTTGTAGGAGAGAAAATTGGTGAAGGGATTGGCAATACAAGAAGGGATGCTCAGCGACATGCTGCTGAAGGTTCCATAAAGAATTTGGCGAGTAAGTAGTTTTTCTTTCTTCTCTTACAGTATTATATGTTAACATTTATCTTTTGCTATATATTGTTTACGTTAAACCTTATTTTGTCGTTTGTAGCAATCTAGCTATGGATATTGTCTCTTCAAGATAGTCTGCAGTCGTTTGGAATATTAAAATTATTGTTATTGTCTTGAATACTCTGTTTATAATGATTTTAAAACATGATAACTCGTTGCATTATGCACCAAGTTATGAACTATTTGGCTTAATCTAGACAACTTAGCTTTTTATCTTTAGATTAATCCGGTAAAATTTATTGTTATTCTTAATTCCTCTTAGCATTGGTCTGCTGTATTGGGCATGTGATGTATGTGTTTAGAAATGCAAGCTTCAATTAGAGCTAAAATGCGAAGTATGAAATGGTTGGTTATCCTGCAATGGTTAATTGCTTAAACGAGCAAGCATTCTCTGTTTAGAGGCAATTTTAAGAAGCATGTAACGGAATATGAGCGAGCTCCTTGGTTGAATCTGGCTTACATACAAAATATTTTTTGCAGACATTTACGTATCACGTTGTAAGGCTGACCCTTCATCTGCAAATGATATGAACAAGTTTCCTAGTGATAATGGATCGGGAAAACGAATGAAACTGGACTTCCACGGACATCTTCCAAAAACTAAATAAATATTCCACAAAAGCTTCTGCTCCATGAATGACTTCCATATTTGTTGACCCTCTTGTGAAAGCACGTTTCAGGATATTTGAGGTTAAAGGCCATCAAAACTCAGCATGTTGGACTTAGAATACATGGCCTTCTCTGCTTGTCTCAATCAGGACAAGAGACAAATAGCAAGATCAGCTCTTATGCCTTGTTCATTCAATTTCTTCTGATATCAGCAACACAAACTCCACGTGAATGTTCATACTGAGGAGATCCAGTTACTGCATCTCTATTAACCTTTAAGTTTTTTTCCTCGAGACCAAGATAACCGAGACGAGCCACGAATATCTGCCTGCTTTAGTTGAAAATTTTCTCCTATTAAAGCTGAAGCCATTGCTGTTAAAGAGGTGGCAGAAGGCTGTAGTTCATGCTCAATGCACTCCTTTGGCAACTTGTTCACTCCAACATGTTTGAGATTGGCCGATCAGAATTTTATTTTATTTTCTTTCCTTTATATTTTTTATGTGTTAATATTTTATTTAATTTGATTGAGCTCAGGTCGAAAATTTACTGGTATTCAGGAATGTTTTCATGATCTGCAGACTCATTATTCACATTATAACAAAGCTAACCCTTTAATTTCATGTTCCACATCTAAAGTAACAGTTAGGCTCCCCCACCCCATAGATGATGTTTCAAGCTCGAGAACAATGTAGTTGGTGGTAGAGTTGTATATTGAGTTCTTTTTAAATACCATTTCTAACAGCTTTTTTTTTATATATATATTACAATATCAATACATGGAATTCAAAATCTCATATATTCCATTTTAAGATTGTCCTTTAACAGAACTTGAGTATTGTTTTTCTTTGTATCAGGATGATAAATGATTCTTGGAATTGTTGTGGCTGTGGCTGATAGATTTGTCAAATCTGAGTAATTTTTTTTTGTCACTTTGGGCATATGACCTTTTAAGTGCTTTATAATTGTTTTAAATGTAGCAATGAAATATAGGGTTTAGCAATGAAATCCAAGTTGATTGAAACAAAGCATTAAAAATTAGATATAACATTTAAAAACATATTAATCTTGTACTCTCTATTCTTGCATTAAAATATATTTAATCATATGTGTACACCACTAAATCCTTTTTAAGAAATATATTTTAGAAAAGAAACCTAAAGCCTTTGTATGGTCAAAAATATTTCAACAATTAATAAAATTTAAAATTGTTTTAAATCTCTAACAACGGAAGCTTGAACCTGAATCTATAAGGAACCGAAGACTAATTCAATTGATACTATATTAGTTTTTTCTCTATATATAAAGCATGAAATTGAGGGACAAACTTATATTAAATGCTAACAATTGTTCTATTGACCTAATAAGTGTATAAGGTGTGAACCCCAAGTTCGGAATCTTTTTTATGTTAAATTTTAAAAAAAGAAAACTATTTTATCATTGTCAATTCGAATATAAGTAAAATATCAATTATCATTCTAAAAAGATAACCAATTGATGCATTGTGATTGGGCAAAGTATTAATTTTTTTTTCTTTTATAAATAATTTTTGTAAAAAAAAAAAAAAAGAAAAGAAGAATAGTTGAAATTTTGGTTAAAAATTGGTCCTATTAATTAGTTAATATGTAAAAATGTGTAAAGCATATAAAAGGGTCAAATTAGCTTCAAAGAGAGAGTCAGTGAGTCATCCCTTTGTTTCTCATTTTACAAACCCAACCCATAAACACATCTCTCTCTCTCTTTCTCTCTCTGCGGTGTTGGAGAGCGCTAAAATGTCCACCTTCGACGCCTACAGTATGGACGGTGAAGACAGCTATGGCGGTTACGGATCCTACACCAATTTCTCCGGCGCCTTCCCCGGAGACGCCGATGTAACCGTCGAGCATACTCCTGCCTCGCCGGACGTCTTTGGATTCGACGATCCCAGCCCTAACTACTCTCAGGCTCCCTTTGATCCGATTCATGTAGAGAATGGAAATGGAAACGGCTATGGTGCAGCTGAGGATGAAGTCAGTGATGGTGTGTTCGTATCCGATGGTCCAATTCTTCCGCCTCCTACCGAGATGGGCGTGGAGGAAGGATATGCTCTTCGTGAATGGCGTCGGTAAGATCTTGTGACCCTCAATTTATTTCTTTAGATTTCTTTTAACTGAAGAGGTTTTTCTTCTGCTGCTGGTGCTTTGTATCTCGGTGTCGATTTAGATCTGATTCGTTGGCGAACAACTTCAGATCTCTATTATTCATCTCTTTCTAGTGTTTTTACTTGATTGCACTGATTGATCTGGACTATTCTCCATTTTCTCTTAATAGTTCTATATAGAGGGATTTGATGAGGCGAATTATATTGATCGATTTGCATTAAAAGGTGGTGAATTAAAGAACTTAGATCTAGGGATATCTGTACCTCAATTGGTAGACTTCGATGAAGAAGCTATTTCATTAGTGAGCTCTGATCGAGGTTTATATTAGTAGATCAGTTAGGGACAAGCCGTGAAGTCAAATATCTAATTATTAGTGGGTCTATGTCGTTATTGATCAATGTGGAAGTTCAAGCGGAATTTAGGTTAATTTCTCGAAGTTCAAGCAGAATTCCAGCGGATTATTCGCAGATCAGTCAGGGCATAGCCATTTAAGTCAAATTACTAATTACAGTTTGTGTATATTGTTGTTGATCTATGTGGAGGTTTAAGCGGAATTCCAGCGGAATTTTGGTAGATTAATCAGGGAGATTAATCTACCTGATTACTAGTATTACTATTATTAGTGGGTGTATAATGTTGTTGATCTAACCGTGGAAGTTCTAGCGCGGGGTTCAGGTAAATCTCTGATCGATAAGTATGGACGATTCAATTTAGCCATGACCCATAACAAAAATGCATGAGTGATTCCTAAATAGAAATTGCGTGAAGTATATCATCATTTTGAAATTTTTTCAACTATTGTTTTATTTCTCTGTTGTTTAGTTGATTTATTGGATGTAACAAAGTGTCCTTGTTGACTTTCATTTTGCCTTTAGATCGCCGAGAGTGCAATTTGTAATGGATAGCCAAATTTGAGTTTTGAAGATGTATTCAAGTATATATCGATTGTCTTTCCAATTTTGAACTTTAGAAATTACGGGTTTCTTGGTGCAGCCAAAACGCGATTCTGCTTGAAGAGAAGGAGAAAAGGGAGAAAGAATTGAGAATTAAAATTATTGAAGAAGCTGAGGAGTATAAAATAGGTTTCTATGAGAAAAGAAAGGTTAATGTTGAGAGTAACAAGGTTAACAACAGAGAAAGAGAGAAGGTACAGTTCTGTTTGCCATCTTTTTTCAAGGCAGTGTACTTAGTTTTCTTCTCAAGCTCTGTTTTCTTAGTATAGATTTTTCGCGTTTTTGGAGCAGTTATACTTGGCAAATCAGGAGAAGTTTCATAAAGAGGCTGATAAACAATACTGGAAAGCAATTGCAGAACTAATTCCTAATGAAGTTCCTAATATTGAGAAAAAGAGAGGAAAGAAGGATCAAGAAAAGAAACCATCTATACTAGTTGTTCAGGGTCCAAAGCCTGGGAAACCTACCGATCTTTCAAGAATGCGTCAAATTCTTGTGAAATTGAAGCACACACCCCCACCTCATATGAAACCACCCCCACCCCCACCTGCCAAGGATGCCAAGGATGCCAAAGACGGCAAAGACGCTAAAGATGCAAAGGATGGAAAGGATGCCAAAAATGAAAAAGATGCAGCAACAAAAGCATCTGATCCTGTACCTGGAGCTGCCACTGTCAATGGCACTTCTCACAAACCTCAAGAACCACCTGTTGCTCCCGCTGCCGATGAAGATCAAACTGCCACATAATGACATAGCCATAGCCATTATCAACTTCTTTCTGCTCAATACTTTTACATTTTCCCTTTGAGATTTCGTTGTTTTTCGTTCATCTATCCTTGCATTTGAATGTGTAATCAGTTGTGATCCTATACAACATTTATTCTTCTGTACCTTATGACAGTCTCTAGTGGCATTATGTTTTGGACTAGTCGAGGTTCTGATTTTGACATTGCCACATCTTCCCTCTTTGAAATTATTTCTTCAGGTTAGCCTATTCATTTTCTTTTCAGCCTAATTTCTTCAAATGTTGCTTCTGTAATCATGTGGTTATTTCGACAACTCTACAATTGATGTGAATTCTGTTTGTGCTGTAGTCAATTTCTTATTCTTAAGGCTGAGTTTCGAATTGATTTTGAGTGGCTCGTTTTGTTATACGTTTTTATTTTATTTAATTGTTTACAAAAGCTTCTAAATACAATTTTTTCATTGAATTTCAGACCATTTGATTGCTTCTAGGAAGGTATTTATTGGTGCTCTATTATCTTAGTATTCCAATATAGACACAGTAGTTTGTTTAGGACATTTCTTTACCATCAAGGAAAGTAAGGAGTTTGAGGATATTCTTAACCTTTTGAATTCATTTCCAATGAAAAAATAGGATGCTAAAATTCTGCATAATTTAGTGATTATAGATGAAATTACAGATTTAGATTTTGAAATGTGTAATGACCTTTAAATTTCTAGTTGATAAGAAATAACTGGGGTTCACAGGAGGGTACGGTACCATATTGAATTTTGTATTATGTTACTCGTGCCAAGAAGCAGTTGAGTAACGTGGATTGCGATTGGTGCAAAAGGATCATGAAGATGATAGAAATTGTTGTGTGTCCAATAGAACAACAAAGGAAGAAAGTACGTATCTATTATAGAACAGAGAAAGGACAGAAGTGGTGATAATGAAGAAGAAGCAGGGGAATCACTACATCGATACCGTAATGATTCCGATACAACGGATTGAATGTATTAGACCAAGTCCGTAGCCAAGAAACATAAATCCATCCCTAAAAGATGAGTGAAACTCTCCAAGAATCAAGTTCTATATTGAAAGAGAAAATCAAAAGTTTTCTTATACAACTCTAAATTGGCTATTTATAGTCTTACAATAAAACAACATAATTAACTAATTATTAAACACTAATAAATCTAAATTAACAATTAAACTAAACATTAATTAAAACATAATAATTATTCCATAATTCTCCTAATCACCAATTAATGCAACCAGTTGAGATATTAGGCCAAAATTACTTTTTAAATTAAAAATACTAATTAAATTAAATTAACAACAAAGCAAATATTGAACTAAAATATACTAATTATCTTATACTTATCATCATCAAATTCTTTCTTATGTTTGTTGACGTTACATGGTAGTTTGTTTTGGTTTTACTTTCTAAAAAAATTCTTTCTTATTAATCAAATAAAAGGCTTATCTGATCAAATATATACATATGCTGTTGACAATCCAACAAAAACAATAACTTCCACTATAACACCTATAATAAGAATCCCATTTACTGGTATAACAAAAGTAAGATTTTGCATATATTGGCCACATATATCCTGTTCTTATTACATACCTCCCAATGTCATTTATTATTAGAAAAATCTAACCACTTGCTTAATATAATAAAAAAACTATAATAAAAAACATTAATATACATTGAGGTGGAGGATTTGAACTCGGGATCTTCTTGATAGCTAAAGAGCTATATTTTGAGCTATAATATCTAACAATAAATAAAGAAATAACGAGTCATTAAATAAAAAAAATAAGTTTACATTATTTGATTGCCAGCTTTGAGTTCTTCCAAGGACCATGTTACTCTAAATAAAATGGATAATTACTTGATCAAATACTTTCCATTGGGAATCAGCCAACCCAGCTATAATCATCTTTTATTCATGTGGTTATTCCATTGAAAACATTCATATTCAAGATTAACTTTTGATACTATAAATGTGATGAATGGTATTATTAAAATTTATGTCTTACTTCGATCTTACTCATAAAAAATTTCTTATTGATTTTGTTTCAAATTTTAATCATATAAATCTAATTCATCCACAAATACTATTAATGTTAAATGTTACTTCTAGGGATAATTGATACCCATATCCCTTTTTTATATGACAAGAAAAATATAAAATAATAATAATAACAAATGATGAAAAGTGGTAAAACATTTGCTTTTCATTAATCGAAACTTAGAGAAAAATCTGAAGTCCAAATAGAGCTCCCGGAAGCAAAAATATGTACAAACATAAAAACTTGAAAAAGAAAAAATAAAAATTTAAAGTCACCAGAAATTAGTAATAATATATATATATATATATATATAGAAATAACTTGAATCAGGCATGCGATCCCCAGGTTGCCCAGTTGGCTTCACTTCCGACACGTGGCATGGTGTGAATTCTTGATTGGACGTCAACCTTAAAGTTAGCCCCACACATAACTCCCTCACTATCAATTCTAGGCATTGCCTTCATCTTCTTTGTCGGATGTTCAAAACTCATTAGCCCTCTCTCGCTGTGGAACATACAACCTGCCAATAGATAAATAAAATTCCACGTCAGATTCCAGCTCTTTTAAAAAATGGGTATCTCTTTCTCTTTAATTTAATGAATAAAGAAAATATATTACCAGGTGGAAATGGAGCAAATGACTTGGCACATCCAGTTTTAATGACCTCCAACTTGTCTGAAATTACAAGAGAGCCATCGGCGGCAGTGCCCCAATATAGATCCATCCCCTCATTTGCATCCTGTTTTTTTTTATTATTATTATTTGAACAGAATTTCAGAAACACAATTCGTTTTCAACTCAGACACAAAACCCTTAAACTTAATAAAATAATAATAATAATATCCTTTTTCCCTAAATTTTTTAGTAAAACTTCAATTTGACTTTAGAAAATAAATTTCAAAATGATATATCCTTTTAATTTTAGGGTGTGTTTGGATGACTAAAAAAAGTAATTTTTTTAAAGAAAAAAATACATTTTTATTTAACAAATAAAAACAAAAATGAGTATTTAATAAAAAAAAATACAAAATACAAAAATTGCTTACCAGAGCTGCAAATACAGAGCCGGCCTTGCGGTCAAAAACGACAAAGGCGAAGTTGCCTTCAAGTTCTTTAAGAACCTGATCGGCCGGGTATGGCCCACGGTCTCTTAGGGTTCGATAAGCTTCAATCACAAACATGGCTTCGTTCGTCGCTTTCGAAAGTCCGTACTGCTTGTTCAACCGACTCAAGTTGTTCAAACTACCCTTGAACATACAGTACATTTCATCTAATCCACAAAACAACCTGCCATTTTTCCCCCATTCAATCACTAACTTCAATACTAAAACAACTCATAATTTCAGATCTCGTAATTTTACAGATCATAAATTAGTTCTTACATTTGGTGGTGAGCGGAGTGAGATGCAGATGGATCGAACGCTATGGACGCTGCATTTCCAAAAGACATAGACAGAGCTCCACATGAACCGGAAGTAACGAAATGATTGAGAATTTCTCGAGGAAGGTTGGGCTTCACAGTCGGGAGGCGAAATGACGCCGGACTTTGAAGCTCCGGTGGTGAGGGAACGGACTGGCTGTCGAAAATGGCTAACATCTTCAATCTATACAGTTATTTTAGCTTCACTTTACTGAGAACGAACAAATTTTTGGTGTGATTGGAATTGAGAAAGAAATGATGGAGAAGAAAGGGGATTGGGGGGAAGTATTTAAAGGGAGGAGTTTGGTGCTGAGGTTAAGGCAGCTGACGTGGCGATGTTATCCAAACTCGGATTAATCGGGGATTTATGGATGTGTATCGTGAAGTACGGTTCCGAGTCAACTATTTCCAGCTCTTTCGTTTTCAACATTTATCCGATTTTAATACTCATCTTCTATGAAATAACCTTGAATGCTATCTTTTTATCCCACAAAAAATTAATCAATAAATACTTTTTTAAAAATTGAATTTCTAAAAGATTAGGGAACTTTTTTAATAAATATAGAAATAGAATAGACAAAAAATCCTATGCCCGTATAGATAATGATTTGGAAAAAAAATTTGTTGACGTTACACATTTTAATGCAAAAGTAGAATATTACGACTTACAGAGTGAGAAACCAAAGATTAAATTATTTAATAACATTTCTTGCTTCAAAAGAAACGAATCTTTAATAATATTAATTACTCATAATATTTAACTTCTGGAGTGACAATCCAAAGATTCAAACCTAATTAGATTTGAGTTAATCCTATATTCTTTATTTTTTAATCCTTTATTTATATATATATATATATATATATATATATGGATTATTAAAAAGAAAAAAAAAAGTGTCCATATTACAATGCGTAAAAACTAACTCCAACTTCAACCGGGTGAAGTGAGCTATTGGTTTGAGACTCTAATTATAATTGTTAGTGTTTTTAATTATTATAATCTACAACTAACTATAATATTACTATTTCAAATAATTTTTTATTATAATATGATAGAAAAAAAATAAACAAGAGTTAAAGATAAAAGTTTTCTTCAACTAATGATTATTTTATTTATAGTAGTATTTACTATTTGTTATATTGTTTTCCACCTAAATTAAAATGATTTGGATGTGTTTATTGTAATCTAACTACTATGATAATTAATAATTAAGAATAATAATAATAATAGTATAGTATCCATAAATAAAAAATATGGGTAGGGTAAGGTAAATGATTAGTGGTAATAATATAATAGTAAAATAATGATGATTAATTTATTAAAGAGTAAAGGATTTTATTTAATAAAAGGTATTTAAAAAGGGGGAAATACGTATGATGGGGTGGAAGCGTGTCAGAGTTATCCAAAGAGAGAATTTATTTTTTTATTTTTATTTTTATTTTAAGAAAAATGGAGAAATTAATGGTTATGAAAAGTAACAACTTGGAATGACGTGGATCCTACTCACACAGTCACACTCACAATATCCTTCCTCATGGGCCCCTCTTCCTTCTAAGTTCTACCAACCCCTTACACTTTTTCTTTCATCCACCGTCTACAATATTTATACCTTCTACCTGGATTCTACTGTTTTATTAAGGGGATTTTTTTAATATAAAAACAAAATAATTGACTCGATCATTTTTAGTGTTTCTTGTTGTTAGATCCCGAACTTACTAATATTGTTATGTTTTTACAGTAGTCAGTTGTAGGTGAAAGATGAATGGTGTGTGTTGAATCTACTGCGTCGACTGATTCAGAACAGATGAATGACGATGATGAACTTAGAGCGAACGACGATAAATGATATGCTCAGAACAAATGAACGATAAAAGGCAAATGAACGATAAAAGGCAAAAATGTTTTACACTGTAAATATTTTGTCAATCTTTCTATATTAAACTTTAAAACACTTGCTAGTGTGAATGCTTGTGAACGTGATGTATGATAGTAAAACATGCTAGTATGAGAATGGTTAAATGTTAACTTTACACGACTAAATGCCTTAAGTCTTTTCAATCAATTTGGTTTTTTCTCTTGCAAGATTATGCTAAATAAAAATATTATTTATTTGTTATGCATTACTATTTTCATTCATAATAATCCAAAGTCTATCTTTTTAATTTCTATGTCTAATAGCATACAAACCAACTCATATACCTGTAATTGATTTACAAGTTGTCACAACGACCTTTGATGTTGAGTTTGTTGGTGACAACATATTTGAAGACGAAATTTGACTACTCAACATCCACATACGACTTAGACCGAAATAAATATATGATTCAAATAAATAAACAATGAATGGCTGCGTAACCTTGGTATAGTGAAACCATGCCACAAGGTTGATGGTAAATACAAAATATATCAAAGTATAATAGGAAACAAAAATTCCCAACTTTCTCCCTTCAAAATGTGATGGTTAATCTTCCAAAATATATCGGGTCATTTTCCAAACTGACCTAAAGCCCAAATAGCCCAAAGGTAAATGATCAAACGGTCCGGCCCAATTTCATATGACACAGCCCATTTCCTTTCCGGATGTTTTTTGTTCTTAAATTCCAGTCCATAAAAATGAAAAATTAAAATTATTTGTCCTTTGGAAAAATAAAGAAAAATAATTTGATTTGAAATTGACTTTTTAATCATTATATAAATATAAAATATTAAAGTTGATTTTTTTAATGTTTTAACTAAAATTTAAATTATTATAGGTGAGTCGAATTTTATGTATAACATCTCGAGAATGAAGTTAACATATCCACATATACAAGTAAAGCTAATAAATAAATAAAAAAAATATATTTCAACGATACATCAGCTTTTTTTCACATTAAAGATTAGCATAAATAGCTAAAAGATTGAAGACAACTAAAATAATATCTCTATTTATTTTGGGTGTGGTTTACTTTGACTATGTCCCTTGAGATCGTGATGTAGTTGTTTGATTTTCCTCGTATTGTCTTTTTTTTGAAAAAAATAATAATAACAATAATAACTCAAAAAACTAAGAGTATGAAAATATGTTTAATTAGTCTCGAAACATTGGTAAAAAGTCGAAATATATTGTTAATTATTTAAGATTAAATAAATATTTAATTTTATATTTTTAAATATAATTTTTATACCATTCAAATTGATTTTAAATAATTAAAAATGTTTTTAGTAATTGTCTTTAACTTTCTAAAAAAAAATAAGAGAATGATTTAAACTATTTTCCTGACTTTTAAATAAGATAGAGAAAATAATTATGAGGATGACTTGTAGTTGTAAATAAATGTATAGATAGCAAAAGATGATAGGTTTTAATTATTTTTCTTTCAACTTTTAGTTTGTAATTCAATTATATTTCTAACCTTTCCTATTTGTCATTAAAACGTTTTGATCATTCAAATTATTTCAAAACAACTGTTTTCATTTTGTATCCCGAAATAATTTTGAAAGAAATGAAATGGTTGTGAACGATATAAAGAATATTAAAAAAATCTTAAACACATTCAAAATGAAGTAATTTTGAAGATTCGAGTAAAATAGTATGTTGCTCCTCTTACCATTGAAAGATTTGAGGTAACAAATGTTTCGAAGAGAATAATATAAAGGATAAACAAATTTCATATCTATTTCTCAAAATCAATCGTCGAAAATTGAGTTTAGGACCTAAATAGTGAAGATAAAGAGACAAACGTGTGCACTTTTCAAACGTCAAATGAAAATTTTCAAATTTTAATAATTTTCATCAGTTTCTCGGCAAAGGAATGAATAAGAGAAATTAGAGGTTTTCTCCCACAAGTTTTCCAATAAAAACCACAACAGAGGAATGCTTTTTAGGGAAGCAGTTAGCAATAGAAGCATATATAGAATCAATCAATAACAATGGGGATATTGTAGAACAACAAATTAGTAGTAGCTTTCCAAATCTTGCATGCAATTAATGAGCACCACCAACTCTAATGGGTAAACATCCCAGCCTAACCCTAATGATCCTAAATGCTCCCATTTGTCATGTCATAACAACTTAGATCCACGTTGTTTGTTAAAGAAAATGGGATGCATTTTACCATTTCGTACACGAGAATTGGATAGCCAATAGAAATTGAGAGTGACACACCAAGTTGGTAGTTATAGAGCTTCGGATTTATGGCTGCCCTTCTTTTAGCCTTACGGTAATATTAATGGTTCCAAACCAATACTTCAACTTCCCACGCGCTTTCTAACCCCGTGACCTTTACGTACATTCAAACTACTCCCTTCTCTCATCCACCCCCCCCCCCCCCCCCTGTTTTATTTTAGATTAAAATACCAATTTTTTTTAAGTTTCTTAAATTCATTTTCTTTTTAATTATTCTATTTTAGTTTTGACTTTTTTATGGATCGTAAATTTATTCTTTAATTTTTTTTCAATAAAAAACGTTTTACTATTTATTATTTTTACTGTAAACTTTGAAAAGTTACCCGTTTACTTTTTGTTGAAATTATTATTACTATTTAATCAATTTAAGTGATAAAAATTAAATTTTATTAGACGTAAAAACTAAATTAAAATGATATTTTAACATTTGTTTTATTATTTAAGGATAAGTTTTAAACAATATTTCATCCTAAAATTTAGGTGAATAAATTAATATTCGTTTTCGTTTTTAGAAATCTGATTCTAAAAAACAAAAGCGATCGTCGTCCAATTCATTAATGGTGGAATTAAGTTAGAAACTAACTCACGAGCTCAAAATCTCCATACCTTTCTCTCTCTCTAGAAGCGTCTTCAACCTCAGTTTCACATCCATTTTTTTCTCTCTTCTGTGTTCTTCTCTCTTCTTTGTGCATGGCAGTCAGATTGTTGGATCATCATCTCTCTGACATATGCCTTGGAAAGCCTGCACTGACCTCCATCTCTCTTTCAGCCACCCTCGCCGACGCTCTCTCTGCACTCAAGAAGATCGGTGAAAACTGCATCAGCATCTGGAATTGCTCTTCACATTCCTCCAAATCCTCCTCCCACTACGATTGCCGGTGTATCGGCAAGATTTCCGTTTTTGATGTTGTCTTGTTCTTATGTAAGAAAGAGAATGTCTCCCAACCTGCCGTCGCGCTTCAATCCTCTGTTTCGGTTCTCATTCCTCCGGTTCCTGTTCTCGTTAGGCATTTAGAGCCTCATGCTAGGTGCGTAGTTTTGTTTTCTTTGCTTGATTGTGCGTGAATTTTTTGTTCTGTTTCACATTTGCCTTTCTCTTGAAAATTTTATATCGTTCTTGGTTTCTCTAGAGCTGGAATTGAATATTATTGTGTTCTCTATGCTCCGTCGTGACGAAAATGTGCAATGTTCATTTTATTTTGCTTCAATTTCGGCATGTTTATAACATTATCTCAGTAATTCACATCTGATCTTGAAGATCAATATTGGAATGAGGAAGCGAATCTTGATTTTGCGTGCCTAGTTTATATAATTAAGAAACAGCATGATCCGTGTTTATTGAATTTTTATCTGAACATACTGTATTTCTTAGCTAGATTTTCCATTTTTTTTCTGCCGTTTCCTGTTGGTTTTGGTTTCTTCATGAATCTTGAATCTACTAATCGGGCTTTCTTATTGAAAATTTTGTGATCGTTTTGTATTGGTAAGATCGTACACATTTTTTAATAAATAATGCTTTGTATTTCCTTTTTACAAATTTGTATGACATTCATAATCGTCTCTTGAATCTTCAGTTTGGTGGAAGCCATAGATCTCCTTCTCGAAGGTGCGCAAAATCTCGTAGTCCCAATTCAAACCAGAACCTCTGCAAAGTCCAGAGAGAAGGTTCTGGAGGAAGTTGCTCCCTTTGACTGTCCGCTTCACAATGGCCTTGAGTATTGTTGGATCACCCAAGAGGACGTAATCCGCTACCTCCTCAACTCTATTGGGCTTTTCAGCCCCACCTCCATCACTCCCATTAATTCCCTTAACGCCATCGACACGGCCAACATTCTTGCTGTACATTATGACGATCCAGCACTCTCTGCCTTGCCCCTCTTTTCTCAAGCCATCATCCACCAATCATCAGTTGCAATTGTTGACTCAGACGGGAAGTTGATCGGAGAAATCTCACCCCTCACATTGAATTCTTTTGATGAAACCATAACAGCTGCAATTGTGACACTCTCAGCAGGGGAGCTAATGGCGTATGTGAACTGCAATGACCCGCCGGAGGATTTGGTTCAGTTGGTTAAAGACAGATTGGAAGAGAGAAATTTAAGGGGGCTGTTGGAGTGGATGGAAGAAGATTCAGCAATGTCATCTTGTTCTTCATTTTGCTCATCTTCTTCAGACGATGATTCTGGCTCATGGTGGGGAAGGAGTGGAAAGTTAAGAAAGTGTTCAACCAGACAAGTGAGGAGGAGCTCAGAGGTTGCTGTGTGCAATCCCCGGAGTACATTGGTGGCAGTGATGATTCAAGCTCTTGCGCTTCGTGTTCCATATATGTGGGTCGTGGAAGAAGATGAAAGCTTGGTTGGTATTATCACGTTCAAATCGATGTTGAAGGTTTTCCGAGAGCGTTTGAAATCAATGTGTTGATAGAACATCAGCAGGAGCTTTGCCCTGATCTTAAGCTGAAACTATATAATGACGTCTACATAGTGAGTGCTTTGAACTCAATTGTGTTATTTTGCTCACTTTATTTTGGAGTATAATGTAAATACATAACCAGTAGAGACCATCTCTTTATGCAAGTTCAGTAAACATAGATTTTTTGCAGCTTTCTAATGAAATAAACCTTTTCTTTTTCCTATTTTCTACACAACTCCAGATTATGGGAGAGAAATTAAACTTGCACAGCAGGAAAGAGCTCAATCTTTGATATGTTTGCTTATTGTATATGATACAGATCATTAGAAGCTTTTTCCATAAACACCAATTTCTCTTTATCATATCATGTATTGATATTGTCTCCGCAGCACTTCAAGCAGTGGCTTCGGTTATTATTACTATCTTCTATTTGAATTTTCTTTCTCAGATGGGTATCAAAGCAAAAAAGAACAGCTATGTCCACCAATGAAAATTCTCACAAAATTCCTAATACTGCCAGAACTGGATTTCGGATATGCAGGACATTAAGGCTTCTCTTACTTTAACATTGTCGGAGCTCATGTTCAGCGAGTCTTCGTAGAGCCGTTTCGCCTGCAGCAGCAACTTCGCCTTCTCTTTGCTATTGTTAGGCCTTAACCGTGATCGTTGCTGCAATGTCATAGCCCATCTGAACAGAGCTGCAATGTAGATGATAGTCGAGTTATGCACAAACCATCTCATAAGTAATGTCTTTTTTTTTTCTCTTGATAAGAAATATAGCCCCAAACTTTGGTGATTGCAACAATGTTTTCCAATTGTATACAAGTAAAGATAAGCTAAAATGGACATCGCTTTGCACCAATACAAAACAGTAGATAATATCAAATCCATAAAGTGATCAAAAAAGAAAATGAAGGAAGCCTGGAAAGTACCATTATTGCAGTCGCCACAAAGAGTCTAGGAAAAAGAATGCTTGATATCCAACTAAACCATCTTTTTAGTAACACCAACAGAATGACCACCAAGAGAGGCAAAGAATATCAAAGATGTTGTTAGGACACAGGGGAGGCTAACTAAAAGTGTCCCAAACAATTCTAACAAATTGTCAAAGAACTGCCCAATATCTATGACCAGTCTAACAAACCAACCCCCTCATGTAGCTAATCTCTATACTAATCTCTTAAAAGCTTTAGGACCCACCCCTGAGCCGGTCTCCTACTACTAATAACAAATTTTCACCATAAGTGTAGCTTATGCAACATTACAACTCTGCATAATGGAGAACCAGTTGGTAACTAATTGCACCTATCTTTTAATGCTTCTGTAATAGTCATGAAGATGGTATTTTGTAAGTTGGAAATGGAATTAATATGTAGTACTCTAAAGAATGAATAGTCAATATTTAAAAAAAAAAACAAAAAAATCAAGACCTTGTTTGATAACCAATTGGTTTTCAGTTTTCGAAATTTGTGTTTAGTGTCTCGAGGTTTATTTATAACGAGATTTGTTTTCCTTAAGGAAAGAGTTGGTTTTTTATCCAAATTTTAAAAACAAAAGCAATTTTTTAAAAACCACTTTTTTTAGTTTTTAAATCTTGGCTTGGGTTTTGAAAACATTTATTTTAAAAAAAATAATAATAAAAGAAAGAGACTTATAGGTGGGAGTAGTGATAATAAGCTTAATTTTCAAAAACTAAAAATTAATTGGTTATCAACGAACCTTAGGTATTCGAGATAGGATTAAGATATCAGTACTTAATAGTAACATGAGTTTTGGATTCCCAAACATTCATATTTTGGTTGGCTTCAAATTATTTCAGTTTCTAAAATTTTTTAGGCAAGTTTCCTAAATCTCAATTTCAGTGTGTACTTTTGTGATATTTGATTTGAGCAGCAAGTCTAGAAAACATACCTTCAGGTGCATAAACATTGCCTCTTGACATCATTGCATCAAATTTATCAATGGCAGCTAAAAAGACCTTATCAGCATCAAAGGCCGCTTCCTGAAATTTGATATGACAGAAAGAACCTTTTATATAGCGTGAAACATCATATAGCTTAAAAAAAAAAAAGGCTTCGTGCGGATGATTACTATCAAGCGATTACGAAAAGAAAGGTTTTCTAAACAACATACAGGATAGCAATGTGCAGGACATGGTACTCACCGGTCCAACGTCTGCAATCAACTGTGCACGAAAGGAGAGGGCAAGACCCCAGTTATATAGTGCTCGCACATCATTCCGGTCAATGGACAATGCCATTCTATACCTTCTACCTGCCATCACAAGGAGTTCTTCACACTCTTCACACACACTAATGAGGATGGATGTTAGTTTATCTCTTCTAGTAATAGAATCATCTAGTCCCTCCACCATTTCAAACCATTTCCCAACAGATACGGGCTCTTTTCCTGCTAGAAGTCTTCTTAACTCGCGACTAATTCTTAATTTTAATTCTCCATGAAGAAGATAAGTATTTCCCAACTGGCCAACTGCCAGCAAACTCATGGGCTTCATAGTTGTAGCTTTTGCCAACAAACTAGCAGACTGGCACAATATGACCTCCACATGTTCTTCATCACGCCTATTCTTCATCAAATCCTTGGCTTGTTTCAGAAGATCATTAGCTTCCATAAGACATTTATTGAACATTGCATCGTCATAAATCATTGAAGATGACGACGAAGCAACCTCGTTCTCTTCTCCAAATGGTTGATCAGTTAAATGTGAACTTTCATTTTTACTTGCCCCCTCTTCTCTAAACTGGGATCTATAAAGTTCACTTTCACTCTTTGACATGTGAGAGGACCTATAAGCTCCATTACTTTCATTGAATCCACGCTCTTCTACATATGAAGTTTTAGTCTCCCTATGTTTCATTTCGAAACTATAGTCCCCAGGATTGATCAAATTATCACTGAATCGTGAACTCTCAAGTTTGCTGTTAAGACCCATGTTAGAAATATTAAGGTAATTGTCTTGGTACTGCAATCGACTATTCTGGTAGCCATACTCTTCACCATTAATAAATCTTTTGGAACTCTCATGCATTCCCTTTGAATGTATTCTATCCCTCTCTCGAGTAATGTTAATTTTTGTAAAATAATCCATCTCATGCTTTTTCCTCGATTCCTCGACATCATCTGAACTTATAGCTGGGTTAGAATCAGAATCAGTGTCTATTGAACCAACTTCAGACGGTATTGAGCTCCTTTTAGTTTGATTAGTAACCGAATTGTTTGCCATTTGTGGCTTAACATTGTTTTTCACTTTGTTAGGCTTAGAACCAACCAACTTTTCTCCAAGCGGACTGCCAAAGGATTGCAAAAGCTCAAACCCCACATCTCCTAGGTCTTTAATTTTCCTACTTGGTTTATGATTCTCAAGAATAACAGCTTTGGAGTTGCCTCCATTATTAATCAAGCCATCAACAACCTTTCTAGCATTGGATGTTGAAAAATCACTCGATTCTAAAACCTTAACATAGCTTTCTAAATCCCCAAGTGTAATTTCCCTAGAATCGATAGCATTCTGTATACTACATTTCAAATTATCAAGTTTGACAGCAAACCCATCAAAAAACTCCTCCAAATTTCTAAAATTCTCAGCATGAAACCCAGAAATTTCCTCTTTCCCCCGATTTTTATTCCCAAGTAAATTTAGTTCATCTATACTTCCACCACGAACAAACCCAAGAGAAAATCCAACAGCAAAAACAAAAACAGAAGCTGGAAAAACAGCAATTGATGAAACTTTAACTCTGGAAATGGCCAGAGCACATAAAAACCCAAAGAGAAATATGAACAAATGTCTTTTATGATCGATACCAACGGAAACCAAAAAATTACGGAACTGATCTGAATCACTTACAAGTCCATTATCATCCCAGCCGCCGTATCTTGCGGAGTTCGTCATATTGTAATCTGCGGTGGAACAGAATATGGACGTTTTCGGAAGCCATCTCTTCTGATAACAGATTACAAGATTTGGATTTTGGCGGTGAAAGAGATTATTGGGAGCTGGGAAATGAAGACAGGAAAAGCAAATGGGTCTGTTAGAAATGAGGAAATTCATTTGGAGAGGAAGAACTGAAAGAAAATCCAATCACACGGCAACTACGGCAGTCGCCACCGCTTTCAGACGGCGTGTTCCGGTCATACAGAGATGGATTAGGAGCCTGCGGTCAGAGTGGTGTTATGTAGGATACTGAACAATCGAAAAAAATGGTAACTTCTGACTCCTAACGTAATTTCCAAATCGAGACTACTTTTGAAACAGTGAGTTTTTTAATGATCGAATCGAACTGATCGGTCACGGTTCGATCTTAATCAAAATCGAACATAACTTCAAGTATATACAATAAATTCCATATATATATATATATATATATATATATATATATAGAAAAGAAAAACCTAGATTCTTCTTCCCTCGCTGTCCAAATAATAATAATATAGAAATAAAATAGCAAATTTATTTAAGGTTGAAGACACCAAATATCACTCTAACTCAACTCAGTACTACCTTGAACTAAGTATCAACTCCAATTTCTAAATGTATCGGATCAGGTACCACACTAACTAACAACACATTTTCTTTACTGGTTCATACTTCACTTGACTTGCATCCCACCTTGAACAATGCATCAACTCACCTCACCTCACCTCTCAACAATTTTGATTCCTCCAATAAAATAAATAATTGAAAATCAAATTAGATTCCCCCCCCCCCCCCTATATTTCACAAAATTGGAATTTAATTCTAGGAATTTTTATTTTATTTTTATTTTCTAAAGCAATTTTGACTTATGATATCATTATACATGTATTCTGCTTCATTGCAATCTAGTATAGATTAGATTATAAAACAATAATTATCTTTTTAAATTATAAATTTGGACATGGACCACATTTACTTTTGCTAAAGTTTGAAAATAATAGCTCTCTATTTTTAATATATATATAATTTTTTTTGGAGGAAAATATTTTTAATACAAGTTGGTGCAATTTTATTTGAATTTATTACTAAAAAAAAAAAGTCATTTTTCTTTTGGCCTGTGGAGAGTGGGTACACTGTACCGCAAAAAAAAAAACATTTGCACATAAAAGTAATCAAATATTGAACTAAGAAAATCAATATTCAAGTACCAATCTAATTAATTAAGAAACACAAAATAATATTTATCAAATTAATATACGTTAACATTCTAGATAATATATTTCAATTTCAAATTATATAGTTTAAATCACATAGTCGTAGGTAAAGAGCATAATCAAATATATAAATTACATGTACTATTTTTACTTCAGATTTGTGGTTCAAATTTCTGTACTTCAATTTATTGTACTAAAAACTTCGATAATTGATTTAAGAATATATTATTGACAAAAAGACGAATTTAGTTATTTATATCCTCACTCTCACACATTGAGCGTCCAATATAAAAATATCAAATTATAGACATTTAATAAAAATAATAAAATATAAGTAGTTGGAAAGCAAATTTAAAAATACGATAATTGGAATGACAAATAAAAGTGAATCAAAATCAAAATATCAAATATAGTAGGAATGAATTGTTTATCGAATCTAATAGTTATTTTTCCCTTTAATTACAATAAATTGAGTTGAGGTGCAAAATTAAAGTAGGAATATGATTATTTTCTGGATTTAACAGTTTTTTTAGTACAGTGAGTTCGGTACGAGAGATTTAATCGATAAATTATTAGTTTTATTTTTTAATTTTCTTTTTATAGAATTAATAGCTTTTGTAGCATAGCACTATTTTTATAATTTACAAATTGTTTTTTTTTTCTATAAATGCTTTATATTCTTTTTTTATTATTATTGCTTGAGTTTGTTTGTTTGTCAAGACAAAAGTGTTTTGTTAGTTGATTTAGTATGAATGTTATAAGGGGTAATTATATAATTTTATTTTAGTGAAGGAAATTCAATTTCATAACTTACTAAAAAAAGAAAAAAAGCAATTGCATAAAATTAAAACTGTGACATCAAAATTAAAAATTTCTAAAAAAAACATCAAATTTGAAAATAAAATTATCCCAAAAAAGTAAAGACAGAGGCTTCATTAGGTTTATGATTGAAATTAACAACCACCAAAACAAAGTTTTCTTTTTTTAATATTATTTTGGCCTCACTCCCAACCAAACGAAGTTGGTAATTGGTTTTAATCAACAAATTAATTGAAATCAATTTTAAAATATATTGAAAATTAAAATTAGTATATTTCGATTATGATAAAATATCTTGTCATTTCGCCTTCTTTAAGATATTTTTTTTTCACATAATTTTTTTTTTCTTTTTGGTAAAAAATGACAGATGTACTTACCAATTACCATAGGTAACAAAATTTTCATATCTATATTTTTAGAAAGCATAGATTCCATAGGGCAGATAAAATCGAACCAAGAAAAGAAACATGTATATATCTTTTTGTTCAATACTCATTTTCATTTATTTGTATGATTTGAAAATGTTAACCGTAAAAGTGTTACACATTTAGTTATTAAATTTTAAATTTAATTTTAGTTCCTTCAATAAATTTTAAAATATTATAATTTTACTATTTATATATATATATATATATATATATTTTTTTTTCTAATTTTGTTAATAGGATTCAAGATTTTCACTTTCAATCTCAATTTTTCACTAGATACTCGCTTTATATCTTTTGTATTAACATTTTTTAATTAACTTACAAGAATTGTAATTAATTAAGTTAGTAAGATTGTGTTTAAGGTATATAGTTGTAAGATGAGGTTTCTCAATAAAGATGAGAATTAGGGTGTACATAAGTTGCGTTTGATAGACTTTAAGGTAAATTATAGATCAACCCAAAGTCCTGAACAAAAATTAAACCTATCATTCAATGTCCAACCCACCCAAACCATAATTTTTGGGTTGGGTCATCGGGTTGTTTTGTTCTTTCTTTCACAATTTAGATTGTTTTTTACTATTTTCTTATTCGTTAAAAGTTGTCTTTTTTCTAGTAAACAAAACGTATATTTACGTAAATGACCTAAATATGTTATATCAATTTTTAAAAAATTTATAATCAAACAAACAACGAGCATTCTATGTAAAGTCCTAGTATTTACCTTTAAATACATAAAACCTAAGTTCATGTAAAATTCAAGTCTACAAATAAAAATAAAAAACATTCAATGCAAAGTTTAAGTGTACATTCAAAATCATTCAATATATAAATATAATAATAATAAGACTAACAATAATGTTGAGGCTGATACTAAACTCTATAACCAAATCCAACCCAAAATACATATTTTAAAGAAGTTTGCAATCCAAACTAACTGAACCCAAAATAAAACTTAACCAATTCAACATGTGTTAGGTTGATCTAGTTACCTAGCTTTTTTAACATTCACAATGAAAAAAGAAATAGAAAAAAAGTGAAGTTGCTTTACAATTGTGAAAAGTAGAGATCGAGAAGAAAATAAAATTCTTAAATAAATGTGAAAAAGCATACAAATATGAAAGTAAGAAGTTAATCGATAATTATGTAAACTTCAATAGGAATTGTTTATAGCAATTTAAAAGGTTGATAGAACAATATAACTCTTTACAAATTAAATCAAAATAAAATTCAAATCTCAAAATTATAATCATATCGTTTAAAACGCATAGACAACACCAAAAAAATATTTTTAAAGAAAATAGAAGAAAGGGGTGAAATGGTAATTTTGAAGGAGAGAGGATATAAGGTAAGGATGGGGGGCGGGGAGTGCGTGGAGGGGAAAAGGATGATAGTGGTAAAGTGGGAGACAGAACACAAATATCCCATAAAACCGGTTGGCACAAATGGATAAGGCCGTCTCCAATTAAACGCTGCGTTTCGTTAATCTTTCCCTTTTTTTTTGTCAATTAATATTATCTCTTATCCTCTCTAATTAATATTTCCAAATATTTTATTCATTCCGACGCTCCAAGACGAGCCGTCCATCTGCCACGTGTCCTTCCCTCTCTGCCTTCGCCTTCAAGAGCCACTGCACCGAAGCAACACGAAGGTCTTATTACAAAACCCACACACACACTCTCTTCTAGAGAGAGAGAGAGAAAAAAAAGAGAGAGAAGACGGAACTCGCACGCTGCCTACCCACTTCTAGAGAGAGACAGAGACGGGCTCTTTTTCTTTCTTCCACAGCGAATTAGGGTTTCTGTCTCCCTTTTTCTGGAGTTGAATTTTTTAGGAATTGGTTGTGTTTTGGTTATTTCTTCCCCCTTCGGGTGGAGATGTATGTTTCTTCCATGAGAAAGTCGTTCAAGGACTCTCTCAAAGTGCTTGAAGCTGATATTCAGCATGCTAATACTCTGTAAGTCAGCGTTTTTTTTTTTTTTTGTGGGGGGGGGGAGGTATTTTCTCTGCTTTGGATATCGTCTCTGTTGATGTCCTTTGTCTGATCACTTTTGGGGTTTTGGCGTCTGGGTTTTTGATTTTTGGGCTTCTTACTTCAATTGATTGTAATGCAGTTTCTGGGTTTTGAATTTTAGTGTTGTGGGTCTTGAAGTTGCTGTTTGTTTGTCGTAATCCTTTTTGTTAATTAATAATTTTCTGGAACGTGATTGTTGTTACCTGCCTTGTTTGAAGCTGGGTTAACGTATTTTGAGTAATTGTTTTTTCAATGATGGTTTCTGTCTTGGTGTAACGCTCATGTACACTTATACATAGAGACAAATTTCGATTCTCTCTGTTTTACAGCTGTATTTCCTGTAGGGGAAACCGTTTGCTCATTTGACGTTGGATGATTTGTCAATGTACATGTCCCACATCAAATCTTTTGCCCTTTTTTTCATGTTTTCTTCTTGGGTTATTGGTGATGTATTTTAGACATTTTCTATTATGCTATCTGCATCTCACTGCAGACCTTTGGTTCAGATAATGAACAATGGTTGACATATTTACAAACTCGAGAAGCGGATTCTTTGTAGTTGTCACCTACTACTTGAATGTGTTATCGTTTGGTTCTCTAAATGGAGTGCTTATTTTGTAGTATCAGTGTCTCATTCCTCAAGTTCATTATCATTTTCATAGATTCATCTACTTCCTTGTTCTTTTTCTTGCTTTTGTTAAAGTTTGCCTTCATTGCTCAAAACCCTGTGCTCTGTTTTGCATAATTTAAGGGAAGTGACCCAGGGGCCAGGTGTACTGTTGACCAATCAGATTTTTTGCCTCTGTACCCTGTCTGATAAACAAAAAGTTGAATTTTGTAGGTAGTAGTATCTCTGAGAAAATTGTTTAGAACTCATTTAGTCTTGCTTCTTGCTCTCGGACGTTTTACATTCATTCCAATTGTCTGTAGTGTGATAACTCCTCCTACCTATTTCCCATCAAGGATTAAAGAAAGCACATTTCGTTTAATACTTGAAAAATATTACGAAGCAAGAACGACTTCTGAGTCTTTTGTTCCTTTTTAATTTGATATTGTGAGAAATTTGATCCGTCTCTTTTTTATTCTTTCTTAAAGAGATAAAAGACCCAAAAAAGAGTTCCAATGGGCTATAGTTTTATTTTAATCATGCTCCGTGCCCTGGTCTATAAATTTACAGATGCATTAAAAGCTGAAATGCTTGAATGTTTGTTATTTCTGCTTGGAGATTCTCAAGGTTGCTGGTTTTGTCAGATATGTCAACTTAATGTTCAATTGTTCCTGAGTTGTAGGGCATCAGAGTTCCCCGGGGAATACGATGGCCCCTGCCTTCAGATGAGAATGTCATACAGTCCTGCTGCTCACTTGTTCCTTTTTCTAGTGCAATGGACAGACTGCCATCTTGCAGGAGCCCTTGGACTGCTGAGGATTTTAATTTACAAGGTTAAGCTTGTCACCTCATACCGTCATAGTATTATATATTGTAATTATCATTAAAATCTGTTTTACATCTAGTTAGCACAGCTGAATTCACTATGTACCTTGTGCTGCAGGTCTACGTGGATGGTACAACCACCATGTCCACCCACGAGAGAAAAGCAAGCATTAGGGAATTCTATGGTAATCTTCGAGTTTCACATTTTCCATCTGATGATTGTTTGGTTAAGTGTATTTTTTAACTACTGACCACTGTAATTGTGCTGTGATCAGCTGTTATTTACCCCTCTCTATTGCAACTTCAGAGAGGTGTTACTGATACTGAAGATAAAAAGCAGAAAGCTGTCTGCATGGAAAGGTACCGAAGAAGAGATGACGATGAATGTATACAGCGTTCAGATGCTGACATTGAACGGGAAGAAGAATGTGGAATATGCATGGAGACAACTAGCAAGGTTGTATTGCCCAACTGCAATCATGCCTTGTGCTTGAAATGTTACCGTGAATGGTACTCTCATTTCTTTTGTTCTATTTTTTCATTTCTCTCTAACTTATTGCACTAAGAACTTGGAATGATTGATTATGGATTCCTCAGGCTATGTACAGAGGCTCCATTGAAATTTTCCTATACTTCTTAACATTTTCTTGTCTTCATTAATTACAAAAGCTACAGAGCCTCAAGCCTTCTGTTCATCTTTAGTCAATTGGATGGTGGCCTTGTGATGTTTTTCTTTTATGTGCATGCATTTAGATCAATGAAATATTGTCGATTGTGGTTTGTATTTTCACATCCAATCCTTGGACCTCCATTGATGGTTTGGTTTTCTGGATTACTGTTTTTCGCATATTTGTTTTTTTATGCATCACTAATTTAAAATTGCATTAATCTTATTCACTGCAAGACATGCGTATATCACGATACTGAACTAATCTGAACTGACTGGTGTATCATTTTCTCTTACCTGGTTTACTATTATTGTAATTGTCTTTTTACTTTTTGCTTCATGATTATTCTTTTGTCATGTATTTGTTTCTGAATCGATGATGGTCTCACCTGCTCGATCGAATGGTTTGTTTTTATTAACTATGAAGCCTCTAGGTAAAGGTCCTCAGGTACCTAATGACTCAAAACTTCAATACTTTGATTTCCTTCATATTTAGCAAACTAGAGGACTGGATTTGCTTGTTCACTTACTTTGGAACACCATTCTAATGCTCTCCGGTTGAATTATTGTTTCAATTCTTTTTTCAACCATTTGGGATGATTGCTCTTCTTTTTTCTTTAAAATTATTTCTCACTGACTGTATTCTTATTTAATTGCTTGCTCCATATATCGACTTCAAATAATTATATTGTTCTATTGAATGTACTTCAGGCGAACACGTTCCCAGTCATGCCCGTTCTGTCGCGACAGTCTTAAGAGAGTTAATTCTGGTGATCTCTGGGTATTTACTGATAACAGGGACATTGTGGACATGGCAATGGTGACTCGAGAGAATCTGAAAAGGCTTTTCAAGTACATAGATAAATTGCCTACGATTGTTCCCGACTCCCTTTTCGACGCCTATGATACACACCTAAGATAAGTGATTGGTACATACATAATCTAATGTCAATCCTTAAGTAGTTTCTCTCCAAATGAACAGTCTTTTTGTTATGATATGACATGACAAAACGACCGAAATTCATTCGGCTAAAAATGAGTAAGAGTTAGAGAAGACTTGCAACTGTTTCTTCCCACTTCCATTTCTGAAGGGAGAAAAAAACCAGTCTTTGAGTTATTGTAGACTGGTATTGGGTGGGGAAGTTGATATGGTTTGATTTAAAGTCTTCCATAAAAATTGTATTTAACACATTTGTATATGTTTGTACATTCTTGATGTTATCTATTAAAGCAGCTTTAAATGCTTAATTTTTTCTTTGCAACTTTGGGGAAAAGAAGATCACTTTGAGATATGATCTCCTCACCAAATCATTGATAAGAAAAGAAAAAGAAAGAAACAAGGCATGTGATGATGACAGGAAGTTGATGGGTTATGAGTATAATGATGCTGATGAAACATTGAACCACTTTTCTATAACTGTATGCCATTTTACAAATTAGGTTTACTCTAACTTAGTTCATCTTTAAATGCCTTGCATTAATATGGGTTAATAATTGTTTAAATGCCCTGTTTTGGCATGGATTAAAGATCATTTTTGTTACTAAATGCAAACAGTTAAGTCAACTTTCAATTTTGTAATAATTCAGTCTTTAAATTTTAATATTTAAAACTTTAGTTTTATCCTAAATTTTATAGCTAGAACATAGTTGTAATCGGATGATCCCTCCGATCAACTTTATGCTCTTTAATTATAAAGTCAAATTGCATCTATAAGATTCTTCAACATCAGAAGAAAAATAAAAGTAAATAAAACATGTTTTAAGTAAGAAATAAATAAATAAGCAAATGTATATATCCATATATTAAATTTAAAACAAATTAGTTTAACAAATTTGAATTCATCAAATATAGTTAGTTCAATTGGTTTGAAGTTGTATTAATTAGTCTCACCCATTCAAAAGGTTGGAGAAGAAGAAGAAAGACTGTATAAAAATGGATAAAAGTGAACAAACGGTCATCTTCGTTCTCAAATTGGATAATGGGAATGAATGTCCTTCCAATAGCTTCGCCAATCCATTCCAAATCCTGCTTTCAATTTCAACTTCCATGGCCAGGGGGCCCAGACCCATTTTACAGAGAGGAGTGTTAAGGAAGAAGAACAGGTGATGAAGAGGAAGGTTCAATGGCGACGGACTTCTTCTGGTCATACACGGACGAGCCTCACGCTTCAATTCAAGTAGGCGCCAGATTCTCTCTCAATGCCCTCAAATCTAGCAACTCTTTGGCCCTGATCCCCTGGCTTTTATTAAGGTAATTTGTCTCGCTTTATTACACCTTACATTTGAATTCTGCGTGTGATGCCGCTTTTTTTGCGATTCTCTATACCCTTTTTTTTTTTTGCTCTTTCAATGATTTTTCATTGGATTTCGGTTTCCGATACTGAATTTTTATATTATGAGTGAATTCCTGTTTTATTTTACTGGTTTGGTTTGAGTGTATTCCCTATTCTCCCTTGGTTTGTGCATCTTTTGTTGGCTAATCCAACTTTTCTAGGTTTTGATTTCGATGCTATTTCTTCTGTTTTAGAAATCGGATCTTGCCTTTACATCGGTTTTGAGAGTTACTGCTATATGTATCATCACATTTGTTTCGGTCATTTTGTTTGTTTACTTCAATTATTACATCATACACTTTTCATATGTAATGGAAAACTTGTTCATCTTTAGTTCAGCCTGAAGAGTATAATTGTTGATACAGTACAAGAGCTACAATCTTTGTGGTTTTCATCTCCACACTTGCATTTATTGAGTCCTGTTTTCAGATATGGAAAAAGAATGATCTGAGTATATCAAGTATCTTGAAACTATTGTTATCATACAGCAGTTTTTCTACAGTAGAGAATTCTACTTTTAAATGTAACAAAACAATTTGTGATTCTTAAGCATTTTCTAAAAGATTGCAAATACCTTAAACCATCTAATAGTTGTTTAACACAATTACAAAGCAGAAGTTCTATGGCAAATCAAATTAATGTTTGAATAAATATAAAAAGTTGAATGTTAGCTTTGATTATCTGCAGCTTACTGCATTGGTTGGGCTTCAGCTATGGACGGCCACGACTCTACAAAGCGCAAGCTGGTGGACATTCTTGGAATTGCAAACTTCTTTGGCTCTATTTTGAACCATGACCTCTGTTTAGCTATCCATTAGCTTAGCCACAACCTTGCCTTCTCAAATCCTACTTACAAGTTACAACTTACAACCGTTGGCTTGGGATATTTGCCAATCTTCCCAGTGGTGTCCCCATGTCTGTAACTTTCCAAAAGTATCATCTCGAGCACCATCGTTTCCAAAACCCGAAGCCAATGTAGTCACAATTTGTTTTCAAAAGTCATATGGGTCATTTTCCAACTCCTCTTCTTAGCTTTGTTTCTCAAACCAAAGCCTCCAGGCTATTGGGAGGTCATAAACTTCACCATCCAAATAGCTCTTGATGTGGCAATGGTTTGTTTTTGGGGTTGGGAATCTTTTGCCTATCCGATCCTTTCCACATTTGTTGGAGGAGGTATGCACCCAATGGCTGGTCACTTCGTTTCAGAACATTACATATTCAAACCCGGCCAGGAGACGTATTTGTACTACAGCCCACCCAACCCTCTTACATTGAGCGTTGGTTACCATAATGAGCACTACGATTTCCCAATGCTTTGTTTATATATGGTTGATGTGGGCATTGGGTTTTTTTGTACATATTTATTTATTATATTATAATATTTTTAAAACTTTAGTAAACAACTTGTTGCTGTGGTGTAGTGGTTATCACGTTAGTCTTACACACTAAAGGTCCCCAGTTCGATCCTGGGCAGCAACAAATTCTTCTAGTTGTTTTTTTATTTATTTTTTTCCTTTTAGAAACATACGTAGCCATGAATCGGTATTAGTATTAGTTATATATATATTGTGAGGTATATCTACCGTTTTTGGTAACTCAATGAGCGATTTCATGCCAATCATGGATAAGGTATCTTAAAATTAGAGACAAGACAGGAATGTGTTGAAAATGTCAAAACTGCTAAATGCCATGGATAAGGTATTTTAAAACTAGAGACAAGACACAGGAATGTGTTGAAAATGTCAACACTGCTAAATGCCAAATTTAAACTTCAAATTTTGAGTATAGAGCTTTGAAAATGTTACTTCAACTGTATAAAATACTTATTCTGTAGTTCAAATAGTTCTATACATCGACAAATTTTCTATTTAATAGTAAAAATGCTCACTGCCATCCTTTAAATGTTTCCCTCCATGAGCAAAATGACATTACACACATTTCATTGTTTTTTGAAGCACCTGACCATATTTTTTGAAAGTGCCAGATGTAAGTGTTGGAATGAAGCTGTACCCATGCTTTCTTTTTTTACTTTTCAAGTAGTGATACAATAAGATTAAAGAATTTGAACCACAAATCTCTTGATTAGTAACATATATGTATGCCAACTATACCCAAAAGTTGATCGTCAAAGGGAAATCAACCTAACAAAACTTGCATATCATATAGTCTTCTAACAAGGGAAACTGACTTCGAAACGTACACAGTAACAAAACCATTGTCATTGGCACAATATTCTTTCCTCCCAGTCCCACCAAAAGCTCTCATTGCGTTCTTCACCATTCTCATTAACGAAGTAAATCTTTTAGGCCATGCCACTGAAGCAACAAAAACGGAAGTGCCAGAGTCCATGGTTATAAACATTTCTTGGCAGCCGTATTGTATCATCTCTTCGCAATCTACTTTTGACGCCGAAGATGTTCTCGCATATGTGTGTGTATGTCTGCCTTCACTACCAGTCGCAAGGTTTTCGAATCCTCCCACAGCAACCCATTCCATTCTCGTGCGTAGTCGCAAGCGGCCTCGAAAACTTCCTGGAATGCCAAAAAAGATTCTTCTCAAGTGGTTTTCCAGGTGAATGTGCAAGTAATCTTCAAAGTTAAAAGAAGCAACATTTGAAATCCGTACCCTGGAAGGAAATTCGTCGTAAAAATGTGCGGGAGTAATATCAACCCTATTAAGATCTGATTCCCATAACCTAATCTGTCATGGAATAAAGAGGTAATGGAAAAGATCAGGAACAGAACAAAGATTTGATAAAACTGTAAGATGAGAACACGTGTAAACATTTTTGGTTTCCATGACAGGTGAAACCATTGGTTTGACAAATATCAAAGAATTTACTAAAGCAACCCTAACCTGATCTGTGACATTTTCAGGGACTGATGGTATTCTCTCTGCAACACGAGGATGTGCATTCTGTTGTAGAAAAGTAACTATCTGTAGACCAATAGTCAGATGTCAAGCAATTTGAAATGAGAAAACCAGCATAGAAAACTGTAGTAATGTATCCAATGTAATTGATTATCTGTGTATGGATGAGTAGGCAATTATATTAATTTAATATTAATTTGTGAACTGGCGTATTATCTCTCTATCTCTTCTCCTTCTTCACCTTTTGCGAGCATTGTCGCCATCCTCCTCCCTCATGACTCTACAGAGAATTTTCGTGAGAAGAATTTGAAGAATACTTATTTGCAAAATTTGTATTGGGTTTTGGGTCCCCCCTCCCCACCCCATTTACATGTTTTGATAGCATTCCAACGACGTTAGAAAACCCCTTTGACCAAGAGGACAATGGTGCCAAGATTTTGGAAACCCTTCAACTGAGGATTTTCGGCCAAATCTCCCATTCTCGCTGAAAATAATCCTTTACAAAGTCCGGTGGAAGGTGGTGGAGATGACAGAGGGAAAGGTTGTCGGAGGTCAAAGAAGGAGAAGAGACAGATAATAAGCTACCTTAAAAATAAAAAGTAATGGCTAATTAATATAGCTGCTCACTCTATCAACACACTGTTAGCAACTTAGTGTCCAAATCATGTTCCATTAGTCAACTAACGGTCCCAAGAACCGGAACCTTTTACAAAATCTCAGAGACTAAATATGTATTTTGATCAAATTTTTTAGCTAAAAAAATATCCAGAGTTTACAATTACATAAGGTTTATGAGAGAATTTAGACTGATGCACACAAGGAAAATAGAAATATCGTTTCTAGTGGATCAGGAGCCAATGCTAGTTAAAGTTCCTTTGTTAATGGCCGGTAACAATGGGTTTGGCACTTGATCCCTGCTAACTAGAAAGAACTCCCTTGGACCAAGCCCCAATATTTTTCATGCTAGGAATAGTATTTAGAATTGGGAGAATTCTCCAAGCATTCCACCACTGGCAAGAATTAACACTGCTACCAACGCAAAATGTTGAGAATTAAATGAAGAGCAAAGAACTGGTCTACTGCATTCCATTGGCAATTAGAATATAATATAGTGGTATCCTTACTTCACAAGACTAAGAGTAACATGAGCCAGGGTGAACAAGCAGAAAACTTGCCTGCTCTGCTGTAATCCCATTCTTAAAAGCATTATACAAGCTTTCTTTCGTTATTGCTCCAACTATAAGATTTGGAAGTTGATACTCAATCCTGCAGAAGGACAGCTTCCTTTTATTTTGTAATTCTTGAACCAAATAGAAAGTTGATATGTGTGTTTAGATTGCTGCATTATATGGTTCAATTCAACAGAAAAGGATATAACCGCATTCATCAAGCAGTAGGTAAAATGTAGAATGTTGAACTTGAATCATTTTCCTTTCTAATCAACTATTACAAGTGCTTCAATAAGAACGCAATTAAAAAGATGGACCTTTAGCAACTTGAACCCAAATATATTGAAAAATAAACAATAATGAAATTGCAAGATAAACCAAGTATTCGAGGTACTTAGACCCTCCCAATCTTAAAAATATTCCCAAGCCCAAATTCATCCTACAGAATATTGCTTACTTTCCTTCTTCTCTATTCACTATTTATAACCAAACTTTCCTAATAAACTTCTAATAATTGCTAATATGCCCTTAATACTCCAACTACTTCCCAATAGCATTCCTATCACAATCAAACGAATCCATGGTAAAAATTAGACACAAAAGTGAGAGAATTATATTTAGATAAAAAAGGCAGCATTTCTAATTTACACAAGTATAACATTATAACCTTTGAATTATCATTAACAAATTATCACTAGTTGCTTGCACTCTCAAGAAGCAACGCTAATGACTAATTTATCCCTCAGCTTGCCCCTCTTTCTTCCTCCCAACATATATGAAGTTTCAAGAGGGGCCTATCAGAAGTGGGAATTCAAATACATTTAGCATTCGAGGGAAGAAAGGTATGATGTAAATATTAAATGTAACCGGTACCCAGTCAACTTTGTAAAGCTTTTTTTAATCCTTTGGAATTTGAGCCAGCTTGAATCCCCTCAACTATTCTTACTAAACAACTATTTGACCCTCCTTATGTGGGTCTGGGAGCTCTGGTTCTTTTACTTTCAGGTTCCGCCTCTCTCTTTCTAATAGGGAAACAACAAACATGGTGAGTCTTCTTTCTTTGCTCAAGGGTCACTCCTTGAGGCTTGGGAGAAGGAGCGTGACGGTTTGGATACCCAATCCTTAGGAGGGGTTTTGGTGGAAGTCTTTTTTGATAGTTTGGTTGATTCTTCTCCCTTAGGAGAGTTGATCTTTTCATGATTCAGATCCCTAGGAAAATGAGGTTCTTCACTTGACAAATTTTACATTGTCGTGCTAACATGATGGATCAGCTTGTGAGGATGTTGCCCTTGCTTGTTGGCCCTTTCAATTGCATTCTTTGTCAAAATGCACAAGAAGATCTAGACCATATTATTGCACTTAATGACGAGTTCTGTTTGCTCCTTATTCTTTCCGACATTTGGTATCTTGTATGCTCCCTCACAAGTACTAGTGTTAAGGAGTTCCTCCTCAATCCGTCTTATGGGGAAAGGGTTGCTTTTTATGGTTTGTTGGGGTGTGTGCAATCTTAAAGGTTTTGTGGAGTGAGCGGAATAATAGTGTTTCTAGAGAAAGGGACCCTAGTGAGGTTTAGTCCCTCGTTCGCTTTCATTCTTTTTGTGGGCTTCAATTTCGAAGACCTTCTATAGGCATTGTTATACATAACTGGAGTCCCTTTTTGTGGATGGAGGTTTCCTTTTTGTGGGCTTGCTTTTTTGTATGCCCTTATATTCTTTTTTTTTCTCAATGAAAGTTGTTAGTTTCCCAAAAAAAAAAAAAAAAATAATAAATAAACAAATAAAATTGTCAAAGTAACTTGTAAGATACGAGGTGGCGTCTACAAATTTTCCTTACAGAAGCATGTCTTAAAACTAACTTGAACACTGGTTATATAATGTAATATAACACTAAATGATGGCATATACCTTGAAAAAAGACGTAATATTTCACAATGTAGTTTGGAAGAAGAATAAGCATACATCCTGAAATTTGTCTCCACAACAACAAATCCCTGGGCATACAGCAGGAAGAAAATTAGGAAGAGCAAACAACTTCATACAGCCTCCAAACTGAGAACAACCCATCCCACCCCAAAAAAAAAAAAAAAAGATAATCACTGAACCAAATTATTTAATAGCAGAAAGAAGGTTCTATCAAATAAAATTTACATAAGAAGTAACGAGGAGCGGATATATACCAGAGGATACTCTATATGTAAAACAAAAAAATAATGATGGAAAAGCTATCATCGAAAACACACAAAACACTAAGGTGGTGTTTGAGGCCAATAGTGAAGTTGTGACGTCTAGGAGTTGTGAAATCTGATGAGTTGTAAAGTCGTGGGACTCATAATATAAGGAGTTAATGATGCATGAAATTGATGTTTTTTTTTAGTTTGTGAGACCCACGTTTTCCTTGGGCCAAACACTCTCTTAACTCCAACTCCGCGACCCAAATACCCCCTAAAAAACTTGGTAACCATAAAGAAAGTGAAACTTACGAGAAATATACCAAATTTAAATTTAATTTGCATTCAGAAACACTCACCTGTTTCCTTGAAGAGGAATCTGCCAAACTCATTGAAAGATTTGTGGCTAATTTGGTAGGTATGAACCAACTCTCTTTTCTACCCTGGACAAATCAACAACGAAAGGAACAACAGAAAAAGAAAAAGGTGAAGTTAAAATAAAGTAAAACTTTGAGCAAAGGCCATGTTCAATTTAAAAAGCAGCAGAGGCTAGCCGAAAACCTGCTGAAGCTTAACTAGTCCCAGATCAGCAAGGTCCTTGATAGCATACCTCTGTTCATCTGACAGTGTATCAATATCATAAGCCTACAGACCAAGAAGAAACATGTTGGTGATTGGACAGTAAATAATATACGGATTAGTTTTATAAAAGTTAGTAATATGGATTATTAGTATTTACTATAGTTATCAGAGGATTAGTGTGCATTTGTTATTGATTAAGAGATGAAAGAGAGGGATGAAGAAGGTTTTGGAGTTAGATTGTTGAAGTAATATAGCCCACTCAAAATCAGGGTACAAAAGGTTCACAGTGGAATATCCAAAAATTGCCTCTGGTGAAGGTAGAACACATTTAGGGCATGTGTCTTGAGGTTGAATGGATTATGGCATCCCTAGTTTTTATTTTTTTATTATTTTTTTTATTTCTTACTGAAAATTTCAAAGGAGGTTAATACCCACTTGGAGCTATGGAGATTGAACCAAAAGCAGTTCCAGAGGTTACACAAAGAAAAAAAATGTGTGTAAGTGCCTCTTTGTCTGACGGGGAAGGGCTCACCTTAGTGCAATTTACAATGTTGAGTAGCCCTATTTATTTGATGTATTTATTGAAAATCCAAGTGGCGGCTTTTAGAAAGTATGTTGAGAAACCTCCTATGGGCCAGAGAGAGTATTGACAATGCCAGCCATCTAGCTGATTGGAGGAAGGTTTCTAACTACCAAAAGAGCGTGGAATTAGAGAAGGCAGTCTGAAGGAGAGAAATTTAGCATTTGCGTCTAAGTGGCACTGATAGAGACAATTGATTTACATCTATTTGATCACCATAAGAAAATGAGAAGCAGCAGCCCTTGGAAGTTTGTGGTAAGGTGCAAAAAGAATTGGAAGTTTTTTCCTTCAAAATTGGCAACAGACAACATGGAAGTACACCTCTTCAATATTCCTCTAAAGCTAGTTTTCTACAGATTTCAATTGCCTAGCTTTTAAAATGAAGAGTTAGCTGCCTGCTGGAATTAGAGGAACTAAAAGATTGAAATAAAACCTGACAGACTGAGATGGGATTTAGACAAACTCTAGACTTGAAGTTACCACCGTTCTTAACCAATAGAGTAGTAACTTGTTTAAGGTTCCTGATGTGGAGGCATGGAAACCCAAAGAAAATTAGATTTTTCATTTTGCATCATGTTATGAGGGGGATTAATACAAGCCAGACTTTCTCAAAGGAAAACCCATATGATTCTTCTCTCCTTGTGCATCACATGCACAACAAATATGGAAACTTGACCACGATGCATCAAACGTTGATGAAAGGAACTGCAGAGATTTTAAGGATAAGTTTAGAAGGAAAGATGATAATGTAAGACGAACAAACTGAACACATTTACTATTCTTCTTTGTGAATGTCAATGGGAGGAATTTATTATAATCCCAGTGGTTCTTAATTGGGTTGATGCCTTAACTCAACTTGTACTTTATTCTCCATAACTAATACAATTATTCACCCTTACGATGGAGGGAAACAGAACGAAAGCTATTTGTTTATTTTCTAGAACACGCAAACTTGTAAAAAAGAATGACAAACATTATATAAATGAGAAAGAGTGTTGATAAAATTCCAATCAAATTCAACCTCAAGCTAAGGTAAATTAGGATCAATGCACAGTATAACGAAACTAAAGATAATCAATCTGTGTTAAAAAATATATATATATATGTATATATACTCCTGAACCAATCCAAAGTAGTTCAGTATTAAAATGATACGAAGCAACAAGATAACAACAATAAAAGATAAAGATGTAAAAGAAAATCAAGGAATTGATACCTCTCCTGTCACGTGAAAACTAAGCTCTAGCAGAAAAGAAATCAAATCTGCAGGATCCACACCTCGCTCCTGAACAATATTGATTAAGCATGCATTTACAAGAGAGGAATACGAGTTACTAGAACAAAATAAATAAATAAATTACACAGTCCAGTGAAACTAAAGAAAAGGGTCTTAAAATTAACAATAGTTGCTTTTCATTTTGAGTTACAGTAGTCCCATCCATCATTCAGATTCAAATAGAAAATTAATGACAAAAATAGAAATATATATATATATAATTTTTCCTCAGAGGAACGCAATAGGCTATGACAATAAAAAAGGAAAACACAAACCTCAGCGTTAGATATATATTCTCTGATGATATACCAAAGTTGTGCATTTGTTTCCATCAACTAAGTTTACATATCATAAGAATCCCTGGTGAGTCAGATCAATGAGGATTTCAAGAAGTCTATATAGTTCATGTGATTCATACCAAGAACTGGAAACCACTCTCAGTTAATCGTGGAGCTTCTTTATCCCTGGAATACCATACATTACGTTTTATCAGATATATCGCAATATATAAGCTAGAGTACATTGAACAAGATTTTAACCTCTGACTTAAAAGGCCTTTCTGGAAAACTTTCATCACAGAAGAACTAATATTTGATGGCTTCTCTGCTTGGCCCGAGTTTATCAATTGCAGCAAGAAGCACTGAACTAAGATAATAACAGTCACAAGAATATCCACAATTAGAACTTGTACAGTAATCAACTTAGAAGACGGTTGCCTTTGATTGAGTCTAAGAGGATGGAATCAATACTAGCCGAAGACTAAAATAGAAAGGATGCAACTAAAAAACAGATTATTAAAATTATGTTGATGACTGTCCAACCTCCCACTGATCCAGAGCATAAGCCTCAAGATCTTCCAAACTTGGAAGCCTCGCGGTTATATTAGAAGGCATCGGTTCTCTGGCTAGAACTTCACTGCAAGATCCCAAATTCATTGTCATTTTCAGAACCAAGAGTAAATCACTTCTAAATGTTCAAATCATGGAGTCTAAACTCCAGGATAAGCTTCTTTTTAGAGAAAATGAGTAATCATCTACTTGAACTTAATGAATGAGAATAAGGGAGCAAGTAAAAGAAATGTGCATATATTAAGAAAGATCTATGCATCAGAATGTCTGTGCTGGGTAGAAAGGAATGAGGCAAATCATGTTTCCCTCCTTGCATATCTGGTTTAGAAATGCATTAATTGAGCAAAGTGAGAGAAAACTTACCCATGTATTAAAAGCTTTTGGAGGTTTGCTTGGAAAGTTGGATTTAGCCGGTAGGTTGTTTCTCTCTTCCTATCATAAAATAGGGATTCACAGAAAAGATTACAATATAGGATTGGGTTGAGGACTACAAAAAATGCAAAACTGCTGATAGAATTATGAACAATTTAAGTGAGACCAAAACAGAAGTAATGCAAAAGCATTTACATATTGCACAACAAGTTCATAATTAAAGTTCTCCTGGCAGGAACCTCTCCATTCTGATGATATCATGATATCATGATATGAATTAAGAACACGAAGGAAATCTATCAACTTTTGGAAAGAAACATCCACGAAGAAGGTGAAGAAAAAAATAATAAAAATAAAATAACACACCACAAACTTGGCCTTACTCTTGAACTCTTGAATGTCAGCTTTCTTGGATCTATTTAACTACGAATGGATTTTAAAAGAATTGTGAAAAGATATCAAATTCTTATGAAAATGTGGGAAGAGAATAGCACCTATCCGCAGTCTCAATGAATACTCTCAATTGAATCAATCGATCAACAGCAACCTTATACTTTGAGACTCCATCTGGGAGCACCCACTCCTCCATGGACTTGGCTGAAACTGGAGCATCAATGTATAACATTTGTAAAACAAACTTCTTAGCCAGTGGCGGAAGTGACCTGATTACAAAAGATGATCGGCCCTGTAAATTATAACCTCCAAAACTATGATTGACTAGCTACTAATAAGTTAAATTCATTTGAAACTACTTAACTTTGGCCAAGCAAAAATGAAAAAACAACTAATAACAAAGAACAAATCAATTAAAAAAAAAAAGTTTCAATGATATCGTATTATGAACAAGCAAGCTTAGTGGTTTCAATTATAAATACGACCCCAACCAATTAAAGCATTTAAGAATGGAAGCAAGGACCTGAGAATGGCTTCGCAGATGAATGAATTCTCGTAGAGTTGATCGAGCTTCATGGCGGGCAAGGAGGCCACCATGTCCATAAAATTCTTCGCTATGATCTTTACTTGAGGCATTTTGGATTAGCTTTGCTAGTCCTTTAAGGCACAGAATCACCAATTAAAAAGAGTGGCAGCTTCCGGGTCGAAAGTGAGATTTATAGCAAATGGTAAAGTCTTGGGATCCTCTGAAATCAATCAATTATCAATTAATTCAAAGTTAACCTTAGTAGATTGACACTCTGCTTGCTCATTCGGAATACCGAAGACGAAGAACGACACGTAGTTGAATGTCCAATTCTTCTTGATTATAAAAAGAAAGCTATTGGGTCGAGAAATAGCCATTTTACATTTCTTTTCAATTTAAAGAACTTTGAGACAAATAGATATATGAACTGTCCATATTACCCCTTTGTGAAAAAAAGGGAAACCCTAAAACTATTTCCATCTCCTTTGACGATTTGGAACCCCGCGCGCCAACACCCACTGAAAGGTGAAAGAATGGACGGCAGCCGCGACTTTGAACAGATCTGCAAAATGAGTTTGCCTTGTGTTATTTTAGAACTGCGATAAAATTACTTTTTTTAAAAATTACTTTAAATCTTATTTTTTTATCATAAAAAAATAAGGAGTATATAAATATGTATATTTTAGAATAATCTAATCATTATCCTTTTCATATTGAATTTTTTCACACATCTTTTTAGGTTATCGTTGACTTTTTCATTATTAGTTAGCAACATTTTTCTTTTTAATAATATACTTAGCAATAGCCTGATATAGTATTGTACTGTTTTGACTCTCACTAATGAGAGGGGTCATTTATTTACGAGTCAAGTAAATGAGTGAAGTCAGTTAATTAAGAAATAGATAATGAGTAAATGAGTATCAAGGTTCTTTTTGTTTGAAATAAAAATGTGTAAGAAGACGAAAAGTTCGCTCCATCCATAAATTGCATATATCATTGATTAAGAACTCCACCCATTGTTGAGCTAAAAAAGTGTAAATTATTTTGTCAAAAAGAATATATATATATATATATTATAGAATTGTTTTTTATTATTTAAAAAAATTAAAATGTTTGGTTTAAGTAGACCGCTCTTTTATCTCCACATATTGTTAAGCTCACTCTGAAGTGATCATATAGGCCAAGTATTTGGACCTCAATCCCAGTTGACACCAAGTAACTTGACCACATGCGTAGGAAAGTTAGTAAGAAATTATGTCTCGTGGAGACAACTTACTAACATAACTTTTCAAATTGCCTTAACTCTTTGTTTCCAGGGACGTTAAAAGATCCATCAAAACTCATAGAAATTGGTCTTCCTCTCGTTATCAGTAAATTCACCTATAAAATAACATTTGTTGAAATAGAGAAACAACATTAGAACTTAGAAGTAGATCATCTAAACAGCCATTTCATGAGGTTGGCAGTCGGAGAACATCTCCCAATGACCCAACTCTCGATTTCAATGAAATATATATATATATATATATACTAAAACTGCATTTCTCAAATCCCTAATGAATTGAATCCTGCTAATATACTTTTACGAGCTCATTGTAAAAACACAAAAGAAAGACAAGCTACAGCTGAAATTTACTTCTTTTCCGAAACAACAAGGTGCCCAATTCCCCAATTCGCCCTAGTAAATTAACGTTTCACAAAATTCTCCAACTTTTGAAGCCAGAGCAATGGAAGCAACAACAAGGCAGACAATTAGCAACTCTCAGCATATAGGACAAACATCTATGTCAGAGACCTAAGTCCTTTCACAGGCAAGGAAGGACTGAACTTACAAGTGACTCTCGTAATTTATAACCCAACAGAATACAGAAGCCCGCGAGGGGAAAAACATAGCAATGGGAGACGTAAGCCTGCATTGGAATTGAAATTGCTGGTTAGAAGGGTTTTCATAGGAATGTTAAGAGGCTAAAAGAAACCTATAACCTAACAGACTGACTATTTTGATGCGTCAGGTTTCTTTGTTTATTGGCATTGTATGTTGCTATGCAGAAGTGCTTGGCAAGTCTTCATTTTTGCTAATCGATTCAGTGATTGGAGGTCGAGGGGATGGTTTGGAAACAACAGGCACTGGTTTTGCAGGCCTGTTTGGTTGGATTTTGTCAGCTTTCTCTGGTTCAACCTCAAACTGATCAAGAATAGAAATGTCATCAGAACAACTAAGACTACAACACCAGGAACATTAGAATTGTTGAATATTAAACACAAGGCAAAGTGTAAAACAATGATAATGGCAAGCATTAGCAGAGAAGTGAATGTGTTTGCTGGATTTTAACTAGGTAATGCTCAATTTTAACTGTTTGGAAGAAAAGAACAGGGATGATAGCACGACTTTCAAGCATTTGTCCTTTAATGACAATGTCAATGTCCTGCTGCATATACAGGCTGAATACATATGGAAAATCATGCTGCAAAGATCAGGTACTAGTACTGTAAAGCATGAATAACAGAGAAATGAGTGCATAGAGTTTCATGTCCATGATTCGGTTTAAGGTTTTAAATCATGACAAAGTCGTCTTTCCTAAAACATACAGTTCTGGTTTTTGACACGCCAGAGTTCTTCATCCCCATAGCAATATAATACCAGAGGATTTTTTAATTGAACCACAGATCATAATTTGGACTAGGACACTTTACTAAGCATATGAAATAAATTTTCCGACTACAAAATCCCACAGTTACTTTTCATCAACTTCAAGCAAGAGCGACCATACTTAAATTACTTAATCTTCATAAATAACAAACTTACCTTAAAGCCGCAACCAGATACACATGCATGGAAACATTCCTGCGAGCAGCAAGGAGTCAAAATCCAGAAGCAAGTAAAACAAATACACTGTCTGTAAAGGAAGATACTACACGTAAATTAACTGGGAATCTTCCTAGTTCACATGACTTCTGTCAGAGTGGGGAAGAGGGAGGAAGAGGAAAGAGCAGGTTTGTTGATTAACAGACAAGTGGATTGCTGAAATGTTGTACTTGTGAGGTATAAGGTTTAAATCTCAAGTATGGTGAAACCATCAGAGTCAAAGAAAACGCCAGAAAATAACAAGACACTTAAGTACCTCTGAGTAACTGGCAGACCCAGGAGATCGGTCAATGTAAGCACTCCACTGGTGGTCCTTAAATACAGGATCCTTATAGCATATCTCAGTGCATTCTTCCAAGCCTTGCGACTCAATGACAGCAACAATTTATATTGATGAACAACATAGAAAAGTTGAAAGGTAACAGTTTTCCAAGGTCTTAAAGGTATACAGCAACAAGGAAGTTATTCTATAAACATTTCCTAATCCTTAAAAACATATTAATAACTGGTAAAAGTTACAACGTATATATCAAGGTATACAATAAACTCGCTGACCAGATATTAGTCTAGCAAAAATACATTCAAACAGAAATATCAGCAAAAAGTCCACCAAGTGCTGATATTTACACCACAAGTCATAATAATGTGATATCAACTCTCTTATAGATACTCTCCCCCTACAGACAATGCTGGTCGGGATTTTGACAAGAGAGCTTTCAAGACAAGATAATCTACCATTTGAAAGAAAACAGCATGAACCACTAACTCGGCTTGAGGGTTTGGAGAGGCATTCAACACAAGTGTCCATTGCTTCAATAGAGTTAAGAAGGAAGGGGGAGGGGGGGGGGGGGGGGGGAACTCAAAAGTGGAAGCAGACAAAATTTCAGTTGGACCAAAAATTTTCTGCCTAGAGTGACCGTTGCTGAAAATATCTATAGCAAGTTGTAGCATCCGACCCAAGTTCACCCTGTGCCCCAGAATTTCAATGAACCCGAACAAGCTAATCAATTGAACACACAAATGTGATGGCATGTACACTTGCTAGAAAGTAGATTAGATCACACAAAACTACAAGAAATACAGTCTTGAACTTGCAAGTCAGAAAGCAGGAAAATTACATCTAGATGAAACGTGTAGAATATAGTGAAAGTGAAGGGAAAAGACAAAGAAGAGAAGAAAAGAAAAATACTACTCACATTCTTCCCAGGCCTCCCCATCTGCATCACACCCCTTTTTGCAAAATACCCGCCCTACATTGAGACCATTGCGATTATGCAGAAGCAGAAAATGTATTATCAGACTACTCAAATTCAGACATAAACGTAACTGATATTAATTATAATCCCCTGAATTCTAGTATAACGAAGTATCTTAGTATAAGCTTCCAAAGGATCACACGTGAAACTAACAATTTTATTCGTAAGTAAACACTATTCGCTGCCCAAGTCAAATAGATGAATATAACAGGACGCATAAATCCATATCACAAATAGATTTCATAAAACCTAAAATTCCCAATAAGTAGCAAGTATATTCTCCGACAATCAATTAGCAGAACAAATACGGGGATTCCCATCAACAGATTCATCCAAAATACTCTTGCCTGGCAGAATCATGTGTAATAAGAACAACTAATAACCCCATCAGACAGGAGAAATTCAACATCTCACCATGATACTTTGCATTCGACCAACATTCACGACGAGAGTTTCTAGCTACGCATTGAGAAAGTTTCTTAAACTAACAAAGACAAATCGCAGGCATCTAATCTTAGGACATGGGGTAATGAAATAAGCGAAGAATTTAGTAAAAATTATAGCGAAATAGAGAAAATGATGTAAAAATGGAAGATGGAGAAGGATGTACAGGGAATCTGGGTAAGGGCGGCGTATTTCTGCGTGCATTGGTTGCCACAAGGAGACGCCCATTGTTGCGGTATCATCATATAATACACAGCCTCCTTCAAATCTTCAACGCTCCCTGCCGATTGTTTTCTTCTTTGTAATGTTGAGGATGAGCCCAAAAGGAACGAATATGCGAATGCCCGCTTTCTCTTAATTTTCTTTTTTCTTATTTAATTCACAATTACAAATTTAGGTTTATATTAAATCAGTAAACTTGCTACAAGTCTATATACTAAATGGGGGCTTAGGAGATAAAAGATATTCAAATTTTCAAGTATAAACCAAAATTTTAATGTAAATCCTCTTAAATAGTCTCTACTGAAAAATTATTTGCTATGAAACTTTTATCAAAACTTTTATAAATTATAATTATAAACTATAAGACGATTTTATTTTCAAATTACATAGACCAAAATTTCAATTCTCCTATAAATCATGTAATATTATAAAACAAAAGCTATACAACTCTAACATAAAACCCGCATATTTATAATAAATAAATTATTAATAATAATAATTTATTATCAACTAATATTTAGTGGATAACAACAACTATTTAAATTATAATATGATTTCTGAATTATGCTACCACACATATATACCTAAAACCATGAAATACAACATTGTTCATCCCTATTTTCATATTCTCTACCAAACAAACTGAAAAATTGTAGAAAACAATTGTAATATATATATATATATATATTAAATTAGTTAATATACAGAGCTATGAATATTTTTTAGTGACATTTTCTTACAGTTTTTTAATTACATATCAGTACCTCCTACATACAAATTTTTTTGCTCCACCACTAGAATCAACTTTATTATACGAAAATTGAAATTAGAATAACAATGTACAGTAGAAATGTCTGATCTGTCCAGTCAACGTGAACATCCTTGGCAGAATGATTAAAGAAAGATATAAAAATAGGCAATAGTTTTAGGAAGAATTAGGGTTTTCCACCTGCCTTTAATGAACAATAATATCCATGCATGCATTGTTATGTTAAAACAATTCCGATAAAAGTTATATACTTACCACGATATATTGCATGTTCGTATCATGTCCCTCATCTTGAAGTTGGGTACTGTTTGCACCAGTACTCCTTAAATTCATTTGGAAAAAATCAGAAGCTGCTTCGGTAGCTAGATTTTCATAACAGACGTACCACTTCTTTGACAAATCTTTCTTTATCTACAGGACATGATAAAAGATTAGTTCAAATGTGACAAATATCTAATACCATAATGTTTTTAGTTTAACACACAAAAAGAAAAAAAGCTGACTTACAAATGTTCTTGCAGAGAAATATAATCGTTGTGCAGAAGGTTGGAGCAGATAATAATGCACTGTCTAGATGGAGAAATTTGATTGATGTACAAATTAGGGTTTTGGTTTTTGATCTTGTAACTCATTTGTTTTCTATTTTTTAAAATTAATTTAAAAAAAACAAGTGCGTTTGATTACTTATTCATTTTATTTTTGTTTTTTAGACAATAAACTTGTTTTTAAAATTAGGAAGAAAATTTAAAAATGAGAAAGCAATCCTCCAAAAAAGCATTAAAAACATAAACAAGATCATTTACAAACATATATGATTTTTGTTTTTAATAAACAAACTTTTAAAACAGAAAAGAACAAGAAATTGAAATGTAACAATGTTAAATATGAAAATAAATAAATAAATTAAAATGGAAATTATTTGAAACTTATACTTAATTAATCGAAAGAAATTTACTTACTCTTTTTTTTTTTAGATTTTTTCCACATGTCCTGGCTCTAAAGAAAACATTTAATTTAATAGTATATATATATATATATAACTTTAATTGAATTCAAATTTTGTGCTAGGGGTGGTTCGATCCATTGATTCTCTTTAAATGTCAATTTGATCAATCAAAAACTACACGGCCTTAATCGAAAGAGACGTGATACATTTAGTCTTTTTCTTCTAGGAAAATAATTGGCAGATTCTCATAGTCATTGTCACAGCAACACAACACGACTAAAAGTAACGAATTAGAAATAATGGTATATCGAGGGAGAATAAATAATTGAAGGAAGAGAATATCAATGATGAATGAAGAGGAAATCAATATTAATATTCAGAAAATACATATCTCTGCTCTGAAATCGAATCTTGACATTTGTTCGTTGGAATCCTAGCCGACTAAACTATTTTTAGAAGAATCTACAAATTTAAATAATTAAGTTCATATCAATGAAAATTTTCTCTTATTTAAACCTAAAAGTAGAATCTAAATTTTTTGAGAATATCATACTTTTCTCAGAAAAAAAAGAAATCGATTGAATCAGTTAATAATTTAAATATAAACTTTTGTAGTGGTCGACCAAATGTTATGCTCTGTTGGTATTTCAATTAATTAATTCAAAGTTTGAACAATTTTTCAAAGTTTAAAGACAATTTTGAATTTTGTTTGAAAGTGTTAAAAGTATTTTTGACGCGAACTGAAATATTTTTATAATTTAATATATATAAAATAACATCATTTTCCTAATTTGTTTTAAAAAATACCCTATTAATTCAATTAACCATTTACTCGCGTGGGAAGAACCAAATCGACCTTCAAGCTATCCCATCGAAGCGCCAAAAAGCATTTCTATTATTATCCTTTGTTTTTGTTTATCCAAGTGGGTTGCGGCTCCCACTCGGTACTCACTAATTGCCGCTCCCGGTGAATCACTCACCCAACTCCTACCAATCACACCCAGGTCAGCTCTTTTCGACGATCTTCTTGTGATGCTCTTGCCGTTGGAGCTGTTTCTTTTTTTCCTTCCAAATATTGAGCTATGGGTCGACCCATATTTTTATTTTATTTTTTTTAGTTTATTTCATCATCCTTTCGATGAATGTGGGCTGTTTGTGATTTTCAGTTCTAGCTTTGTTAACATCTGCATCTTGATCGGGAATCCGTTTCTTGTTCGACATTTTGATTCTAATGAACTAGAATTTCGGTTGTGCTATTTGGTTCCCGGTATTTTCCTTTTTCTGTTTCTTTCACTTTCTTTCGGGTCTTTAGTTGGTTTTCATCATGTATTGTCACTCAGATACTTTATGGATATACGCAGAAGAACCGGTAATTTCTTCCACGATATGCTTTGACTTTTAAAAATATAGGCTTCAGTGGGACATTGAACTAAATGAGGCGATTGTTTTAGTGACAAGATGCTGTCGGATCGTTACAATGGACACCCATTCTTAGAGTCATATTATATTCTCCACCCACTTGGTTTTGAGTATTGTAGATCAACTTAATGACATAGAAAACAAATAGATTTACACCTACAATCATCCAATAGTTTTTTTTTTTCTTTATCAATATTTTTCTATTCCTTGTATCGGCTATAACTTCTTTTCTTTGTTTCTGGCATGTTACTTCCTTACTGGTTTATGTATGAATCCAAGACGTCCAATGACCTTTACCATTTTGATACTTTATTATACGCTTGTTAACCCAAAAAAAAGAAAAAAAAAACTATTATCATTATGATTTCCGTCATGGTTAACCCCGGACATAACGAAAATACTTTGACATTTCAGTTCTAACTTTTGGTGTTAGTTGCTCACTGTAGAATTGTATTTGATATTTGCTTGACCACGTTCTATGATTTGAAAAGAATGACAGGAAAGGAGACATATGGAATGAATGCATTAAAATGTAGCGAGGAGGATATCGTGCTAAGGTCTTTGATCGATGCTTTTGGTTCTAAATTTTCACTTGAGGAAATAGCTGTTGCCTATTTTAAGGCAGGCTACAAGGCAGACTTGGCAGGTGAAATCTTGTTTCAAATGCAGGCGAGCACTGCTGACTCTGCATTGAATGATGGCGTTGGAAATGGAGATACTTCGAGTAAGGGTAAAGTGTCTGAGAAGAAATATCAGGTCAAAGGGAACCTGAAAACTGCAAAGTTAAAGGTTCAGCCTTTTTCAACAGGCACAGTTTCCAACATTATCGGTAAAGAATATGCTTGTTCCAAGGCATCGGGAAATAAGTTTACCAAGGTATATAAACCAGTAAAGGTGGAGGTAAAGGATTTGCATGAATCTTCAAGTGAAGGAGATTGTACAAGTTTACTTGGTGACTTCAACCTGCATCATTATATGGAAGATTTTCTCTTCAAAATGCTTGGGGATGGTTTCAGGTTGAAAAGGGAAGTGATCCGAGAAGTTCTTGGTAGGCTGTTATCTTTTATCTTTGCCAGTTATCTTCGATCTTATTCTTACCTCTGATCAACACATTGGAAAATATTTAGATATCTTACGCTTGTCTTGAAGAGATTGCCCTATTCTGATTGCTGGAGTTTGTTCTGTTGATGTAAGCATAGTTTGGACCTAGTAGACTAAAACTTTTATTGTCTTGCGAAATTGGTTTAACCTTATTCATATTATGAAACCAAAGGCCATAAAAATTTAAATGTGCATGAAGAAGTCAGTGGGTCAGAACTCTACAATGATTATCATAGTTATGTCATATATTCATCCAAGTGTAAGATTATCCTTTGGCTGTTTGGAAATATAAGCCATGTTGAGATTCAATCAAATATTTCAGAACTCTTTACTTCGGTAGTTTTAAAGAACCCTTTTATTTTATTGTTTTATCTCAACTTTAAACATTGTGAAGACAAAGGACCTTTGTTAGTTAGCATTTTAAATATTAAAGCAATGAACCAACAGCAGTCTTGGAATTTCTGTTCTAGTAGTCGTCATTTTAGTGCTTTAACTAGTTTCTGCCTTCTGAGGAACATATATTTCAAGTCAGCATTATCGGTCGGAACTAATGTTGAATAATATAAGTATTAACTCCACTGACTGTCAACCTACCGAAAACTTCCTATCATATTAAGACACAAATTTCATTGTATTCCTCAATTCTAGGATTAGGTAAGTGATTAAGATGAAATTAGGTTTTCATTTCTTCAAACAGAAATTCCAAAATGAATTATGGTTCTGTCATATCATAGTAAAGTAATTGTTTAAATATTATTTAAGTTTTTTATCAACTCATTTTGTCTCCATTTTTTAGGATTGTGTGCTTTTAGTCTCTGTAACCTTTCTGCTTCTTATCCAAGGTTATTTATATTGCTAATGGTTAGAGATACGTATATAAAAGCTAATTCTGCATCTCATGCCATACTTTCAGTATTTGCCACAGCCAGCCTTACAAAGGAAAGGTGGTGCAGCCTGCAGGCAATTTGATTTGGAAAAAGAAAATTGTTTCAGTGTATATATAGAGTTTAAAATGAAAAAGTAACATTAATATAAAAAATGCAATCTATTGCAATAGGATTCTACATTTATTGTCTTGTTTGTTCTTCACTAGTATAAATATGGATACTGGCTTCTTATTGAAATGCTTACCATTGCTTATGGATACTACCGATTGATAGGATTTGTATTATTACTGCAGGAAGTTGTGGATATGATATGAAAAAGGTATGCAAAATGCCAGTTTTAATGGCTTTTCCAGTCTCTGATGGTTTTCAAGAATTGCAGTCCTGAATGGAGTTCATATTCTTTTTATTGCCTTCAGCAGTTTTCTGATAACTCCTGCTCTCCCTAAATTGTATATGTCATGACATTTATTTCCCACCTCTATTTCTTATTTAGTTACAATCCATGTCGCATATGCTCCTCTTGTTATGGGCTTCAACAGTTGTTTTTTTCTCTCTTTTTTTTTTTAAATATACTTTTTATAACTCTCTTTTTAAAAAATACTTTTTATAACTCCCTCTCACAAATCTGCTATGTCACGACTTCTTGGAATTTATTGCCCACCTTTATTACTTATTATGGTAAAATATCTTGCTAAGAAATAGACAAGCAAAACTTAATACGTATGTCTGCTCGTGATGTTAGAGAGTAGATATTTTCTGGATGATGCAAGATGATTGAATCACGTGTCCCTTTGGGCTTCAATTTCAAAGACCTTTTATAACTATTGTTTTAGTTTACAAAGTTGGAACCCCTTCTTTTAGTTGGGGTGTTTTGGTGGGCTTGTATTTTTTTTTTTGTATGCCCTATATTCTTTCATTATTTCTCAATGAAAAGTTGTTTCTTTCAAAAGAGATTTTACCATAAAGACGTTACCCTACTTATCTTTTCAAGACTTCTCAAGAATATCCTTTTGAGCTTTCAGAGCATGGAGAATTTGCTTAATCGGTCAACAACACCAGTGGATGAAAGACTTGGTTCGGGTAATAAGTCCACTGACATGGTTAGTGTGACTTGTATTTGTTTTCATTTAGTAAATAGTTTGAATAGTCGTTATACTCACGAAACTTTTGTAGATTTGTCTCTGGTTAGAGTTATGGTGAAAGTTCCTATTATAACTTATAAGTCATATTGTTGTGTGAATATAGAATTATTTTTTTACTTCATGAGATATAAATTATGTTGTGTCATTCTCCTTCAGTTTTGAATACTTTTGTGTGGCATTAATGTCTCCAAAGTTCCCTTTCCTCCCACAATTAGCGTTTTCAAAGTTGAGCTTCGGTGGATTGCTTGTGGTAATAGGCAAGATGCGGTTGTCTATGGCAAGCACCTTTACTCAGGCAAACTGCCTAGGTCATGTCACCATTTTGATCAACTTTAAGTTTGCTTACATAAGAAAACCGGACCTCTCCTCTCTCCTATGTGTTATAAATACCTCGTTACCAACCTGAGAATAGCATAAGTAGTTAAGGCAAATACTTTCAACCAAGTGATCAAATGTTCAAATTCTCTATCTCCACATTGTTGAACTCTTAGAAAAAGGAAAAAAAAAAAAAAAACAGAAAGCACCTCACTCACTCGGACTGTGTTTTTTATGTGCCCCTCGCTTCCAATCCAAGAGACGAGAGACACGTTGTCTTGGAATGCATCACTTTAGAAACATTTTGCACAACTTCACACATATTACTGGTTTTTTCAGTTTGATATATCTTTTTTATTCTCAATAATACGAGTTAGTGGCTGTAAGTTACAGTTTGACCTATTGTAAATGCTACAGCCTTTGATGGGCAGTACAAACTTTTATTCACGGGAAATAAAGTTTTGTTGTACGTTTGAATATGTGTGTTCTTTCTTACCCGAGCTATTTCCTTTTGCAGACTGCAGCTTCATGTTCAAGATCAGATTTAATTTCGTGTCAGAGATCAATGAAGCATTATCCTGGAGGGTAAATATCTTTCCTCGGTCTGTTCACTCCTTAATCTGTAGGGTAAATATCTTTCTCTTGTAGTCTGGTAGCTTGGGTGTCATTTGTAAAAGTAGAAAGACAACGGATAGTTATTTTTCTTATTCTTCTAGAACAATATTATCTTCAAGATTTTCCTTGATATTCTAGTGATCTGGACAAGACTTCTTAAGGTACAAAGTTAACTTGTTATTTGTTCCTGAAGTTTATGTTCATTTCTGGTCATCTCCGTTTCAACAAAAAATAAATGTTCATTTCTGGTCATCTAGGAACGGAAATTTGGCCTCAAGCAAAAAAGTCTTGGAATTGACTAACCTGGAAAAGGCTAGAAGTGATCTTCAAAAGGAGGTTTTGACTGCATTATTTAATGCTTCTGAGGAACCAGAAGAGGAGTCACCAACAAGAATAGTACCAAGGAGGAAGCAGTTTGAAGCATATGGACAATTGGTGAGTGAACCATTCAAAGATGTGGATGCAGAGCGTGAGAAGCGTGTGGAGTACGATTTGGATGGTAACATCGGAATTATCTTTTTAAACATCTAAATATGGAGTCTTAGAAGCTTGAGGATTAGCTGTGAGTTCTGATGAAAATAGATTGGCAATGCCGATTTTTGTTCTTTCTGAACTCTTAATTTTCAATATCATATTATTCAAATTTTCAAATGATTGAAGTTTTTTTTCTAACTGCATCATTGATTGTATAAGTAAGTCACCAAAATTTTCGAGTATTCTAGTTTTTTTTAACTGATTGCTTTCGGGATTGGCACATCATCATGATTATAATATTTTTAAAGAAATTGGAGCTCCGTGGGTTTGCATCATTTGGCATAACAAGCGGGTAAATAAAAATAAAGTAGATTGGTGGTGTATATATTATTAAAATGTTCTAAGGCAAGAGCTCCTACTGCACAGTTCAAGAAGTACTGAATAGTCCTGTTCTGTAGTACCCGTTAAAAGAGTATGGGAGGAAAGTAATTGATACTAGTTTGAGATCATTTCTATATGTTCTAATCAGTAATTTTGGCCATTACAATATTTTTGATCCACAAGTACACTACAAATTGCAGTTGAAGTTGAGGATGATGAAAATAGTAGCTACCAACTTCTTCGTAAAGCTGTTAGGGAGTACCGAAGCACAATGAAGGAATATTATGCAGCGGTAGGTGGACTTTGTGCCTTGTTTTGATTTTTCCACTCTTGTTGTAATCTGCCATTAACTGATTTCTCCACATCTTTCGAATCACTTCTAAGATGGAAAAAATTAATTTGTTCATAGGCCATAGATGCATTTGCTAAAGGGGATTCTGTTCGAGCAGCCAAACTCATAGATGAGGTAATGGGGTAGTGTCTATTGTCTTTTTTTTTTTCTTTTTTTTTTTTTTAAATAAAAAAGAGTGCGGAACTATTTCATTCAAACGATGAGATGTCAAAAGATATTTTTGAAATAAATTACCTCCAAAAGTCCGAAGGACAAAGGATTATAGAGAATTCTTCCCATTCATAGCTGTATAAGATACGGTGTACTACAAAAGAAGGTAATGGGGTAATGTTTATTATCTTAAATTACTATAAGATACTGTGTAATATGTATATGGTCCTGTGTTTTGATGGAGTTTTTAATCAATTATATGGTCCTGCGTTTGCTTAATGCTCATTCCACAAATGAAGTGAAGCTACAAGTCTGCAATAGCTTCCTTGGACAAATAAGATGCACTATTTTTTTCAACTTTGGAAATGAAATAGTAGTACATTATTTTGTATACAAAATGTTACCGTAACCTCGTAGATTGGAATGCAAACTCATGTTCCTATGATGTGCACGAGGTAGGGGCACTTTTTTCACAAAAAAGCTCAAGAAGCAGATGAACAGTCAAACCAGTTAATTTTTGAACCCAGGTTAGTGGTTATGGTCTCTACAAATATGTTTTTTCAAACTACAGTCTTTTAAATGTTTGCAATTCAATTTCAGACTCACTTTTTCTGTTTTGTTAATGAGCAGGCATGCAGATACTGAAGACGATGAAATGTTGCTTGATTTGCAAGACCTTGGTGGGAAGGAGGCAGTGAGCGTTTTAAAGTCTCAAATTTCTTCACTCTCCGGAATCCCATGTGAGTTCCTCTGTTTTTTTCCACTTGATTTATTTCTTTCCAGTCCATAATTGTATTTTTCAGTTGTGCATATCATATATTGATACACTTTCCTTTCGTTTACTGATCAGCAATTAAACATCTTAAAGTAATCATGGAGGTAGATGATAAAAATACCTCAAAGCGGTCTTGTAGACGTTTGGTAAGAACTTGACCTGGAAACATTTTTTTGTGGTTCCTCCTTTTTGTTGTTTTTTTTTCGTTCTTCTCAGTTTTTGGTTAAGGAGGGGATGAGACATGAGAGGGACGTTCGAACTTGCAGGTGGTGGAAGTAAAAAAAGAAAAAAAAGGATGAAAAAGTTATATTCAATTAGGTGCAATGGTGTAGACTCTGCCAGTAGGGCTTCAGTAGTTGCTCTCTGCTCTACATATTACATAGATTAGTAGAAAATTACGGTTCAACTGGTTAAAACATGTACCTTTGATCTATAAGTTAGATTCAAATTTCTACTCCATATTATTGAACTGTAACTTAACCCATATTTCATTTAGGTTATCTATGGTCACCGCTCACCGAGTTGTGCTCATACTATGCATCATTTGCATGCATAAGCTATTTACATAAAAGCTTGAGAACTTGTCAAATCAAAATGATAGTATTGGCACATGACATTGCTACATTTGACTATTTACAGCTTGAGTACTTGTCAAATGATAGTATGTACATGATACTGCTAACATTTGATGCCAACTTTTAAAATCTGATTACATTATGAACTTCTATCTGAACTCTACTTGTGTTGTAATTTACTTAATCTTTTTATTGTCCTTTTATGGAAAAGGTTATGAAGCTGTTGGAGAAAGAGTCAATCGAGTGGACCGAGGAAGAAAATGGCAGTTACATTCTAATCCGCTTGGATACTATTGATCGAAAACGATTAAGTTTTGTCAAAAGAATGCATTGAGAACGAATGAGCAACAAAAAGATAGAAAAAAAAAAAAGAACTCAAAACAAAAAATTGTTTGAAGATAATTTACAATGCATCACAGGAGAAGTATACATATATGTTTTTTTTGGTGTATGGAGCTCGAGATTCGATGCAGTATCACTGGGGAGAAACCTTGAAGAAAATGAAAGTTTGCATTTTTTCTTGAAATTGTTTACTGCAACAAGCTTTTGCAAACTGTAAAGTCGTGTATCTTAACACAGTTTTTAGGTTACACATTATCTTTGTTTCATCTCTCTAAGCCACATTTTTGTGTAAAATTATGTTAAATATCATCAATTAGAACTCAATTCATCACATCAATATTTTGGTAATGTGTCAATAATAAAATTTACTAGATTTAATTAAAGTTGGTTGCAAGTATAAGGACATAGTTAAAACATTTAAAAGTTTCAAAATTGAAAAAAAAATACCAGAATTGATAGAACAAAATTATCGTTTAACTAACTTTTGTGTATTACTATTTATCTGGTGTGTGTACATTAAGTTTTTGGTTAAATTAAAATGTTAGTCAATGAGCATGACTTTGAACTTTATAAGATTTTTAAATTTGTATTAACTAAGTGATTCAACTTTTTAATATTGTGTTTAGTAGACCTTTTGACTTATTCCACGTTTTTTAATTTTTTGAATCTTTTGACACAGAATTGAAAGTTGAAAGTACAATTACACACGAGACTCAATCTTATGTTTATTGAATTTTTTAATTGAAAAAAGGTTGAATATGTGACATAAATGAAAAGTTTAGAAATCTAATAATTTTTTTTAAAGTTTGACAATTAATTGGCAAATTGAAAGTCCCATCATATTAAAGTTAAGACATAGTGGTAATTTAAACCTAAAATTGATTTTAAGTACATAAGTGTCAATTAAGCTAAGCTGTTAATGACTGATCATATAATTATCTACAAATATTCGAATAAATTTTTTTCCCACTCACGTGGAATTTAATTTCCATCTTCCAACTCATTCTTTTTTCTTAATGGCTTGGCTTTCTTTTTACGCGATCATTTTTCTAGCGTCATCTATAACTCCTTTCCATTTGACCAAAAGCCAAGCCGAGCCCACTAGCTGACGGCTTTAAGCCGCCACAGGTTCAACCAAAGTATACGTGGCACTTTATCAGTCGAGATAATGACGTCATCTATATTTATTTCTAATTTTGGAAAAATAGTCCTAATGTTTTTCAAATAATTTCGACACCAATTTGGAGCCCTAATTTAAGAAATTCCTCTTGAAGAAAATATTAATTAAAAGGAAAATTGAGATCTTCTTCTAGGTTCTTCTCGATTGAATTTCAGAGTGAAGTTTCGATCAATCCTCTCTGTGTCCGCTGCGGGTCAGGAAGAACAATGAGTGGTTCTGTGAAGGACGTGAAATCGAAGGCGGAGCTCGACGGACTGCTCCGGAGTGATGGTTTGGTTATCCTCCATTTCTGGGCTTCATGGTGTGAAGCTTCCAAGCACATGGACCAGGTCTTTTCACATCTTGCTACCGATTTTCCTCACGCTCATTTCTTAAGGGTGGGTATCTATCTCTTTTTACTAGTTATTTATGGTCATCTTTATTTGCTCGTGAGCTTCTATTACTTCGATTGTTTGTCTTCTTAGTTGTTCATGGTGATTATAGGTTGAAGCTGAAGAGCAACCCGAAATATCGGAGGCTTACTCAGTTGCTGCCGTGCCTTACTTTGTTTTCATCAAGGTCGGTTGAAGTATTCTGTTTCAGTTTTCTTTGTAATTCTAATTTCCAAGTTGGTTTGGTATATTTAGTTTTTGACTTGACAAGTATACTTTCCAACGGATACTCGAACCAATGATACTCTGAAGAGATGGTAATGGTTTGACGTTTCGACTGTCTGATCTTTGAACTTGACATTGTAATTTTCCTGGTTCTTTTCGATGATAATAAAATTGTATTACAGGATAGGCTTGTAAACGAGTAGTGTCCAATCTATAGTCTGTCCAATTGTATTTAGTCAAGGGATGGTAATTTTTTTACGTTTTAGGAATTGATCTTTGGACTTGGCAATGTAACTTTCCTGGCTCACCAATCTTGCTAAAAAAACATGGCTTCATTGATCTCTTTTAAGCAAGAAATTAACTTTAACGTCACTGGAAAATCTGTATCTTTGTTTTGAGAATGAATCGAATTCATCATGTTTGACTAGAAATGAATATCAACGAAAAAAATGTAAAACGAGACAGCTGAGGACTGAGGATATGTTGTAGTAATGGACTTTCAAGTAGTTGATCAGTAATTCTTACATGGTGATTCTTTGAGCTTTTCATACTTTCTTTTAACGTTTCTCTACACTTTTTCTTTTCCTCTACACTAGAAACGACTTTGAGTGGATTGTAGTAAGTGAAGGTTAAGGATACTATTCTATGTTTCCATCTTAAACACCAAGAAAGTTAGAGATACCTGGAACGTGTGGGCTTTAATGTCTCTCGTGGACAACAAAGCTAATTGCATTATAGTTAATTTCATATTTCAGGATGGCAAGACTGTTGATACCTTAGAGGGGGCTGATCCATCTAGCTTGGCTAATAAAGTTGCTAAAGCTTCTGGTGCAATCAATGCTGGAGAACCAGCAGCTCCGGCTAGCCTTGGGATGGCTGCAGGAGCCACTATTCTTGAAACAGTGAGAGAGTTGGCAAGGGACAACGGTTCTGTTACTGAAAGCAAGGTGCAACCTGGACTGAGTAGTGCTTTGCAGAAGAAAATGCAGCAGATTATTGACTCTAATCCAATCATGTTATTCATGAAAGGAACCCCCGAAGAACCAAGATGTGGGTTTAGTAAAAAAGTTGTTGACATTTTAAAGGAAGAAAATGTGAAATTTGGAAGTTTTGATATCTTATCAGACAATGAGATTCGTGAGGGATTGAAGAAGTACTCTAATTGGCCAACATTTCCTCAGCTTTATTGCAAAGGGGAGCTACTAGGTGGGTCTGACATAGCCATTGCAATGCACGAGAGTGGTGAACTAAAGGAAGTCTTCAGAGATCATGGCATTGAAAGCATTGTTTCTGATGAGGTAAAGACTGCCAAGCCTGATAGGAAAGGTGGTATCTCAGAAAACTCAGGCTTGAGTGAAGCTCTATCCTCCCGTCTTAAAACACTAATTAATTCAAGTCCTGTTATGCTGTTTATGAAAGGAAAACCTGATGAACCCAAATGTGGTTTCAGTCACAAGGTTGTAGAAATCCTTCGTGAAGAAAATGTGAACTTTGAAAGTTTTGATATCCTTTCTGACGATGAAGTCCGCCAAGGGATCAAAGTTTATTCAAACTGGTCCAGTTTCCCCCAACTATATATCAAGGGTGAACTGGTTGGTGGATCAGATATTGTTTTGCAGATGCAGAGAAGTGGAGAACTTAGGAAAGTTTTAGAAAATAAAGGAATCATCGAGAAAGAGACTATTGAAGATCGTCTGAAGAAACTGACCTCTTCTTCCCCAGTTACCCTTTTTATGAAGGGTACACCAGATGCTCCAAGATGTGGTTTCAGCTCTAAAGTAGTTAATGCCCTCAAGGAAGAGGGTATTGATTTTGGTTCATTTGATATCTTAACCGACGAAGAAGTGAGGCAGGGATTAAAAGTTTACTACAATTGGCCGACCTTTCCCCAACTTTATTACAAGGGCGATCTTATAGGAGGCTGTGATATCGTGCTGGAGCTAAAAAACAGTGGAGAATTGAAAGCTACTCTATCCGAATAGTATCAACATGAGCTGCTTGGGGCGTGTTTCAACTGTCTCACCTACATCAATCTATTGATATTATACTACTACTAAACTTTGCTTTTATAGTTCTGATTGATCTCTGACCCGTCATTGTGGTCTTTTCTATTGCATGTAAAAGCAAGGGTTTGCCCTGGTGACCGATGAATTGAAGTTATATCGTGTGTTGTTACCCGTTACTGACAACTATGTTCAACTTTCTGGTTTCTTTTAGTTGGGTTTTCAATAACGAGAAAACTTGCATTCTTTCTAAAAGTAGGGATTATATTTCGGCTTGAGCAACGAGCTTGAAACTTTCTTTTTTGATTTCTCTTCATAGTATCTGCAAATGAATTTCATTGATAGGATTTGGAGGACAGGTTAAGATTCATAACTTGTGCTTGGGAAAAGTGTTTGTTTGAAAGTTTAGGCCTTCTGAAGAGAAGCTGTTCAAAAGAATGATGGTGAGAATGATTCTCTCACACACACACTCTCTTTCTCTAAAAGAAAAATCAATGGGGTAGGTGTTGTGGAGAAACAAATGGCGCTCGCCAGTTCTCTTTTTTCATTTTCAAAGTCAAAATCTCTTACTTTATACAAAAGTTAGATTAATTTTGAATTGGATTTTCGGACTTCTAAGATCAGTAGGCCAATACAAACCAAATTCTCTAGGAAATTCTCTGGCAGCTTCTCGTATTTTCAAAACTATAATCACGTGCGATCTATTTAGATTCCCATAATCCATTAACCAAAGCCGTGGCTAACTATTTGCATTCATACCCTCCTTTGTTTTCTAATATCTCATCTCAAAGTATTCTTTACTTTAGTTAGTTGAACTTGCGTATTTCAGATTTTTCTATTGGTTAAAATTGGCTATTTAGTTCATTTTATATTAGTTTGGTTTAAATACTACGTTGGTATGTTTTTTGTTTTAGTTTCTGTAAAATATTTATTTTGGTTCTTGTACTTTAAAAAATAACAATTTTAGTCTTTTTTGTTTTCATTTTTACTTCACTTTTTAAGGAGTGAAAATAACTGACTATTTGACAGTTCAAGGAGTATAAACATTTAGTAGGAACAAAGTTAAAGAATAGAGGGTCAAAGTAGTATTGGTTTATATATTTAGTCAGACTATCATTAAACAAGTATAAAACCATCTGTTTAATTGTTCGTCTTCATACCATACTTTTACAACAGAGCCATAGAAATGTCGCAACTTCTTTAAAACTAATTGAGGACAGTGCTAACTCAACATGGAGAGGATGGATAACCCAAAACTAAACTTTCACAACCAACCCATTTCTTCTAACAGTTAAAAAACTCTTCAAAGGCTATTTTTTAATGCACTGACCTAGACAGTCGAGCAATCTAATATGTAGTGCTTTGAATTGGGCTATTTGAGCCTGCAATTCCAGCTTCTGTCTTCTTAAATTATTGTTCTCTTCCATTAGTAACAGATGATCTCCATTCTCCAGATCAACCGCCATTGTTGCACCTCCTTCATGAGAAGATCTTAGAAAGGCTGGAAACACACTTGGCTCACATTTCTTACGTACAATCTCCACCAACATATGCCTCTTCCCTCTCTGAAACTTCTCATGCTTGAATTCCCACCTTTTCGACGACGTTTTCTTGAACCCCTGCCTCCAAAATATCAAGAATTAGACCGAAACCCGACTCAAAATATAACGTTAAAACGATCAAATATATCATAACCTATCAACTCAACCGTTTTAAATTAGTTTGGAGACCCTTCCCAACTCCATAGGCAGATAAGCATTCCAAATTAAATCAGGAAAATGATCAGTTGGATCCACTTTGTAATGAAAAACCTCTTCTTTATGATGATTTTGAGAATAGAAAAAAGAGAGAGATCATTACATACATAAGTATTAAGCTGGCGAATGAAGCTAGAGAAGTTATTATGCTTGAAGTACTTAGGCAGTAAAAGCTCAGAAAAATCAGCAGGAGACCAAACAATGAAACCACTTCCTTCTGCATTCCATGACACAATCCTATTTCCACCATTCTTTTCTTCTTCTTCTTCTTCTTCTTCTTCTTCTTCATCTTCGTCTTCTTGATCAGCTTCTTTGAAATGGAAGCTTCCAGCTTCTTCTAACAGATCATAAGTCTTTGATAGAAAAGGAGCAGGGTTTCTGGTTCTTGAAGACTGCATAATTAAATCAATTTAATGCTAATTTTCAGACCCAAAATCTGTTCAAAGTTAAACAGCTTCTCTACTTATAACCCCTCTCCCCCCACCTGCAGCCATTTGCTAGGAAGCTACCAGGTTCTATAAAGGTTGGCTAAATTTCTTTTGTCCTTTTTCCAATTCTGCCTTTTTCTTCAAGGTTGTTTGGTGATATAAGCTGGACCCATTGAAGTAAATATATGTAATAAAAGAAATATTAATCAAAATAGTTATAAAAATCAAACCTTTTTGCTTCTTCTAGTAATATCAGAAGACATAATATATCTAGCTAGATTATACGGTCGAAAACACTCAAAATCTAAGTTGGAATCTTCACATTGATCAATTGTATTGATAAGTGTGGTACTCTAATGAATATGTTCCTACTCAAAAATCATGCATCACTATAATAGCATCACAGTGTATTGGATGTGATAATTCGATCTGCTCAGCTACATTCATGCACCAACATTTTTTTTTTACATAAAAATTTCAAAAGAATGGCCGCGAACTCTGACCCACTTTTTTTTCCCCTTCTGCTGTAGGTCTGCATACCATGTGAGTGTGTGTCATTTCATTAATATTAATTTCTTTTATTAATCTTAGAAAACTATGTTAATTTAAAACTAGTTGCTTCAACAATCACATGTGATTCAAAACTCAGTGCATTTTCGTTTCGATATAAAAATTTGAACTTCTAATGTTTGAGTAGCAATGACATGTACACCAACTACCCACTTCATGGTGGGAAAAGGGGATGTAATGGACGGCCATGATTGTGCTCAACAACTTCATCGGATCAAAAGGAAGGGTGAGGATGATGCATCATGGATAATGCAGTAAAAAATGTTCAATAATGATGGCTACAGGGATGAACCATGAGATTTGTGGACTCATTAAACAACAATCAAATTTTCCTCAAAAAAGAAAAATTATGGAAATTATATGTTTAGTGTTTTTAATTCATGATTAGGAGGTAAAAACTGTTCTTTTTTCCTTTATTTTTTTTTTTAAAAAAATAGTGTTTGAGATTGAAAATAATTAATTTTGAAATAATTCGAGACCTAATAGATTCAGGATAGCTAAGTCACGGTAATTGTTTTTAAGAAAGTCCATTAGAACATATTGGTTATTAAAAATTTTGTTTTATTAATATATTTGGACACAAAAGGGATTTAATTGGACACATACATGTGTGTCTACCTATAAAAAGCAAAAAGTAAATTAATTATTTTATAAAAAATATAGAATTATTCAAATATCAAGTTGCTGTGGTGTAGTGGTTATCACGTTAGTCTTACACACTAAAGGTCCCCAGTTCGATCCTGGGCAGCAACATTTCTTTTTTTTTTTCCCCCAAATTTCTTATTTTTCCCATTAATATTCTACATGGAAATTGAAAATGTCTCTATTGGGCCTAAACTGAAGTGGGCTCCAAAATTTGGGCCGAGTTAAAGAACGAAAGGTCGACCATAACACGTTGGGCTCATCATTTGGATCCTGTGTAATTGATCAGAATTTGTTTATATTCATAATACCTTCCAAAAATTCTAATATTATACTAACCTTTCATAAATATTTCAAAACTGATATAAAGTAAAGATGTTAGAATTTGAGACAAAATAATTGAACCTTAGGATGTATAAAGTTTTAAGGGGTTAATTATCGTTTAGCCAAAAGATATTATTTGTTTGGTTTTGAAATAAAATCTCTGGACGATTAAGATCTTCCAAATCACAAATTCCAACCGTATCAAAAAACATTCTCATATATTTTAGTTTCCAAGTAAACGTTTTCCGTCTTCTCAAGAACTACTTCCATTTTTATCTAATTCTTTGAAGGTTGGTTATTCATGCTTTTCATGTTTCTCATCTTCGTCTTCTTTTCGTGTTGATTATTTACGAAGAAAAACGGTAATTTTAGAAAAGTATATGAACTAAAATTAAACCATCAAAAACATAAAAATTAATAAAATGTCACAAACCCTACCGTCCCCAACCACACCATATAAAATTTCTCATATATTTTTATTTCCAACTAAACCTTTTCATCTTCTCAAAGATCTATTTCCATTTTCACCTAATTCATTTAATGTTGCTTGTTCATGTTTTTCACTCTCTTTTTATTTACTAAGAAAAAGGGTATCAACAAAGTATGTATACAGTTTTTTTTTTTCTTTTTGATAATATATGAGGTGAAAGATCAAACCTCGAACTTCGTTTTTATAAAAAAAAATTGAAGTTGATAATGCATATGTGATGCTAATTGTGTTCATTTTGGTGTATATATATAGTTTTAAAGATACGTGTATTGATGTTTTTGAGACATTTATACGGTAGACATATTAGTGTTTATAAGAGATTTAAACCATTAACTTCTTGGTCGTTGACAATTTTAAAAGAGAAATTGAGGTGGAGATATATTTAACAAGAATAATTTCAAGTTTATTTTAGAAGCTACCAATAATGAAATGTATAGATTATATTACGAGGTTCAATAGCATGTGTATAAATAAATACATCATATAACATAAAAGAATGATTATGGACATCTTTTATGTGAATGTTTATGTTGAAAGTTCTTTTCTCCTTCCTTCATCAAGAAAACACAAATCAAGTTATGTAATATAATACTAACGTATCAATTGAATACGTTGTTAAAAGCTTTCAATTATATTATAATTCTTTTTTTAGAGTACAACAATTGTAGGGTGAATTAAACCTTCCACCTACCACTAAGAGCTAAGCTCAATTTCAATTATGTTGCGACAGTTGAAGTGAAGCCATATTTTAGGATTTGTCATTGATTGGATCAAGTAAGAATCCACGAGAGCAAAGAACAAGTTTGCAGACTAACATAAGATTAAGACATACATAAATAAAGAAAACAGCTTCTAATTTGAGGAAACTTACACTCCTCTAGCATACTGAAAATATTTCCACAAGCATTAACATAATAAGAACACAATCTAGGTAATAAACAGCCATTAGTTCAATCTTAAAACTATATTTTATAAGGTTAACATGTACATATTTGGTTACCTATGTAAAGTACTTAAACGAGCAAGAAAAAGTAAAAAAAACAAAACAAAACAAAAGTATGTACATATATAAACATATAGTTGTCCATGAGCTAACTTCCGAAAGCCTATACAGATAATACAAAGACAACAATGAACTTTATTATTATTATTTTTTTTCCCTTTCTTCTTGTCTCGAAAATGGGGTTTTTCCACGAATAAAATATGATTAGAAGACAAGAACGCATAGAATTACACAGCAGAAGAGGAAAATGGAGATTCTGTTCAATGACTTGTCTACCTGCATTTCCTGTCTTCTCAGACGGTTCCTACTGCTCCCTGTTAGCTGGTAAGAGTTTCGGTAAGAGTATAAGTTATCCGAGTTCCCAAAGACCCTCCCGTGCACGAAATCCCCAATCATTCCAACAACCGGATGGTGAAAACTACTGAATGATGTTCTTGCAAGGTTTAGCAAAGGGGATGCGGAATCTTCTTCATAATTGGCAAAAAGAAGGGGGTCGTGGTTCGGTCGCTGGTATGGATTTCGATATGGAAGTTGCTGTTGATGTGTGCTGGGAGTAGCAAGAATCTGGTTACCACAAGCTGAAGGTCTAGGAGGTATATTAATGTCACGATGCATTGCTTTGGCTTCAGGCTCGACTTCCTCTGCCGTTTGGCCACGGCCGTAGAGAGGAACCATTGTGGTGTGGGAAATATCAGCCTTGCAAACCGGGCACTGTGGGTGCTCGTCAATGGCAAGAGAGGCACTCTGGACGTGGAGCCATTTATAGATGCAAGGCCAGCAGTATAAGTGGCCACAGAGAGTAACCACAGGCTCATGGGCAAAGTCTAAGCAAATGTTACAATCAAAACAACCCTTGTAGTTCTCTCGTTCTGTGCCAGAAACATGTTTCCATCCTTGCGCAAAGTACTGCTCAAAGGCCATGAATTAGTTGAGCAACTGCAGATGTTTCTGGAAAAGCACACGATAACAAATTATAAGGAAAATTTTCCCATCTGAAAAAATTTTGGGAAACAGTAATTAAAAACAGAATTTAAAGCTAGTTTATGGTTTGTGGGAAGAAAGTTACAAACAAAACAATAGATCATTACAGACTACCAAAACAGAAGGTTGGTGGGACATTTTAGATACCTAAAACCCAACTGGAAGCAACCAACCATGTGACCGACTTTATTTCAGAGTAGTTAGATGCCTACTTAACACATCCTGCAAGAGTTTAATTACTCAAGACCAACCACAAAATGAACACAGACATGGAAGGAAGCAAGCTATTACTAGGTCAGAGAGAATGGGTAATATCAATAAAATAGCAAACAGACCAACCAAATTATTGAGTTGGGTAAAATTCTAGAAAACTCAAGAGCCCAATAGAATCAATCAGCCACATGGCAAACTCAAATGCAACGAGCTTTCAATTGATTTACTGAATGTGTTTAGCTCTTAAATTCTATAGAATATCATCAGCTGGTGAAACAATGGCAAAAAACGGCTATTGTAATGAATAGCAATTAAAGTAGTCAACTAGTGACCTCTTAGAGCTAACCATAGGGATAATACATGTAGGGCAAGCGATACCCATACCCAATGATTGACGACATGACTACACTATTTGCTCATATGCCCAATGAATAAATACAGAAGACAGGACCTAAATGTTAAATCATTATTTAGCTAGTTTGCCAAGAAGAAAAATGTAATCCTGGCGCATGGTCCTCCTCAGTGTGTTTTTATTAACCCATTGCACTTTCGTTCAAGTCGACCTATCAGCCCAAATTCACAATATGCAGGCAGAAACGTACTCATTTATCAGATATCAACTCCAGAATCGTGACACCACTTATCCCTTTCTCTTTCCCATTCAATATTTAGGGGTCCATCCACAAATAAAAATCATAAATAGATCTTCAAGTGGGAACTCTAGAAAACTAAATCCTCTTCTAGTTTTCCTTAAAGAGCCCAAAATCAAATGGTTAGGAATTTGCTGAACTCTAGACAGATAATTTGATAAATGCTGCACACAGCAGACAGGAAACAAGAGGATATCTCTCATAGACTGCTAGTTCAAAATGCTTTCACACGGAAAAAAAAACAATACAGAATTCAGAGGGAACAACTTTTCTCCTAAGTGAAAAAAATCTCTGCTATTCTAAATTGTAATTTTATGATAGACATATAACAACAGGTCTTGTTAGCAAATTGAATCAAACCGTCAGAACCAAAGGCTAAATAATACTCCACTGTGTCAGTGTGTGTTGCTCGGATTATTTTCCATCGACCAGAAACAGATAAAAGAGGTCGATTGCCTAACAAAGCACTCAGTGATGAAAATTCAACAACCAAAGCCGCAAGGATCCATAAGAAACCCTGCTCATTCCAAGCATAGAATGAGGAAACTCTAATCATACAAATACAGTACAACCAGTAGCCGAACATTCAAAAGAATTTCCAAAGAAACCACTAGTGTGTTCTAACATACATAAAATTACCATACAATAGCCAAATACAACATTCCCAATTTTCAAAAATTGAAACGAAACACACAGTGGGAAGAAAAAGAGCCACAAACAGAAAACTTATCCAGAACAAAAGATCCAGAAAACAAAAATGCCACCAGAAAATCCGAGAAGGCGATCTCAATAACGAAACATCGCAAAAAAAAAAAAAAGAATACTAAGAAATTAAGAACAAAAATGGATTGATCAACAAATGGAAAGAAGCGTCAAAACTTCCACCTCAACGAACACAATCACAACGAAAGGGAGCAAGAATACAAAAGCTGGGAAGAGAAAAACATCGAGAACTATTGATGATGAAAGTTGAAATTCAGCGGTTCACCTGAGAGAGAGACAGAGAGAAATTGCTTCCACAGAAAAAAGGCAATGTTAATGTAAAAATGAAAAAGGTTGAAGAAGGAAAAAACAGAACGGGAAACAGAGATAAGAGGGGAGATGGAGCGTAAAACGTCTCGTGAGACTGGGGTTTTATTGACAAACCTCCGTTTTCTTTAACCATTCTTAATGGGCCCTACATTTGTGCTGACATGGCATAATCTCCCAATCATACCCTCTTTTTCTTGTTAGTGTTAGGTTATTGTTTTTTTAAAAACTTTAAAATTTCTTCCAAAAATGCTGAAAAAAAATTAAAAATAAAGATGATATTTATTGTAGTAGTTGATGTGTAAAAACGAAAATAAAGATGTGATATTTTTTATGTTCTGGCACACTCACGGACACGAAATGCTCCGGAGAAGCAAATTTCTCCGATTTTGCACTCAAGTGACTCGATATGTTATTTGTAGTGATTTTGTGAATTTTCTCTTTTACATAACTCTCAAGCATTTTCTTTCTAAAAAAAAATCCATTATCTAAGGGTATGAAATGAAACTTCTAGAAGTATCTAGAAGGACCTTAGGGCATAATTAAAACCAATGCCAAAGTTTACTGTTATTTTATATAATATGAGTTATATAATCAATGTTTAACCTACCGCCAATATTTCAAATTATTTTGGTTAAAAAATTAAAATATCATGTTGGTTGCATTTCAATAAGTCTTTATACTTTCAAACCGTTTAATTTTAGCACATATACTTTCAATTAATCTTAAATTTAGTCCTTCAAATTTTATTATGGACAACGTTGATTAAATAATAATAATAATAAAATTTATCCAAGAAAATATGTTACGTAAATATTTTTTTATAAATTTATAAAAGGGAATGCTATATACCAAAATATAAGAATGTAACTTAAAGACAAATGTGATTATTGTTAAAAAAAAAATGGAATATCATATAAAGACCAAAATCATATATATATATATATATATACACCATCTTTGGAGGTGGGATGTCAACTAATTAATGTACCGATGAAAAATAATAAATATTAGTTTTTTACATTTAATTGGTGACGAAGTCAACTACTTATGGGTTACGTGTGTGTGTGTTTTTTTTTTTTCTCTAAAAAAAATCAAATCAGTTAGTTTCATGAATTTAAGCCCAATTCAATAAACAAAATATTGATTATTATCTCAAAATTGGTGTTGGTGGCCATTAGAGGTCGTGGGCGGAGGTGGTGCATGACAGTTAGAGTTGGCCAGAGGTAGCCAACAATGGTAGACGAAATTAGAAGCATATTCATGACAATATAGCAAGAATGAGGTTGACCACTTTTGAGACGTTTATGATAAGCTTTATCATACTTTATCAAAAAAAAAAAATGGTTGAAATATTAAACTTTGTTAATAATAATTAATGAATGTATTATCTATCGAATTATAGATTAGCGACAAGTTTAAGTACTGATCTGTATGAACTAAATTTTGTTTTTTAATGTATAAACCTTATTTTTATCACAGTGACCTAAACAACTAATACATATTTGTCGTCAAGTGCGACGGAGAATGCCTCTAAATTACATTTTTCAATTTAATCTTATAACATTAAAATATTATTCACCTTCTTTTCTCAACTTTACCTCCTTGTTACATATATATATATATATATATATATATATATATATAAATTAAGAATCCACTCAAGAGTGTGCTTCTAGAGCTTCTAGAAGCAAACAACTGTCTGAAGAGTATTCTATAAAAAAAAAAAAAAAACATTAACTCCAAGATTTTATTTTTTTAATTTTTTTTTTTGTGTATATTTGTATATTTAAAAAGAAAAAAAAATCAAAATTTAAAGTGGTTTGTTCTGTTTGGAAGAGAATGATGATGGTGTATAATACTTTGATGATAAAGAAATGTCACCCAAATAAGACATATGTATACATCTCATATTCACATTCACACATTTTATATTATTCAACAAAAACATAAATTCAGAACTTAATCCACATTTTATTTATAGAAATATTAATTTTTTATAGAAATATCTAATGAAATCGACATTTTATTTATATTTTTATTCAAATTTTTATAAAACTAAAATTTTGATATTTCTATCAACATCAAAATTTTAAGTCTTGGATATGTTATTAATTGGTTCAAATGACCTAGGATGAGGTGTATATATATAATCTCTAAATCAAAATCATAAATAACATATAATGCATATACTGAAAATTTGTTTTTCTATATATTACGTATTTATTATAGAATAAAAATAATGGAAAATCCAAATAAAAAGTAGCAATTGTTGGGCCCTTCTAATTCAAATGACCATTATTATTGCAAAAGGAACAGCACATGTGGGTCTAATCTTATCCTCTTGTTTGTCCAAATTTGGTCGGAAGGATAATTTTCTTTTTTTCCCGTTTTTTTTAGAAGTTTGTAAATTTAGTCACACATACCGAAATTTAGTGTCTGATTTGAGATATTAAAAGAATAATAATTTAGGAATTACATTAATTTATTATACATATTGGGCTATGATGAATGTTTGATTAAATATAATTTTGAAGGTAACAAGGAAGATGATTGTGGGGTTGGCACACGGAAGCCAAAATTCTTTGATTTGTATTTTTATTATTTAAATTACATAAAGTTATAAAATAAAGTTTAATTTAAAAATTATTTGTAATACTTTATCTGCCGTCGTGAAATGGTATGGATCAGTTGTTCTAGAAACAATATTTCATATTATCTCCAAATCAGCGAATGAAATAAATAGTATTTAATATTTTTATTTTAAAAAAATGACAAATTGACAGCACAAAAAACAAATTTTATATAAATATTTTATCAAACAAAAGCACAAAATATAAAGGTTATTTAGTATGATCCACAATTTAAGATATTAATTACTTAAGAAAAATGATCTACGAATATTTTGGACAAAACAAAGAGTGGTATCAACTTCAATTTCTTAGACCAAACAACCCTAACTTTCTTCTATTGAGCTGGGAGGCAACTCAGACTCATGTTAATCCACTCTATTGGTGAACGGATGGGTAAATTAAAAGAGACACTTATGGATAACCTACCCGCTTGATTGAAAAATCTATTAAGTACTTAAGTTACCCTTTATAAGTATACGTATGTGTGTACATATATACATATATAGTTGAGATGTTTCATGTCGATATGTCAACCTAAATATAATACAATGAACCAAAACGTTACTTATCTTTCTAAAAGTTTAAGATTCAATATCTCTCGTTTTTAATATTCGAATATCTTTGTCCCACCTGCTATTAAACTAAAAGGAAAAGGTAAAACAACTCATTTTTTTAAAACAATTTGAATAGTAGGTTGGTTACAATGAATACACTAAATTTAAATATTAAATATTTAAACTAATCAGACATTTTAAAGTTAAAATCACTATTTGATATTGTGAATGAAGATTATCATCATGTACGGTCGATCATTAGAGAATATAACATGAAGTGAAGGTGGGCTACCTACTGCAATTTTTTATAATGGAAAGGAAGGAAAAATAAATATTTAATATTATAATATTCTCTCAACATCATTTATTGGACCCCTCTTTTTGTCTCTATAAAATTATACCAATTTTTTTTTTTTTTTCAAAATTTGAAACCAACTTGACTTTGAGTCAAGAGAGTAATACAAAAGCTAATTAAAGCAAATTAGATATAAAGATTCGATCAACCAGTCATATCAAACTTCGCATCCACGTTACGAATCAAAATTAATTTTGGTTAAGTTGATCGTAAAACTCTTGCTTAGTTCACATGAATCACATGTACTTAAAAAATTAAAAAAGATTAGAATATATATATAGATATAGTTATGGTTGATTTCATTGTATCATAAGCTTCAAAAAAGATGATTTTTAATTTATGGAAGATTTTATTTCATTATTTGGTACAAGATGAATTTGAAGCTGCACAGCACAGATATGGACAGTCCGACATGAAAGGGAAATGAAAGAATATTGAAATTAAGATGGTGCCTACTGCACACTACAATAATTAAAGGTAGACAACATCCAATCGCAATATTAATCTGACTCGGGTTCAATCCTGGAGATCTTTTAAGATGTCAGAAATATTGAGCCCAACAACTTTAAGTGGAAACTAGATATTTTATGTCGGTGTTGTACAAAAAAAAGGGTGGGGAAAAAGTGTTTCTTTAATCATTAAATTTGACCATATAGTACAAATTCGTAGCAGAAAAGATGAAATGAGGTTGGTAAATCCAGTTTACTAACATGAAGATATTCAGTGTCTGTGGCAGAATAGTTTTTCACCTACATAAAACACGTTAAAACTCATTATCTCGATAATTTATCCTAGTATACGGTAATCCGGATATGCTAAAATAAATATAAAGTGAAACAAAAAAGGGGTTTCTATGGACAGCAGTGGGTAGGTCACCCAAACTCGACCTAGCAAATTGCTCTCTATAATGAAAGTAGAAGCACGAGGGACCTTGATCTTGGGATGAATAGACAGCTCCATCAATGGACTCCAAGGGCGGTTGGTTGATCCAATTTCGACCAACTCATTACTGAGACCTTAAGGTGGCGACATATCTCACAAAACCATGCTTCAATTAGTTCTAATTTCTCAGGGGATGTGTCAGTCACTGCCTCCAGAATCCAACGGCTAGCTTGCGAGTAAATCGTCCAATACATGAGAGTCGATAAGAAGCTATAAAAGGAAATCAGGATCCTTTCTTCTTTTGGTCTTTTAATGGTTTAATCTCCTTCGTGAACATACGTGGGGCTATTGCCATAGCCATAAGCTCTTGGAAGAGAAGCTTACAGGCATAAGGGATATACACCTGCACGCAGCAATGGCGTAAAATAAACAATAAAATGATAAATTGTGTGAGCATGTAAAAAAGTAAATGGAATTTGTATGGTATTTTAACATAATATTGCATAAAGAAGCTGGTCTAGAAATTCACCTGAACGATGTCGGTTTTGTTTTTGCAGCCCCTACATTCAAAGGAACTCTTCTTGAGATTTGCAATGGCTATCAATCCGCAACACTCACATACATGGATCCTATAAGCATCACTTTGATCGAACAACCTCTCCTTTAGAAAATGAGCAGCACCATGGGCAATCATGCAATCACGCTCCATCTCCCCAAATCGGAGACCACCATCACGTGACCGACCCTCAGCAGGTTGTCTGGTAAGGATCTGCACAGGACCCCTTCCACGTGAATGTATTTTATCATCAACCATATGCTTCAGCCTTTGGTAGTATGTTGGTCCAAGGAATATCATTGCTGAGAGCCGCCGGCCTGTATGACCATTATACATGGTTTCAAACCCACGCATCTGATAACCACACTTATGCAGAGCCTTACTGATGTTATCCACCTGATCAAACAAATGACATCGATAAATTAACTCTTTGAAACCAAGCTCAAACAGTCTACATCATACGGAAAGATGTGCCCTAAAACTGGCCTGGAGAAGCTCTGGTAAAAGCTTACTGGAATAATTTAGAAAAAGATGTAGCGGAACAAAAGGAACATAAAAAATCCCCATATACCAGGATGCTAACTGATAGAAGGGGTTTTAAGAACCAGTCCATCACCAAAACTCTTGAGGATTGAAACACACAACTTACAGTGACATCAGTAAATGGGGTAGCATCGCCTTCTTTTCCCATGTGGGCTGCCACCTTCCCCATGATACACTCAATAAGCTGACCAATTGTCATCCGAGAAGGAATAGCATGTGGATTCACGATAATATCAGGGGTGATTCCTTCCACAGTCCAAGGCATGTCTTCTTGTGTGTAAGTCATTCCAACTGTTCCTTTTTGACCATGTCGACTACTGAACTTATCCCCAATCTGAGGTATTCGAACAGATCTCACCCTTACTTTTACGAATCTCAATCCATCAGCGTTTGTAGTAAGTAGAACCTGCGAAGACAAATAGTTATGCATGGAGTCCAGCGGATTAATCGTAAGTTGCATAATTGTTAAGGCAATCATGGCGATAACAATTTCAAAATGAACGATGTTTTTAAACAAAACATACTTGATCCACAATCCCATTTTCACTGTGACGTAAACTAATGCTATGATCACGTCTTGAGTAACGTGCAGCTTGTCCCTGAGCTTCTTCCTGAGAGATAGGAGTAGTCTTCCCAATAATAACGTCCTCACCCGATACTCTGGTACCCTGGAGCACAACAGTACTACAATCAAATTCAATGACACAAGAGACAAATGCACTGCAACTAAACGCAATAGAGTGAGAGCAACAGTTTAATCACTAAAAGACCAAAAAAAATAGCCAAAGAAACATGTATAAGAGTTCTATAAGCATACAGGGGGTGCAAGACCATCGTCATCCAATTTATCATAGGAGCCATGCCTCATACCCTGCAAAAGAAATACTCATGTCGCAGATCAAATGGTGAAGAATTTTTCAAAAGAAAGAGAGCATTAATCCTGTCTGGCTGTCCAATATATAATAAGTTCTTACCATAGTATTACTCCTGTCCGGCCGTCCAAAATCTTCTTTTACAAGAGTTCCCATCTTTTTCTCCTCATCCCTGAAAATGGACAGTGTAAAAGCATATTCATTAAAAAAACCCAATGTAGATCCATGCATACAAAGTTAAGGAACTGGGAGAAATAAGATTACCTGTATGACCGGAAGAAAAGTGACCTAAAAAATCCACGGTCAATGGAAGATTGATTCATGATCACAGAGTCTTCCTGGTTATAACCAGAGTAGCAAGCAATGGCAACAATGGCATTCTAAGACAACAGAAACAAAACAGAATGTGAAAAGAAAATTAGCAAAACCAAGAGCAAATTAAAATAAATAAATGTGTCTGTGTGCGTTGTGTATATATATCAAACGTACAATGCCAGCTGGAAGCTGCCTGAAATGGAGGTGCTCCATAGCTCGAGTAGTCACAAGAGGTTTTTGCGGATAATACAAAACATAGGCCAAAGTATCCTAAATAAAGATGCAGAAAATTATTTGGTTAATTGGACAATGGGGAAGAACCTTGAATGATGAATCTACTTTAATAGGGAAAAGACCATACCATTCGAAATTGGTAGTTGGTGACATAAATTCCCATAGCTTGTTTACCCATAGCAGATTGATACGTGTTACGTGGAGACTAAATATACCACAAATAGATCAGTAAGAAAAAGACTTAATATAAAGCTATATTGCAATGGCAAAACTGACAAACCTGGTTATGGTCGGGGAATGGAATAATTGAAGCACAAACACCCAAAATCAAGGATGGATGAATTTCACAGTGAGTGTAAGTGTCAGAATAAGCCTCAACCGGGTTGATCCTTGCTTGTATAAGATCCTGGTTTATTTTAAAAGGATCTTAAGTTTTTGTAAATTCCTGTCAGCCTATCAAATAGATTTACTGTTTACTCACACTAATTGTCATGGAAATCATGGTAGTTTCCTCTTCTTCAGTGTCTATGTATTCAATGAATCCCTTTGCTACAAGATCGTGCCAACCGCCATCTTCTGGGGATTCCTGTTACCAGAAATCATTTACAATGTTGGTATTTATTTTGAAACGGAAACGAAATTTTCATTGATATTATGAAAAATAGTACAAAGTACATAATGATTCTAGGATCAGCAGGTGCACCCAGGCATCTCAACTAGGTTGACACCCCCTTAGCACCCTCATCATATCCCAATACAAAGGACGATGTTGGTATTAGAGAAATAAGGATAAAGAAAGACAACGAGACTTTATCACTCACCCTCTGCTGAAGAGCATGGATATCCTTCTTCTTTATGAGAAGCCTTTGTTTCTCAACAATGAATAATGGACGACTGCAACGGCCATAATCAGTATATATCCGTAGTTCTTTTAGACGAATATCTCTAACTACTCCAACTTCAGTATTTACATCAACCTAAGCACAAAAATTAGATGTGATTAATATCCATAATAGGTTATGAAATAGAAAATAAACACCCTGTGCGTTTAAGATCCTGTAGAAACTCAAATGTTAAAACATTTTTACTTTACAAGAACGTTCTATCCTAAAATATCTACACAAGGGGAAAAACATTAATTACTTACTCGTCGCCTCAGCCGTCTCAAAGTCTTCACCAACATTTCAGGATCTCGATGGATCCCAACCCAACAACCATTGACAAAAATTTTTGTAGCTTGAGGAATGACAGCAGGGGAAATTTCCTACAACCAACAGAATTAGTTAGATAAAGACCAATAAAGGAGAGAGAAAATGACGTAGAAACAACACCATCGTGACTTGGTAGAGAAGTTGACATTAGGCACCTCGAAATTCTCTGTGCCCCATTCTTCCAAAAATTCCAAAATAGGATATGCTGCAGATCCAACCGTAATATAGACCATCAATGCAAGATTTTTTACCAGTCCACATGCCTGAAGAAAATTCAGATTGCATCCATAAGTGACTAAGTCAATTCCCAAAAATAGATCACATCAAGAAATTTGTTAGCAATTATACTCACTTGTCCTTCTGGCGTTTCAGCAGGACACATCATTCCCCATTGTGAATTATGCAACTGTCGAGGCTTGGCCAATTTACCTGGCATATGAAATAAACCAAATTAAGTAAAAGAAACTAACTGCTGCTGCTACTAGCAGCAAAATGTACAAAAGTAACAACATAGGTTTTTTCACCTTCTCGTCCAATGGGAGAATTCAGCCTTCGTAAGTGAGACAATGTTGATGCATATGTCAAACGATTTAACACCTAGAATATATGCAACATCGTTACCTCCATGAAGAAAACAAAAATCTCACATTTGAAATAATGGAAAAAAAGGACATTTGTAGGTATTTATATGAAAATGAAAGATCCAAAGGTCAAACTTGAATTAACTGGACTGTCTTATGAAATTTTCTCCCACCTGTGATACTCCAGCTCTTGTACCAGCTGCATTTGCTTGCCCCCAGTTTCCAGTGGCAAGTGAATATTTCAGGCCACTAGTAATGGTTTTCGCCTTGATGGCAAATTGCAAATTGACGTCCTTTCCATTGTCAACACACTGCACCATGACACATATGCAATGCATAAGACTACAAAGAAAGCATTGCTAAATGGAGGGAAAAAAACCCATTCCAATAAGACAACCTTTTGTACGTAACCTCTCACATCTCTTGTTAACTTTCTAAATAGCTGCATTCAAACAAATAAAAAGATCATGAGAAAATCTCAAGATAAAAAAGTACAACTTTTGCAACCAAAAAATGAACTTCTCAAATAAAAAACAACCATTCTGAACAAGCCTCCAAGTAAAGGTCCAGCAAGGTCCAGTCTTTTGTTCCCATAGTGGTCCCTATCATCTTCTGCTCTCCGGCCAAGGGCACATAAGAGTAGCCGGTGAATTATATAACTGCCACATGTAATGTCCAGTAAGATAACTAAAGTACTGACAGCCAAAATAATATGAGAAACGGAAAGGAGAAAAAAAAAAAGTGCCATACCCAAAATAATATGCCTTCTTTGTCTCACAAAATTCACTTACGCCAACATGAGGAAGCATTTCTTTTTGAAGGATCTCCTTGGCATACCTGAGACATCAACATAACAAGGATGTTGAAATGTGCTACAAAGGCTTCATGCAGAATATAATGGGGAAAACCTAAATTTATTGAGGTAATGCATACTTAATCCTCTTTTCCTTGGTCACACCAACTGTTGATCCTCTCTTTCCAATATAGTCTAGTGCAACCTACAATTAAGGAAACACATATCAACCAACATGACAGTTACAATGTACAGGAAAAATAAAAATTATAATACGTCTAATTCATGTATGTGTTTATATCGGTGTCTGTTTCAATGTGAGAGAAAGAGAAATTTCTGAGCAAAACGTGAGAGAGAGAGAGAATTGGATAGTAGACTTATAGCAACTAAGAAATCGGAGACCTGCTGATTTTGGATAACAAAAGCCTCTTCCAGGGAAGGCCGAAGCAACTCCATCATTTGAGTATCAGAGAAGTCATAACATATATGCTCTAGAATATCTTTGTCAGCAACAAATCCTAGAGCACGAAACACAATTATAATTGGAATCTCATTTCTAATGTAAGGCAGAGTGGCACGTATGTATTGTCCTGAAGAGCCCTGAAATAGCATTGATGAATTGCAGAAAGAATAGGTTAGAACAATATATACTTCAACGAGGAGGAATAACTTCTAAATCTTCAGATTATCAAGACAAGGGCATTACCCCCTTGGCACTAGTTCGAGAAAGCATCCGTACAAACATGGTACTGGGTGGCCTATTTTGTGACTCAGCCATAGACCGAACTTCTGCCACAAAGGCGTACTTGTTAGGCTGTCTTTTCTTGAAAACATATACATGATTTGTGCTCATCTTCTCTTGTGCAATAAGAACCTTCTCACTGCCATTGATGATAAAATATCCTCCTTGGTCATATGGACACTCCCCGAGCTCAGTCAGATCCTTCTCAGAATTTTGATACAGTGTGCAATAACTTGATCGGAGCATGATGGGAACCTAAAGACAGTACAGGTCAAGGATTGCAGAAAAAAGTCATTTTTGTACATTTGTTTTCCATAGAGCGTTAGAAACAAACCTTCCCAATAAAAACTTTTGTAAAATCTTGGGTTTCAGTTACTTCTTCACCATCATGACCTTTCTTAATGACTCTTTTTGAGACATCCACGTACAAAGGCGCTGAGTATGTTAGATTCCTCAACCGTGCAGCCTTAGGAAATAAGGTAGCAGTCTCTCCATCAGATTCGGTCATCATTGGCTTACTCAAGTATATCTGACCAAAGCTGATCTTGTATATTGTCTATACATAATACACAACCATATTAGAGCCACTGCAATTGACACCTAGAAAGAACATGATTTTCAAATTCATCAAGAATAGGAATGGACATGGTGGATTCAATCAATATTGACATGATTGAGGGGAAACAGACAAAAGGACTTTAAAGGTTCCATTATCAACATGGAGCAGTAATGCAGTATAACAAAAATGCATTAGCAAACCACATATAAAAACTCATGAACTTATTTAGATTGGGTTCCAAATAAAATATTATTCACACATTCAACAGATTACACACACATAATCCAATCTTTATGACACAATGAAATAGATTATCGATCTAAAATAGACAAATCTAATTTGGATGAGAGAGTGGAAAATCAAGTTCATCAGTGATTACCATTCTAAAACTCAAGTCTTGGAATCTTTTCTATAAATTAAAACCATCCAAAACGTAAAGATAACACAGCAAATAAAATTTAAAGGGTTGTTTGGAGGCCCATAATGGAATGAGTTTGCAATGTAATGTAATCCAAAGTTCATCTTTGATTTAGCACTTATGGCCCGATTTGTAGTACCAAACTCATTCTGTTCTCACGGTTTTCAACCCAATCCTTTTTTCCACCATTTTCACACTTGACAATCTCATTTACTTTCCGCCCTCGATTCATCATCCATTCCAACACCCCTCAGATTTCCAGTAGTCTTGATTACATTTCAACCACCTAAACAGCCCCTAAGTGACTTGAGGGACGTTCTTATAAATGAAATGCAACTTGAGAGCAGTTCAAATATTTGGTTTGAAAACATTTGTATGTTAATGAAAAGGAAAAAATAGTTTTTTATGTATCAACACATTTTTTATGTATCAACACATTTGGCAGGCTGACTTTTAGTGGTTTACATAACAGGGAAAAAAAAAAGAGCTTACTTTTTGCTTTCATATAGATACTAATAGTGGCAGTGCTTTCCCAATGTAGTGCTCATTTTATAACTATAGTTTTTTATGCATAACTTGATTTCAACGTGTTAGAGGAAACAACTGAAAATACAAATACAACAGAATCCTTTTTCCTCGAATCATTTTAAAAATTAGAAACGACCTAAAATAGTTTATAAAATATTACTTTACATAGCATCTTTCGAAATGCACCCAAACAACCTAAAAATATATATATATATATATATATATATCGAACGCTAGTGGTCGAACACTTCAACTGGATGATAGGGAAAAAACAATTTGAAAAATAATTCCATCCCCTATGTTTATCTTTAGTTTCAATATCATTACCCACAAGTTAAAAGAGTGCAACATGACAATTTGTTTGCAAGTGTGGCAAATAAAATCTTTGAAGTGATATTTAGGGTTTAGCAAGTTGTGTTGATAGGTAATAGTTGGGGCGTCGAGGAAAGATGAAATCTGTAAGCGCACTAAATTAAACCAGTGGTTCAAATATCTACTGAAAATATAATTTAACCTAAACAAAAGGAAAACTACAACGGTAGGAATTGACCAGTATTTCCCACGACAATTAACTTGGCAGCACTAAAACTTCAATCCTTTCCTTTCACTAACAAACTCGTCGAGTAAAAAAAGCCATTGGTAGTCATTTTCAAGTGAAGTTCGTCCAGAAAGTAAAAAAATCTCGGGAAAACGTACCTCAGCAACATCCGACTGGTGGCCGGGATTGTGCTGCGACTCGGGACGAATCTCAATGTCCGCAGACTCGTCCACAATTTCCTGCATAGTATTCTGAATAAACTCATCGAAGGAATCGAGCTGCTGCCGGACCAACCCTTTCTCTTCAAAATATGCTGAAATTACAGCCCAAGCGTCTTCCTGTGTGATCTCTTCTTCATCGTCTGGGATAGCCTGGTCCATATCGTCGTCGTCATTCATATTCCGATCATACTCTTCGTATTCGTCCATTTTTTGTAAGGTTAACAGAGGAAGTATGGTTTCTGGGAAGACCTCGCGCGAGCTTGAATGACTTTCGCGTCCGAAATTGGCCGACTCTGCTTTATTTATAGCTGAATCAAGTTATGAACTAAACTCGGCTTTTAGGCCCATCTCTTTAGATGTTCGCGGCCCATGTCTTGTTCTTTTTTCTTTTTTTTTTTCTTTTTTTCTTTTTTTCTTTCCTTTTTAAAATAAATTTATACCTAATACTTTTTTAATTATTTTAAATGAAAAATCTTCTAAAAATATTTACAGCAAAATATCATAATCTTTTTGTAATAAATAAACTATTGTTGTAACTATCATAACACATATAGATACATATAGCAGTCTATCGTGATTCATCCTAGATAGATTGTGATATTTTGTTATACTTTATAAATATTTTGGTTCATTTTGTTATATTTTAAATTGGTCATACTTCGAGTCATAGAAGTTTTTAAATGTAACAAAATAAATCAATATTTATAAATATAGTAATATATTAATCCATAAGTGATATAGACTAATAAATAATCTTGTACTTTATTAATTAAAACTGAAACTAATAATAGTATTACTTTATTTTTTTATTTATAAACTTTCATAATTAAATTCTAGACCCTGTTAACATTTTATTAGGTAGTTGGTAGTGTTATAAAATTAAAATGTATATAAGAATTGATTTTAGACACGTGATCTAAATCAATTAATTTGTAGTTGCAATTGATACAATTTTCATAATTTTAAAAGTATAAATTGGTGTTTCTTTTTTTTTGAAAAAAAAAATGCTAAGGCATGTATTTGTTTAACTAAATGAATTACCACTCAAAATCAAATTTCAAATAATTTCCATTTTCCAATATATAATTTGAAAACTTGTTGAATTTTGAAGCTAAAGTTAATAAACTTAATTTCCATAAATAGAATTTAAATTGTGTATTTCCAAAACTAAAATTGTAGGGGATACTATTTTCAGGTATTTGTAACAATAGACCTACGAATGATTGTAGAGCATCTAAACACATAATAAACGGTATCTTCCAATTTAAAATATGTTGAAATCAGATGAGAAATAAAATAGGTGTATTACCTAAATTGTTGCTTTTGTGTTGTTACTGTCTTTCTCGAGGGGGAGAACATACATGCATACATTGCTCTAAAAAATAACAATAAGACAGGCATATCATATAAAAATAGTATAACATAAACAATAACACGATGATAGGCATGAGAGTTGATAAAACTAGGTGATAGACCGATACTTGTAATATGATCTACTAGTGTTTAGTGATAGACTTCCATTATTAACAGATTCTTGACAAATTTTGTTATATTTACCATTTGTTTTTAAATTTTGTCATACTGACACTTTGAATTCAATTGTTACATTTGCTATTATCTCTTAAAAATTAAAATAATATATCAATTGTAGAGTTTTGTTATTATTATTATTAAAATATACATATAAAATAGAGTTGTATAGTGTGTTTTGGCAGCAAATTAAGAAATTTAGATAATTTTAAAAATTGTTCAACGTTTCTTTAGCGACAGGTTCATAAACTACTAAACAATAGTGATTCCTAAATAGTTTGTTAAATTATATAATGACAGCAATAATTATTATAAAAATTTTATAAGCTACGTTGTATTAGCCAGCATTCCAGCATTCTTGGTTTAAGAGGCTTAGCTCATGGTTGAGTATAATATTATAATATTTACTATTTGTTACGATGTTTATGTTTGTTATTTCCTACCCCAACCTAAGATGATATGCACACCAAAGATAGAATATTATAGTAATGCACTAAACGCCTCATGCACCCTCAACCATGGGAGGGCCTTGGCCTTCGCTTCAAGATCCCAATTAGCATCAACCATATTTTATGTCAATTCTTACTATCCTTATGAGAAACCGATCGAACAATATAGCCATAGGAGCAGTAAATGAAAATTGTCGAACAGAATACGTCCATCCTTCCATAGGACCAGTAAATGAATATAGGTAAAGAAATCTTAATATCCCCAGTTAAGCCTCAATACATGCATTTGTCTGGGGACAAGTTCAAGCTCATAAACCAATACTAGAAAACTTTCATAAACAACCAGTGTAATATTCACACCAATCGAAGTACTGTTTCTTATTTCACAGATTATCAGCAAGCTACAATTTATCTACATAAAACACCACAAGCTTTCACACTAGTGCTAGTTGGCAGTAAATTAGAGACAAACCAGTAAGTATTTCACATGGCACACACTGACTTTATTTATAAACATTGGCATGGGTATGTTGTTTTTAGATATTTATTTGTGAGAAAGTTTACAGAATCAGACCATTTTCTGCTTCCATAAATTGGCTGCAGTCAAATCCCTTACTTGAAAACGTCTTGATGAGCCTTGGAAAAATCTTAGCAAGCATAATTTTGAATCCAGTAGAACTTTGGTTCGGATTTTCGAGTTTTGTTGTTCCATGGTCACAGTCACTTCCTACTGGAGTTCCTTCCATGTATGCTCTACAGGCTGCTAGAATGTGCTGATAACGCCTCCTGAAGTGTTCCTCAACAAGTGTCTCAAAATGCTGCAACAGGAGAAATGACATTTTGGATATGTTACAAATCACAAGGGACTTAAGCAATCCTATTTTTGATTTTATCAAATGATTGGAATTATAATTTAGAAAAGGAACTCGCCAGAGAAATGTGTAACGCCATCAAGATCTTTTCTGGCACATACATATGCCACCATATGGCATAATTAGTTTATGTACACCGGTACGATTGCTTGACCCTCAAGAATGGTCAATTCTCATTCAATTGCCAGAAAAATGGAAAATTCTCATTCAATTGCCAGAAAAATGGAAAGTAGAGATAGCTATTATACCTTAGGGGGTCTGCTTAGCAAGTACATCATAGATTTGCAGGTAACAAGAAATGCATTCTCGTTGTAGCTTGCGGAGTTTCTCTCCCCCTCGGCTCTTCCCAATTGAGCATCATATCCTGCCTCGTTATAATATGGCTTCTCATTAAGCACGAGAGCCTGAAGGGAAAGAAGAACTTGAAGTATAGTAGAACTCCCAGGATTCCACACTTCAGAACCGCTGCCTGTCCAAGTGTTTAGTAGACTTAAACAGACCTTGCCAGATTCATACAAGTTTGGGTTGACACGAAGCCCACCAGATATGTAATGCACTAGCTGCAAAAAGATATGAAGGAACTTAGCAAGAGCCTAAGACTTACAAGAGAAATCTAAATACATTTTCAGTTTAAAAAATTCTTGACGAGGGGGCTGAAATTTTGGAAATTATTCCCCTATGTATGCGATAAAGAGAGAAGGTGCCAATCAATAGAAACGTAGTGCACGGAGCACCTAACATTGTAGAAAAATATTAAATTGGCAGTACAAAGAAATCGATTTATCTGAGGTATTATTAAAAGCATGGAAACTTGCAAAATGCAGAACTTAATGAGAAAGCTTACAGGTGGTATTTGAGGGTACTCTGGAGGAAGAAAAATGTCAAAGAAGAAAAGGCCATCATGATATGGTGTTCCAGGTGCACCGATAATGACAGCTCGAATAAGATCCATCCTCTCCTCAAAGACACGAACATAGACAGTTTCTACAAATATTTCTCTCATTCAGTTGGACAGTTGCATGCCATCTTCATAGAATCATAAGAATCAATGATTGAAACTAAACTAAAGAAGAAAAAATGCTAACCAGGAAGATTATTTTTAAGAATGCTCCATTCTTGTTGGACCTTCTTTAGCCATCTTCTACTTGCCTAAGAGAAACCAGAAGGAATATGAAAGGGTCATCTTGACTGCTGCAATAAAATGACAGGCCTAAGATTCTAAGGTATGTTTCTGACCTGAGATAGCATAGATCCTTTTCCTGATGAAAGAAAATGATGGTCTGGGCAGTTACTGGCCATGTCAAACTGTGTAAATAGGTCGTAGTTCTCACTTGAGGTTGAAAGTGTTAAATCTTCATTATTATGAATTTCTTCAATGTTTAAACTTGTCTCACCAAAATTGTGTAATTTAGCTATTTGCGACATCTCAGTAGACTGGCTGAGATTTTGCAGCACTTCTTTCTCGCAGAGTAAATCAATTTCATCCCCACCTTCAAATGATTGAAGGGCTGTAAAAGTGCCTGATAAAATTGTTGATCGAACTGATCCAAACAGTGTTGTAAAAATATTGGAGAAAAATTCAACGGCAGCTCGAGAAAAGAAGCAAGTAGTATCCCTTTTGAAATTTTTACTAGCACCATCACAATTTGGCATATCCTGAGCACAAAAGATGTATTCACCATTTAGCTTAAAATGAATCGAAAACAGATTAACAAAATAATAAAAAAACTCAACTTTAGAACGATAGTATTTAAAGAGGGGTTAACTGAAATAGTTCCGAAGTTTTGAAATGAATGGTACAAGTATGTTGACCAGATTTTGGAAGTACTGGAAACAGCTTTACCTTTCCTTTCTGGATATTATATGGTTTCAAAGGCTCAATCTGGTCTTGTCTCGACTCCTCAAGGTTTTCACCAGTAGGTACAGTGATTGAAGATACTTCATACTTATCAATGGGGAAAATCTCTTGAGGTGAAACCTACAATCAAGAGCAAGGGAACTAATATTAAAATCTTATGCATGGATAAATCATTACCACCAAAAGGACCTTCATAGATTCAAACCAAAAACTCGTGCAAATTATTAGTGGAAAAATTCAAACTTTATTGATTAAAATTCGTAGATGATAAAAAAGAAATGCTAAATGATGGTGCAATTTCTTTAAGACAGGAGCTATTGGACCTAGAAAGTGATTCCCTTAAAGATACCTATCATCTGGTGAAGGAACTGACCATTCATAAAGCAAAGAAAAGTATTACAGCTATATCCAATGATGCTACAAATGAATTTATGGATCCTTGGTCCCCGCTACATGTATGATGAAACAGTGGAACATACTGAGGTTACAAAAAGAGTAGAGACATTAACTAAAATGAATACCATGCTTGTAGAACAATTAGCCCATTTGACCTCCACGGCGCCATCTTTAAAGCCGGTAACATTACCAATGAAGGACAGGAAGTTGTCCATATTCATGTTATTATCGATGATGTGGTTCTCCTCGTTCTGAGAAGACTCATTCATGGAGATTTCAGAAATTATATTATTTTCATCAGATTGGCTGGCAAACTTATCCAATGCCAACCTAAACACAATATCTCCAAGAGAGAAGCAATAATCTGGGTGCTCAACCAGTTCGTATGCACTCATTGTTTCCTCCACCAGCAATCCATCCAGATTGTTACCCTCACTCAAATCACCGGTTCTCAATTGAACCTTAACAGTTCTTTCCTTTGCATCAACAGCCTGTACAACACCCCATCTTTGATTTACAGACATGCTTGAATCATCACAATTGCTCTTCTCCATAACGAACTGTTGAGGCCAAAATTCATGAGCATTCGTAGCATTTGCTGGAGTTAAACAATGGGAATCTAATGCTGTGGAGCGGCTACCGTCCTGCCACAGCACATCAACTTTAGTTTTTTTCTTCACGATGACACAGATTTCCTGAAAGCCTGTACCGTGATATCCACTATTCATCAGGTCATGAGTAGTAATGAACTTTTCACCAAAATAATTGTTTTTTTCATCCCCAGGAAAAATACACCAATCACCAAGATTCCAATTTGCATGAGGAAAGCACGACAACAAAGTCAATTCCTTAGCTTGTTGCATACGTGGGGGAGCCATTAAACTAGAAGAACAACCCATCAAAACTGAGGCAAGCCAATCAACATACACTAGTCCTGCCTCCACAGAACAGACTGTTCCTTCACAATGGTCATCTTTCCAACCAGATAACCATCCAGGTGGTTTGGAAACATTTGAGAACCGTACTCTTTGTCCAGGGTAATAAGGGTATTGTGAATCTTCAAGAGCATCGACAGATATAGGTAAGAGCTTCTCTTGGTCCACAGCAATGATTTCACACTTGTTCCCGTCATCAAAAAGAACACTGACAGAATCAATAACCTTGTCTACTCTTCCAATCCATGGCCCATTAACAACGACATCTCCAGCAGAAATGGAACGGATTTTTAAAAGAGCTTTAGAATTAACATCTTTGATTAAGGGTCCACTGTTTTTCTCCAAATCAACAAGCATGTCTATACCAACAACCTTTCCCATCTGTCCAAAAGGATCATTCACAGAACAGACTGCATCTCCAAGCAGGAATTCCCTCTCAAAGGAAAGGAACTCATCAATTTTTCCAATTGTTTCCTCTAAGCTTGATAAAATGCAACTAGTTTGGCCATGATAATATTCAGCTTCCTCTAGGTCATCGCTGCTATCACACTCAGTGGAATTCTCCCAATCCGAGTCACTTAGAAACAGGTCCATCAATAGAATGTCTATACAGCATAACATCACAAAATACTATGTGAATAACATATCTACAAACCCAAATAATGATGAAAAAGAATTATAAGAAAAAATACCTCAAAGTGACCTCCAAGTAAAAATTCAAGCCTTAGTTTTTTTTTTTTTTTTTTTTTTGGACGGAGACAAAATTCAAGCCTTAGTTATTAAAACCAGAGTTTGAATCTTCTCGCGCTTTTTTGCCTAAACTTTTAGCAACAGCTCTTCCGTGGGTAATTTATAACTTCACAGAGAGCACCAATTCCTGAAAATTAGATATGGAGAATATATCATTCAGATATGTCATTGAATTGAGAGATATCACATAAGTGATAAGAAGAAAATTATCTTCCATGCTTTGCTGCATTACAGTAATTTTGTCAGCGTTGAAACATAACATTTTACGCAGAAGCATTGTATCACTCTTAAAGAACATCAACAACATAAAAAATGTGTAGAAGGAACATCAGAAGGTCGGATATAGAGGGTACCATTCAATTCCCACTTCTTTCATTAAATCTTCCAACTCCTGGGTAGGATCCAAAAGTAAATTGATTTGTGTAGCACAACTAACCGAAGATTGAAGATAAATCTGAAGCAAAAGAGATTGATGATTGTAACAATTGTCTATATCTATTTGCCAAATCAGCAATTACCAATAAGTATAAAATGTCATACCTGAATGAATCAATATCCACAATAGGATACCTTCACTGACAGAAACAGAGCAAATTGCAAAGAAGATTTGCAAAGAGATAAAATGAGTCAACAAGGACCCAAATGCCAAAGGAGATTTGCCCAACACTATTGATGGACTGAAGTTTCAACCAAAGGAAACTTCTGAATAATAGTTTCCAGAACTGTTGAAGAATCAAGAAGCAGCAAAACTGCCAAATAAAGACTTCTCTGCGTTGTTCTGGAACAAAGACGGATGATGACTAAGGAGATTTTCTTTAATTTTCAAGTTGACTGCATCAACCATAAGAACCTATATGCCAAAGGAGATTTGCCCACCGGAAAAAACTTCAGAATAATTATAAATGCAGAAAATCTAACAGAAGTATGAAACTACTCTGAGAGCCCAATTGTAACGCCAAAGGAAATTTGCCCAAACGTGAATCTTTTTTCGCCGAGTCTATCGGCACTCATTCAGATTTTTTCCTCAGAAGGATGCTAATCAATGTTCATCAAGAGTCCCAAAGAAAATAACCAATCCACCACATATATCCAGCAGCTTGATCTAGAATGGAGAAGCCACATGTTGCTTGATTGCTTCAAGATAACTATGTCATCAATTATCCATGGAATCAACAGCCCAACAAATCTATTGCATTTCCTTTTCACCTGCAACCACGGTTACTATTGGTAATTTCCTTTTTTTAAAAAAAAAAAAAAAAACTGATGAAGAGATAATAGCATATTGATTAGCAGCCACTGCATTTGGTTGTTCAAGTAGCAGTACGTAAAATTATTCCTCAAACAGATAGAGAAGAAAATAATATATCTATATATACCGAAAGAACTGCAGTTATCACTTTTAGCATTTACTAACTACTACTTCCTTTTAACAGCAAATGACATGGACAGACGTACGAAATAGAATTTGGATGTGATATTCTCTAGAGAAAAAGAAGAAAAATCATCGTTCAATTATGGAATAAGGAAAGGTCAAAATACTCAGTTCCAAAAAATCATCATCATACTAACGATTTCAATGCGCTTCCCAAAGATTTGTACGGAATACTTCAGGAAACAAACAAGTGTAAAGGGCTTAACCTTGTGACTGCACACTCCATCAACAAAATTCCAAATGAAAAGCCAAGAAAAACGCGAAAAAAGAAATAAACTCAAAATGAGAAAAGTATCTCTCAACATAAACGAAAACTAATATCCGGATCCTTGAGAACATCGCTGATGATAAGTTCAGAAGAAGAAAAAACGAGGCTAAATGCTTCAACTCCATCAGATAAATACATAAGCATGCAAAAGAAGAAGAAAACGAGAACCATCGGCAAAGTAAGGTGGGTGTTGAACTTTATATATACCTCTGAAAATTTTCATGTATGGCCAAAGGAACTACCGGAATAGAGCGAAAGGAGGACACCGGAAAAACGAAGGAACTCAACGGAAAACATTATCCACAGTCACGGCCAGAAAAATCACCGTCTACCAAACGAAGCAAGCACAGGGAAACGAGAAACAGAAGCGGAAGATTTCAGGAAGACGAAGTTGCAGTGATAAAAATCCGGCTATTGGTACCATTTTCGAGCGTGGAAGCCATTGCAGAGTTGCTTCTCCTTTTTTCCCTCGGCCGCTCGGTTGAAGGTGGCGCGTGGACTTGGAGGATCCACTACCAAATTACTTAATATTAAGACCCTTCAATAAAAGACACCCAACAGAATATGCCAAAAAGATCTCTCGAATAAAGTAGGATGGAATTTAACAAGTTTCTTCATTTATTTTCATTATTTAAATTATTTATGCTAAATTAATTATGTAATTAATTTTTTTTTTTTAAAAAAAAAAAAACTGAGTTTATCTCAAGGTATATGACATTTGTCCCTATTCAAAGGTCCATGTTTAATTTTTATCCACGTAATTATTTTACTAAAAATAATTTATATAATTATTTTAAATTAATTTTTTTCGTTTAGCGAGTTTCTTGATTCAACGTCTTTTCACTCTATCACTAGATCCTACGTGTTATATATCATTGAATTATCTTTAAATTGACAAATTTTACTAACATAACCAATTGTGTACGTTTTCTCAAATTCTTTTACAACGGTCTCAGGTTTACTAGAAAATTTTTTAAAAATTCTTACAAATTACTTTTTTAATTTTTAAAACTTTACTTATATAATAATAGACACATATAGTAGTTCATCTTGATTCATTATAGATAACAACGATATTTTATTATATTTTTTAAATATTTTGGTTCACTTTACTATATTTAAAAATATTTCGATAAACAATGAGGATTTATATACGAACAAGCTCTATCTATCCGAAAGATAACATAATTATACTATTCCCCATAACTTTCTCCTCCTCATTTGTTTAGTCTATTCTCCCCACCCACCTTCTTATCTCTTTTTAATTAGAGTCGTTCGATACATAGATATATAATGATGTGATTTAGATATCCTAAATTAAAATTAAATTAGACGGTTGATGTGTAAGAATTTGATGAATTAGTTTGTTATTTAATCAAATAATGGTGTTTAAAATTTAGGGTTTAATTTAGAGTTTAGTATTTGACTTTGCCTCACACAGGTCAGTAGGTTGACCTAAATGGGGTCCTATGTATCCTATGTAAGTAGGTCAACCCATAATAAAGTTCAAATTAGTATCTAACCCAAGAGTTTGATTGGAACATTGTGGTTTTGATTTTTTTTTTTTTTAATGATTAAAATTTCTATGCTGTTTCCTTGATATTGTTAAATTTCTCACGTGTAGCACGTTTTTTATTCAAATACACGACATATTTTCTTCTTTACATCGATCAACATTTTAAATATTAAACGATAAAAATATAGGTCCGGTTTATGAAAAATGAGTTTAAATTTGTAACATTAAACATTCAATCGATTTGGAGTGATTATAGATGTGTTTTAGAGTGTTTTTTCTTTTAAAATATGACAAAATTGATTCTAATAAGCAGAAAATCACATCTAAAACTTAATGTATTACGAGCAACTTGACAATTTGATCTAATTTTTGTTTAGTAATTCAAGAAAGAATTCTTATATTTCCCTATAAACCATACTGGCAAGAAAATCTACGGTTGTTATTGTAGAAAATAATTGAATAAGATAAATAGAGAAAGAAATTTAAAGATAGAAAAGAATAATTAGTTTTGAATATAGTAAGTTGGATAATTTGAACTATAACGTCACTGATACATATTATATGTCGGTATATCATGCTACATGACTCAATTTTGGCTGAATAGGAATAATTCAATAGCATTATAAAAAGGGAGGAATAATGCCTTAGGCATGCTAATAGTCCAATAGTTATGCATTTGGCCTACTGATTCGAATCTTCTGATGCCTATTATCAACTTTTATTGTTTTTTTTTTATTATTATTTTATTTTATGTTTTCTTAAAAATAAAATGTTAAAATAAATAAATATTAAAAGATTTAGAGATTAGAATTTTGGAAGAGAGAAGATAAGGAGAAACGTTATATTAGATTACAAAGAGAATATTAATTAGATAAAGTGAAAGGATAAATGTTATAAATAGAATCAATTAGAGACGAGATCAAATGCTGCTTTTTTACTGCAACAGTTGGAGGTAAAGAAGATAGACAAATATCGACGATAGATCATGTCCTATAATCTAGAAAGATAAATGTTAGAGAGGAAGCGTAAAAGGAAACAAGACTAAATATCATAAAATATAAATTAATGTAATAAGAGAAAAGGCTAACAGTTGGAGAAAATTAGAGAGTGACAATTTAGGAAGGAGACAACAAAAAAATGAAAAGTTTTTTTTTTAGTTCAAATAGAGAGAGAATTTATGAGAATTTTTTTTTTATATATATAGACAAATTCAATAGAGAAGAGTTGAGAAAGATGCCAAAATATACATTTGAATTTTGGGATTTGTATCAATTTAAATTTTATATTAACGATTGTATCAACTAGACTCTAAACTTTTACAGGTGTATCAACTTAGATCCTAAATCTTATACATATATGTTTTATTTGAACAAATGTATGAAAATTAAAAGTTTAAATTAAGACATGTAGGAAACTTTAATGTTTAAATGGGTACATTTATGAAACTTTAAAGTTTAAAATTAATACGATTATTAGTTTAAAGTTTAAATTGATACAAACTACAAAAATTTGGAGTTTAAATTGGTACAATTATTAAGATTTAGAATTTAAATTGATACTTTGAAGTATATAGTGATATTTGTCATTAAAAAAATTGAAATGTTAAAAAATAGAGGCTTGTTTCTAAAACGAACATTTTTTAGTCAACAAAATCGGCTTAGGAGTTACAGTTTTAGAAAGTTTTTTGAAAAAAATTAGTTATCAAGTTAACTTCATCACTACACAATTACAAAAGTAAATTAAAAAGAAAGAAAGAAAAAAGAGAGATTCCATAGGTACAAAAAGAGTAAACAATAAATGAATCTAATTCTAAATATTGCAAAGATTTATGTTTTTATTGTTTTTATCAATTTATTAAAAGACAAATATCTATTTGTGATACTTAGTAAACCTCTCCAAAACAATTGCTTTTTTCCGACTCCTTTGAAACTATTTTAAATGATAAAAATTTTAAAAATATTTATAGAATAGATCATTTTAGAGTTGGCAAACGAGATCGAGGTGGGGGCACTCCCCATCCCCATCCTCATCTCTGCCCCATTCCCCGTTTTGGGGGTCGTGGTTGGGGATTGAGTCCTCGCAGAAAAAAATCAGTTTTTTTTTTAATTTTTTTTTATTTTAAAATAATTTGAAATTTGAAATTTAAATTAATAATAACAAATATTTTAACAAATTTTTATTTAAAATTTAGTAAAAATAAAGTTAATTTAGTTCTTAAATGGAATTTTTTTAAAAAAAAGTAAAAAAGAAAAACTAACAAAAACAGTAGCTACCACTGTTTTAAATTTTAAGTAAAAAAATACTTTAAATATAAATATAAATATATATATGATAAAATAAAATTAAAAAAAACTATTCGGGATGGGGGCGGGGATACCCTCCCGTCCTCAGTTCAGGGACCTAATTGGTGTCTCCAATTTTACCCTTTTCTCGATCAAACCGAAGATCCTCCACCCCGAATTGGGAGGATACCCAACTTTGTAGAATTTTTTGCCAACTCTAGATCAGATACAAATAGACTGTAATATTTACTATATAAAGTCTATCTTGATCTATAACGATCTGTTGTAGATAGAATGTGATGTTCGTTATATTTTGTATAACATTTTACTCTCGTCAATGACATGTATGTCAATATGTTACGACAGTAAATAATCATTATCTCCTTATCGAAATGATTTTATCTTATCATGAGCCTAAATTCAGGTTAACATGCACACTAATTTCTTTTAGAATTTACACAATGTTCCAAATGTCCATGATCTACAATATTCATACACAATGTAGACTTTCATTAGGGTCATATCAATTTCAACTCACAATCACTGAATTGTTAAAAGAAAAAACTTTTAGGATATTATTTTATCAACGAATTGAAATGAGGTCCATTACAAAAGCAACAGTTTTGAAGTGCATATTTGACCTTGCTATCATAGATACGATATCTCATATCCTTCTCCAAATGCCAAATTTTAATTTTTTTAGAAAAAATCCGGATAAGCTTAGAAGCAAAATCAAGAAGCAGATGATGGTGACAAACAGAGGACAAAGCAACACGATGCATTGGCATTTGCTCCCACTTGTTTTATTATTTTATGAACTTCACCATTCCCTTTTCACTTTTTTTTGGGTGGATTTCAATGTGATCTTTGTTTGTTGTACCTTTTTTCAATGTTGTGGCTCAAAATCCATCTGCTCCCAGATTCTAGTGATCCTTTGGAGAAAAGAAACCCACAACTCTGCCACGTTTCATCTGTAAACAAGAGAGGTAAATTTTTTTAACAAATTAATGGATAAGTACAGCGAATCCATGAAAAGGAATAAAAAATATTACTTAATTTAACCCAAAAGTAAGAATGGATCAAGACCTCAAACCCATACCAGAGTCAGAAATGTTGAGAGACGTTTTCTCAATCATTACAATCCCCAATCTTCACTGTCTTGACAGTCAAAAGTTCAAAGGTTTTCTCTTTCCCTCCCCTTCAAACTGGTTTTTGAAAAGTTGTCCCACAAAGCAAGTCAATTTTTCCATTTCCATATATGAGAAAGCTTGAACTTTCCTGCTGTTTTACTTTTGTGTTCACCCAACTTCTATGAGACAATCTTCTCTTACTTAAAAGAGGAGTTGTCAAAGTAAATTGAACTTTGGAAAGTAGCTTGGTAGTAAAAGTGTCCATTTTCTTTTTGTCTGCCAAATCTTCAGTTGTTTTCCCGGCTATGGTTATATTTCCTGACATCAGAATCTTCAAAATTTAGCATTCTTGCTGCTAACATGGTTTGTACTTTCTCTCCCACTTTCAAAAGCTGCAATAAAGTTATATCATACAAAATTTGTGGAGAATATTGGGTTGTTGGTATCTATGGGACAGCACAAGTTTGCACAACATAGACCAATTGTCAAGTTACAGATCACTTGAAACTCTTTCTTTTATTAAAAGAAAAAGAAAGAAAAAAAAGGTCTTCCATCAGGATTTTGATTTTTCTTCTCATGTGTTGGTTGGACTATTCACCTCCGATTTGCAAATCTATTTTCACGCATCTATCTTGGAAAGAAGAGATAATGGTTGCTGGCATAGGATAGCAGAACATAGACCAATGTCAATCCACTATACATGACCCATGAGAAATATTAAATCATCTCCAAATCTAAAAGCTCTTAATTGATCAATAAAAGTCTATATCATTCTATAATATTTTCACTAACACGTAGAACCATGTTAATTGATTTAAGAAATCTAAGATAAATCGATATCAACTAGAAATAATATAATATTATAATATTTAAGCTAAAAATTCTTTTTAAAGTAAAACGAGTTAAAGGGGAAGACTTTGAACCTTTGACCTCTTAATCAAGAGTTTATATCTTAATCCATGTTGCTTTTGTGTTGACCCAAAAGCTTCCTTCGATACTATAACAAATAACCATTAAACCTAAATACCTAAACCCATAAACTAGGCATAATCAAGTGGCAAGCATTTAGCAAAAATAAAAGGGAAAGAAATTGCTGTTGCGGTGCCGACCAACTTGGCGTAATTAAGAAAGTAACTAGTGGAGGGACTATTGAGAGGAAGAACAGTGTTTGAGGCAAAACACTACTTTAAATCAAAGTGGAAATCGTGCAAAGTAGTGAGGTGGGATATTAAGTATAAAGAAGAGAAAAGAATTCTCTAAGTGGCAAATAAAGTGACTCCATTTAAATCCACTTTTCTTTCAAAGTGGATCAATGAATTTCAAGCAATTAAAGAACTCCAAGCCTTCTTGGCCAATACACACTCCTAAGGGAAATTTTGAATGCATTTTTAATCTTGATACAGAACAATCAAAGTTTACACGTGAAATGAGTTTTAATCTTGATACAAATTAGCAATCAAAGTTTACATGTCCAATCTTATTCTATCGATAAGTTCCAACTATCCTTTATTTAAATGAACTTCCATTTCATTTCATTAAAATTTTAGTATTTTGTAACCATCATGGATTAGCCTAGTAGTAAAAAGAGACACACAGTCTCAATAACTAATTAAGAGTTCCTGGGTTCAATTCATAGTACCCACCTATAGGAATTAATTTTTTACGAGTTTCCTTGACACCTAAATGTTATAGGATCAAGCGGGTTATTCCGTGAAACTAGTCGAGGTGTGTGTAAACTAGTCCGAACACTCATGAATATAAAAGAAAAAATTAGTGCTTTTGTTCGGTAGGACTATTGGTGGCCAGATCATCATAATTAAGTCTTTATTCTTGGCTGTAAATCATTCAACTTAACACCACTAAAGTGCTTTATATGAGTTGTTTTGATAGTCAACTCAACAACTAATGACATCAAATTTGAGGTTTGGGGTTTTACCATTGGAGACATGAGTTCAAATAGCATATCCATTTCTCTAATTACTTTTTTCTAGTACAATAGTTTGCGGAGTGTGGGATTAGAACCACCTATCTCTAGAATGAAAGATCATGTCATTTACCATTGAACTAAGCTTATTTTGGCTTCATATTTTTAATTACTCTCATCTCTTTCCACTGTAATCTTAATTGTTGTTGTGTCTGGGGTAAGAATAAAATTGATATAAAACAACACA
>JBBPDJ010000023.1:1869880-1928203 GCA_037974625.1 Cucumis cinereus | reverse complement strand
AAGATCAAAACATAAACCCCCTAGGTTAACAATAAGTAACAGTTGAGTTAATATTCTTTTCTTAGTTCAACATGTAGATATAAAACAACACAAAGATCAAAACATAAACCCCCTAGGTTAACAATAAGTAACAGTTGAGTTAATATTCTTTTCTTAGTTCAACATGTAGGTGAAGGATTCGAACATTTGAGCTCTTGAACTACAATATATGTCTTAACCAGTTGAGTTACGTCAAGGTTCCAATGATTAATATCTAAATAATGTTCTTCATTATTTTTTTCAAACATATGTCACAAAGGCTTCAACTCAAATAGTATATGCTTGGCTTATTCTTCCTCTTACAATGAAGTGGACTTAATCACGGGAAGTCTAACAATACATAGATTAAATCACTTCGAGATTATACATGTATTTCAACCAAATAAATATAATATACTACACAAAACTTTTAGAGAGGAACCTCTAAATATCATGGGATTGGTGGCATCTTAACAAATAAAGTGGCGAATAAGAAAAAGGGCGGTCGTGGAAAAGTGGAAAATTCGATGTGTGTATATACTGTGTATATATATGAAGTCTGGAGCCGTTAGTCAACTGAAGAGACAAACTACTGTGTCGTTTGCTTGGTCCATTGAGTTTATTTTAAAGTGACAACTTTTGGTTTAATTGCCTCTTCCTGTTGGAGTTGGAAATAATGGGGATGTATTGCTCTTTCCATTATCTTTTAATCCAACTTTTCAATTTCAAAACCATGTCCTCTCCATTTACCAAAAGTTCATAGTTCCATCGCTTCCAATTAATCAATCAGCATTTACTCAAATATTCAAAGATAATAATTATGTATAATAATCAGGAGAAATATGACACAGCAGTCGGGGTAAATATGTTTTCCTGGGTTTGGAAGGATTTCAGAAATTTGTGATATGGGACTATGGGATCTGCATGATTTCCTTCGAAAATATCTTGGCAGTTGAATTTATGTACGGTTGAAGGGTTTGAGATGTTTTGGATTTATGTCACATGTGTTCGTGAAGCCTAAATTTGTAGAGTATGTGCTCTGATTGTCCAAAAGAAGAAATTGCAGAGACCTGAGTTACATAGTAGGTTGTAGTGTAAAAGGTAAATTCAAAAGCTTGAGCTTATAAAGCTTATGAGAATAACCAGCTAATGAAAATAAAACATGCTTGCCCACTAAGTGCGAGTTTCATATTCCATGCTAAAAAGCTCAATCCACTAGCCTAACAACTCTTGAAACTAGTTAAGATGACCAATGCCACTAACGGGTTAACTGAATGTCGCAGTTCCTTCGAATCTAAATATCAAAGTTCAGCCTAAAGAGGGAACCAAGTGGCAAAACATAAATCTAAAAAGGATGCTACCAGGAACTTGTCTAACAAACCCAAAAGTACCTTTCCCTTTTCCATGTGCCCAACGTTTCAACGTATCCGTCCCACCTAAGTGGGACTACCTTTTTAAAGCTTCCCACTTTCCAGATGGGATTCTCTCCAAAGTCCACATTGCCTCTTAAATCTCCCCAAACTCAGTTTTCTCACTTTAATAATTAAGTCCCATTCGCTGTAACGGAATCACTTTCACTCACTCAAATCAATTTAAACAACATCGATTAGCCTACTTTCAATCAGCTTACGCTTTACCAAAATGGAACTTTTTTGGTTTTAAATTCTTGACACGGGTCCCACTCCCACCCTATTACTCAACGCAGTGATTCATTACAACGCATTCCCCAATGTCGGATTCGAGAGACAGCTCATTTTTAAAAAAATTCATCAACGGCTTTCAACCTGGGTCCGAATTTCTTCCCAAGAATCCTAAACCCTTACCCCAAGAGCTGCCTAACGTGGCTTTCCCCAGAAACGGCACATTCTTTATAACAGTTTACCTGAGCATTCAATGACAGATCAGTAAAGCTAAGATGTTTTACTCTCTAACTTCTACTTAAAAACTATACATTTCTTTATGGAATTGCTTGACTTGAGTGGTTTGTTAATACCTTCTTTATGCGCAATCATCATTGTCAGCTTTGTTAATTCCCACAATAATGCAACATATCACTCAAGAAAGATCATAACATGACTTCGTAAAGGCAATCAATCATTCAGGTCCTAAAATTGGAAATTGGAAAGAAGAATCATGATGACAGCCAGCGGTGTCTATGTGGGAAAATAAATGGTGAAGGCGGAAAGGTGCTTACCAACCCTAGAAAACTAATCGGTCTTAAAAGGTCACAGTTCATACAAGATGAGAGAAGAATTGTTACTATATATAGACTGATCTTTACTTAAAAACTAAGGAGCACCAAAAGAAAGCTTCGTCATAAGAACGGAATACGGACTAGCTCAGTCCTATTACCAAAGGGATTGTCATTCCACAATTCCTTTTAAGCCGCAAATGCTTACCACCCATCTCCCAAATTTGTAATAAAATCTACAGACTATAATTTTTTTCTTATATCATTTGATATCATGTTTCTTTTGATATTTTTTAATATCACATCTGGATATTATTTTATCTAGCTGTGTTGCCTTAACCAATCTTAACATGAGAGGTATGATAATATGAACCTGGATGTCCTCCCTTTACCCCATAACCATTCACGCACTCTAGAGTCACCAACTACCATTGGCTTTTAATCCCCACTACTAAACAGCCACGAATTCAATTAAAAAGGTCTAAGGAAAGAAAATTGAACAAAAACTTTGTACTTTATATCAGATGATGCTACACGAACAAAATAGAGCTTTATGTTGGGATGATTTATTCTTGTTAAGTACTTATGTTTCGGTCAAATAATATTGACTAGATTTGTTATTTTATTATTTGAGTTATTTGGGAAGTTATGTATTTTTTAGCTAGGGGCATAACAGTATTGTATTTTTTTTTTTTGGTATCCGTGAGTGTCCGGGCCAGCTTACGCGCACCCGCCTGACCCTACAACATTTGGGTGTCAAGGAAACTCGTAAGAAATTAATTCCTAGGTAGGTGGTCACGACCTCTTGGTTAGTTACTGACCTTTTTACCACTAGGCCAACCCATGATGGTTACAGTATTGTATCTATTTAGCTGAATATAGTTTTAGTTAGCGACATAACGGTCTTTTATATTGTGTTTTTTTCTTTTAATTTTTGGAATGAAATCCTTTGTGTTGATGGTTGAACAACTTCATAAATATTTTTGTAATTTTTAATCTAGGGTTGCATGCTTGAGCATTCAAATAAGTCTAATCAACTTGTTTGTGGAGTGTTCAAAAACTTTGAGCAATAAATCGATCCTCCCCACCTCCTAGTCTTCAATCACAACTCACACGGTAATCTTCTCTACTTCTCCCTTTGAGTTGGCCCAACTGATATTTGGGAGTTTTAGTAATTGATAACGAGGGGTCCACATAACAAAAGGCTTTTAAATTCAAATGGTTAGGTTTTCATATCACATGGCTAAGACTGCAAGGTTAGTAGTTGTCCATGCACAAAGGTTAGTAGTTGTCCATGCACAAAGGTTAGTAGTTGTCCATGCATAAAGAACTATGTTAGAAAAGATCGTTTAAATTTACATTGCTAATAGACAACGAGTTACTATTCTTACATGTTCCTCAACAACGGCTTGGGCAGCTTCTGCATCTGCAGGGTCAGTCTATCTACAATTGTTAGATACAGAAGTCAGTCTATCTACAATTGTTTGGTTCGGTAGAGTAAGCAACAAACGTAAATGAACATCAGCTGCAAGAAAAAGTGAAGTTTCTTAAAAGCATATTCGAATAAAATATAAAGGACAATGTAAGTTCACAATTTAAGGGTGAGGAAATACAACCCGAGATTATCGAAGTCCCTTCCGAGATGTGAATTAAAGTTCAATCACGGAAGTAAATAACAATAAACATTGATAAATCAACAGAACAGATCCAAGTGAACCGAGATGCAAAATATTCCTCAAATTTATACGTCAGTCACTAGAGAGGCAGTTCATAACACGACTGTACACAAAAGCAATATTGACATAGAAATTAGAATTACCCTGAGATAAATTTAAGTGAAGCTGCAACTTCCAATAAACGAAAGAATAATCTATCATATTTAGGTGCATTTTTAGACTAAACTAATAAACGGTTTTATGATCATTGAAACATTAACTTTTTTGACCTTCAGCAACTAAATTGAAAAAGTGACCGTGGACCACTTCAGAAAAAAAAAAAAAAAAAACAGCATTGTTTGAACTGTTATGGTACCTCGACTTATATCGAGAAGTTAACATTTAGAGCTTAAGTAACTTGATGGAAGAGGCAAAGCCGTGCGGAAAGTTTTCGCCCATTGAAAAGGTAGAGTCGTGTGGAATGCTTATGCCCATTGAAAAAGTAAAGCCGTGTGGAATCCTTATGCTGATTAAGACAACATAAAAACGCAGCAGACTTGTAACTTATGACATAGAAGCAATGCAAGCACAGAAGGAATGCAAGACAATACTTGATTATGGATTGTGACACGCAGTTTAAATTTCAATGTTTGCTTCTTAAAGCTCCATCTAAACCCAAAGCACTAAATACCAAATTAACATCAATAACAGGTGTCAAACCATCTCTTGCACGCCACTGAACCTTTTACTTAGTCGAAATATGAACGGAATTTTTTTTGTTTGGTTGAAAATCTTGTTTCAAAGTACCAAGTATCTTATGAATTTGAAAAGCTCAGAACAAAAAGACATGGAGCAGAGCCAAAAGTCATGATGAAAATTGTAAATTGTAAAAACCAATTGAAGGAATATATAAGAGCCTCAGCGCTCCCATTAAAGAATTTCTGTATGTCAGTACAAATGCAGTTTCCATGGTTGAACTTGAAACCGGCAAAAAGTTAAAACTGAGTTGCAAGAACAACCAAAAGAAAATGTGCATTGATGATAAATGTCAATGATATCCACTTTCACCAATTTAAGAATCTAATTATGAAATGGCAAGGTTGTAAACCTGACGGCAGCCAGACAACATTCATAAGGCTTAAGAACCTGATGACATCATACTTTGTACCCAATCGCAGTTGCATCAACTTCCTTCCATAATCCGCTATGTCAGCATTTTTTGAAATCATGTTGATGCAAGGAACAAAAAATTCCTAGGTCCTACACCCATTTAATTTTAAAGTTTCCAAAGAACGAATAATGTCTTAGAGCAAATACACTTCTTTCCCTGAGCCTGCAGGCAGCGTTGCATGACACGTTAAGTGCTTCGTTTGAAGCTACCTACTTCTCCCCAGAAAATCGAGTTTGCATCTCATATGATGGCTAATCAAATAAAAAATGTTGAATCATTACCAATTGTTCTTTCCGTAATCTTTCCTTTGAAAAATTAGATTCTTGCAAATTCACCATTTGAGAGATAACTGCCAACTTATAAGAGATATTATGTGATGCTACTTCAATTTTCAAAAGGGCAGTTAGAACACAATTGGCGTCAGCACTTTCCCAAACGACCAAGGAGATCTTATGTGATGCTACTTCAATTTTCAAATGCATAGGAACACCTACTCAGTACTTGCTTCAGGGATCAATCATTGAATAAACATGGGACTCAGCAGTGGGAGAACCGATCAAGGTACGACTAGATCACTACAATTTAAAAACATCGAGGAGCAGCAGTGACAGGATTGCTCAAAAATTAGAAAACTCAGCGAAATTCCCATGACTGGTGGCAGATTGGCTCATAAATCCGATGAAGTCTCAGTAACAGCTAGAATTCTCAAGATGAAGATTATGAATGAAAATTATCACCAATAATCAAGACAAGAACATGAACCATCTTTGAAGAGGTGAAAACGAAATTTATCCCTAACAATTATTTCTCTGTCAGCTATAATAGAGATGTGTTTAATAGCTGAATGGCAATCCTCACATATTCGAAGGTTCTTTACAATTCTAATAGTCTCACCTTGATTGGTTTTAAGTAAACCAAATGCTAGTGCAAGCTTCTCACTGTGATACCTAAGGGCATAATCCCTTTCTTCTTCTTCCAAATCATGCATCAAGGACTCCGATGCTGGTACGTAGCCTGATTCACTACATCGACCCATTAATTCATCTAAATACCTATAGATAGTGTTTGTCTGAGGATGAGACTTGTCACCCATGCTAAACAAATAGGTCTTTCGATTGATCTCTATGGTGCTATAGCCTACTTGCTTCTTTAGGCGTCGTCTAGTCATCATATTTCGTACCATCTCCACTCGATCCATCCTACCAGCCAATGCATATATGTTAGAAAGCATTACATAATGGCCAGGGTTTTCTGGCTCGACTGCTAAAACATGTTCTGCAACCTCAACTCCAAGTTCAAAATTTCTATGCATTCTACAGGCCCCGAGCATTGAAGTCCAAACTGCCGGGCCTGGCTCCTTGGGAAGAAAGTTTTTGATAAATTGATAAGCATCGTTGAGCAATCCAGCACGCCCAAACATATCTACCATGCAGACATGATGTTCTACTCCTGGAACTAACCCATATGCTTCCTTCATGCTTGAAAATACCTGACGACCATCATCAATCAACCCTGAATGAGCACATGCAGATAAGACTGCAACGAATGTAACATTGTTAGGACGAGGACCATAAACTCTCATTTCACCAAAAAGCTTCATTGCTTGCTCACCGTAGCCATGCATCCCATACCCTGAAATCATGGCTGTCCAGGTGACAACATTCCTTTCTTTCATGGAGTCAAAAACTTCCCGCGCTTTGCTTAAATTCCCACATCTAGTGTACATGTTAATCAAAGAAGTACCAAGAACCACGTTGAGATCAAAACCATTACCATTAGCATAATCATGCAACCAGCAACCAAAATCAAGCGCCCCTAACTGAGAACAGGAAGACAATAAACTCACTATTGTTGTTGGATCAGGTTGAAACCCAGACTCCAACATCAGATGAAATAAATCAACTGATTCTTTCGGGAGTCCATTTTGCTCGTACCCTGATATAAGTGAGTTCCAAGCTATAATTGTTCTTCGTGGCATTGCATCAAACACCTTCTTGGCAACTTTCATATCACAAGCTTTGGCATAGAGAGCAATTAGTGCAGCCTGAACATACATATCAGAACCATACCCACAAACCATAACATGAGAATGAATTTCTTTACCCAACCTCAGAGCTGAAAGATCCGCACAGGCTTTAACCACAGACGTAAAGGTGTAATTCGACTGGGGAACACCAGAGAAAAGCATATGACGGTAAAACAAGACGGCATCAATAGAGAAACCGAATTTGGAAGTCACTTTGAGGAGGGAATCAAACAGAAAAGAATCCGGATTAGGCACAGTGGGGAACAATCGCCGAGCATAGGTGATTGAACCAGCGGCACAAACCAGAGAAATAAGCTTAGTGAGGAGGGATCGACTTCTATGGAGTCCGGAAACGATGATATGGGCATGAACTTGTTGAAGGTTTCTGAGACGGAGACCTGATCGAAGAAGCGCTTCGTAGACAGGAGAATGCGATTGCGTGTCAAACTTGCGAGTTACAGGATGTTGAAATGCAAGTTGTTTGGTTTCCAGTTTAATTTTGTTCATAGTTGGATTGATAATTTGTGGAAGATGAATTTTCTTCTGCTATCCAATGGCTTTGCAATTTGCAGTAAGAGGGGAAATCATTCAAACTACTAGATATTGGAACAAAAATCGATGATTATGCCCAAAACTACAGCCGATCAAGTAGTAGTCTTACAGTTTCAGTTCCTTCCGCCTCGGTCTCCTCCTTCAGTTGAAGCTCCAGAATCCAAAGCGTCGACATTAATGTAAGTTCTTGCCGCTTCCTTTCGTCGTCCTCGGCATTCAGCTTGGTGCCAACTGCCAAAAATCCCATGCCGCCTACGTATGAAAGTTCGATTCATTTCGCGGGATTATATAATTAAAATAAATAAATAAATAAAATAGGGAAATGGTCTGTTTCAAGAACGCATCTTATGCTATTTAATAATTTAAAATTGTTATATTATAAATTTGGAAAATGGTTTATTACGCCAAAATCAGCTAACTTATTAGCAAAGAATATCAATTAAGTTGAGAGTTATGCAAATATGGAGGTGTGATTTTTCATTGTTAGGGATGGTTTGATCCAAAGTTGGTATAAACTATTCAACTTCAACGGTGAGTTTGCAAATTTATCAAGTAATTTTCTTTTTTATGGTTTTTTATATTTATCGAGAAACCCTATTTTCTTTTTTTTAATATCTTGTTTACATTTATCAAAAAAACATCTATTTACAATTTTGCACTTCAAACATAAAGTTATTAACTACAATAACGCCACAGTCCTTCCACCTCAACGAGTTGGCTTCATTTTCTCCCTAAACACTCCTCTAGCTTCCCATTATGTCTATATCGATGGACAAAGTAATCACCTCACTCGAGTTGAGTCAATCTCCGTTATTAACAACGACAACGACAACAAACATAGGTCTTCAAGAGTATATCTTAAACTAATTATTGACGTGGTTATCTTGGTTGGGTGAAGTGACGGAATCCTTGTTCATGTATGAAAAAGAGAGACATATTAAAAAAAAGTTGAAAAATGATTTGTACATTTAATCGTAAATTTGTTTTGAATTAACTTATAGAATATTAATTATTTAACCCTTTAAAAGAGATGTTTACAAACATAACAAAAACGAGCCAACTTATTCACAAATATAACAAAATTTTAATTTATATCGTAAATATACAACAGTCTATATATATTTAAAAACAATATTAAAATATTTTCAATATATATATAAAAATATCATTGGGTTGGCTCAATTAGTCGGTCCAAATATGAATTGGGCAGACCCATATTTATATCTAACATAATGAATAAAGGAGTTAAGTTAGGTTAAACGGGTCAAACATTAACTTTGGGTCAACTTAAATCAAGTTTGGACTTGGTCGAGTCAATTCTTCATGCTACAAATCAATATTAATATATAAAAATGGAATGCAACCAAATGGCTACCTGTTTAAGGGTATTATGAACTTTTACACAAATTTGGTTGGGTTCAGACTCCAGTTTTTTGAGCTACAATTCATTTAAGATAAAAGTGGTTGCTAAATCTGCAATACCCTATTAACATCTTTGCTAAATTTGACAGTATCATTTTGAAGCAAGTGTGCTACGTTAATTAGAAATGAAGCAATATCTTAAGAAGAAAAATTGAAACCCAATAAAACTAAAATAACAATTAAACAGTTTTTTAGTACAAAAACTATGGGGATGGGAGTCGAACATCCCACCTTTCAAATAGAATGTCATATCAATTAATGCTTAAAAGTAAAGATCGGTGGTAAATGTAAGACCAAAAAGAGTTTAAATTACTTATGTTCTATCCTAAACCAAAAAAAGACATTTGAAGAGATTCAAATCCCTATTGAAGCTACATAAATTAGCTAAAACGAATATTAAAAAAAACACAATAATAACAATGACCAGAACAATAATATTTTGTAAGTTCTGTAAATACCAGACATTTTTGTACAAGATTCAAACCTCCAATTTGTAGATGATGTGATAACATTGCTTTAAACAGTCGAGTGGGCTACAATATACTATTTAGTTCAAAATTTAAACAGAAAGTTGGATTCGAAATAAGAACAGATACAAAGAAAAGGGGGATTTAAGACCATACTTGCAACTGAGCAGTGGGCAGCCTCTTTTTTCAAAGTTCAAAACCGGTTATTGAGCGTTAAAGCCTGGACAGTAGGACCTTAGAAGGAGTGTGTAAGAAGGAGAGAATCCACAAAAGTTCACAACAACCCGTAGAATTAAATGCATTACTGAACACTAAAGCAATCGTCTTCATCAATTTCATTGAAATTTGAAACAGAAAGCTTCTACTAAAATGCAAAGCAGAGCCAAGAATCAAAGAAAACAGTACTGCCATCTTTCAATTTCTCTTGATATATATGCCTATTGTCTTCCAGTTCCAAGCAAATGAATGAGTGATATTGGCTTCTACAACAAATTCATTCAACTTAAAACATCATATTGATAAAGAATTTCAGCTCTTGAGTCTCAAAGTTAATAATCATATCTCAAGACAATTCAGTGGTCAGGAAAGCTCACTTCATTAAATTCTTTCCACCAATCACAGCTCTTCTCATTCACTATACGGATGAACTCGACAACAAGCATCAACGTATGACATATATTTCATTTGACTTATGATAATAGTCACATAATATTTACAAAAGGATTGTGGTTTTTAAAGCTGAAAGACGTTCTTCAATCAACAAGAAATGAAAAGAAGAAAAGACACACACAAGGGAAAGTGGGATGGATTGTCCCCTTTCTGCTATATGAATGTTTGAATCAGTACCTTTCTTTCCCCAATTTTGAACAGATACCCAAACCCAGAAAAATCTCAATGCAATTTGTAACTTGGAATCAAAAGAAAAGACTCAACAATTTACTTAGGAAAACTAATCATATTTTTCTCTCCAGGAATAAACAAGAAAGAAGACCCAAGATAGAGCAAGAAGAATGTCACCAACAATCTGTCTTAGCCAATCCCAAGCCAGATCCTCCACCCTCCGCTCGAAGTAGAATCTCCACATCGCCATTGAGACGTGAAGCACCGTACACCCCTTGGCGAAAAACCCTTGAAATTCCCTGTCCTTGACGAACGCAACCATGAAAAGAAGGAACCCGATTGCGAAGAGGAGCAATCCGGAAAACGAATCAGAGGTACGAATCAGGAGCTGATCGTGTGGCGTAGAGCCCATTAACTTAGTGGCGGTATCGATCCCATGGCCAATCGTGTAAATCTCCTTCATATAGAACATCATAAGAGTCCCGCTCGTGATTGCGACGACAGAATGAAGAAGGCAGATAACCGGGAAAGTCGACGACGACGATCCCATTTCGATCGGACGGTGGAGGCGTCGTAATTAATTACGGATTGAGAACTGGGAACATGGCTGCTATGGTAATAGAAGGAACCCTAATTGTACAGCTGAAATTTGAGTTTATGAGGAAGACGATGCGCCGAACGAAAACCGTGATCAGGCTCTTCAATTTCTTCTTCCCTTTTTTTTTTTTTTTCAATTATTCGTATTTCGTGTACATTATATAATTTTCCTATTTTATTTTATTTTTTGGAAGAATCTGAAGAAAGAGCGCGTACACTCTGGATAAGTATCTGAGGCGGGGCCCATCTGGGAGAAATTTTTGCACATCGTAGATCAATACGTGGCAGTGGATGACAGTGCCGACAGATTCTTAAGGGGGGTCCACTTGAAATTATAATAAATATTTTAATGGAGAGTTGAAAAATTATAGTTTTTTCTTTCCTTTGTTTGCAAGTGGATAATAATAATAATAGTTATTATTATTATTATTATTATAGTTGAATTAGTGTTTGTGACGTAAATTTGTAGCGTTGTATCGAATCAGTATATTAGCATAAGCATTAAGAAGGCTTTGATGGATAGGAATTTGACAATTTAGCATCTGATTCATCTTTAAATTTTTTAAAAAATTAATTAACTAAGCGCTTGATTTTATATCTAAAAAATTTATGAATATTCAGTTTTATTTTAAGAGAATTTTAAATTTTAAAGGTATTTAATATACAACTTTCAATTAATATATTTGATTATTTTAATAAATAATTGAATTTACGATGAATTTGTTAAGCATGAATTAAAAGGTACATGTATTTATTTTGACATTTTTTTAAGAACAAAGTTGAAAATTTAATGATTGATTAGAATTTAAAGTTTAAATTTTCAAAACTTGTAATTAGACATTGTTGATTAATAATTGATGATTGGTGTCGGAAAGTTTCTGATATATTCTCCACACTTATTTTCCTAAGACAAAATAAAATAAATAATCAAATCGAAATTTAACCGAATGGGCTCAATGGGCCCTCTTCATGTTCCTCGTACATGAATATGGGCTTCGTAGTTAGCCCAACATTGTTGCTGACATTCTCTTTTAAAGCGGCAATCAATTATCAGATAAATGTCGTTATTATGTTGTATAATGATATAATTTTTTTTTTTTTAAATTACAACCTAATATAATTTGATTTCTCTTTCTGTTGTCATTTCCAAAATTGGGCTTTCACGTTACATTACTCCTTATATAATAAGATTTTTATTTCATTTTTGTATTGATATATTATCGAAAGATTAATAGTTTGAATCTCCTGACTTAACAACAACTACATATTCATGAATTTAATATTGTTTAAAAATGATTAAATATTTATTTGTTATTTTAAATATTTTATGAATTTGCTATATTTAAAAGTTTGTTGACACGTTCATCCTAATTTTTACTAAATTAAAAGTCTGACATCTAAATTGAGAAATTGAGAGATGGGTTGTAAATTAGTTTAATAAAATTGTGAATTTGTGACCACTAGTTTATGTTGATGTAATTGTTTTTGTCGTTTTGTGATTATTATTTATTTTAAAAAAGAAATCAACTTAAGTTGGTGGTATAAAATATAATTGAGACAAATAGGATGGTTTAGAAAGATTGGGATAGATAATGTTGATTTGATACCATTATGTCAAAGAAAATTAAAATTTCAAGATAAATACTCAAGTGTCGATATAGATTAACAAATATAAAGCATGTTTTTAAACCTAAGATTCTGAATATTAAATAAAAATTAAATAACTTTTAAACATATATAAAATCAATTTAAGAAATTAACTCCAACGGCCAAAACGAAATATAAAAAAAAAATAATAACAATAATAATAATAAATTTGAAGAATTATTCTAAGCATACAATAAAAATGAAACTACTCAAACATTAAATTAAATTATTAAACTTTTTATTCAAAACAATAAAAGGGAGACTGAATATGAAAAATGAAAGTAATAAAAAAGAAATTTGGGTGAGAAGGATGCGATGAGATTAGGGTTGTGTGGAAGGTCTTCGGGTCGGTGCATTTTCCACATTCAAAAGTTCCATATTTGACGATCACTGGTTCTATTATTAGGATATAAATATATTTCTTTCCAATTTGTCACATCAATATTATTAATTATTCATTTGATTAAGAGTAATGGTTAAATACAAACTTAATCTTGAACTAATCCCATGCTCTGCATAAAAGCAACCTCTATACCATAATACCCATTACCTTACTTTTCTTTCCTTCGGCTTTAAGAACAATTTTTTCAAAAAAGGACATGAATATAACTTATGAAGTTTATAAACTTATATTCTTTCTTTCAATTGAATATAATAAAAGCACGTGATATCATTTCAATCAAGAACTTATCTACCAATGAGATGGGAGACACTCCGTTACGTTAGACACGACTAAAAGAAATAAAAAACTTTATTAAAAAGAAAATTAAGAATTAATTTTTAAGGGTATAAAATCAAAAATTAAATAGTGATCAAAAACGGAAACCAAATTTGTTTATTTTTAAATTCATCCTTACTAAAAGAGCACGAAAAGGATAAAGCTTAGATTCTTCAAATGAAAAGAAAGAAAGAAAAAAGAAAAGACAGAGAGATGCAGCTGTAGACAAAGAAAGACGGCACTTCTGCTTTGTCTTTGTTGTGTTTATCTCAATATGGTTTGATCCTACAAGATGCTGACCATTTGATTATTGCAAGACAAGAATCGAATCAAGGCAGGAATAGTATGCTAAATACACAAATTCATCATAAACAAGAGCAAAAAAAAAATGGGAAGTGAACAACGTCTAGTTTTAATTACAAAATGCAAAAACTTGGCTACGAGAACTATGAAAGCTACGTCGTAACATGGAGAACGGCTTATGAGAATTTCGGTTTCGGCACAGGCGAGGGCGAAGTTTCAGGATGTAGGGGGCCAAGCTTTTGAATCCAATGGAGGAGCCCTTTCTTATGGTCTTGGAAACTAGACAGAGGGTTACCTAATAAATTCAGCGTCCCATCACGGGCAAGCGAAGATTCGAATTGCTCTAATACCTTCACAATCTGCCAGAAATCGGGTCTCTTGTCCGGTTGTAGCGACCAACATTGCTCGATTAAAGCTCGCATTGCCAATGGACAATCACTTGAGATAACAGGCCTAAGATTCTGAAAAACCAACCAAATGCACACAGTTTTTTTAGTTTTGTTGATAGAACATAATATACAACTAAGATTGTAAACCACTTCTATTATAGAGAAACTCGGGGTATCTAAGAAAATCTAACATAAATAACCTGTACACTTGCTTTCACCAAGATAAATTGCAAAAAAAAAAAAAAAAAAGGTCATTCATATGTATCCCATCTGATCTTTAAGTGACAACTACTCGATATAACGACATTTGGTGTCGAGAAACCTGTATAGTATAGTATTTTAAACCATAACTAAGCGGCCCCCATGCTTTGGGACTAAACAATCTCCATCAAACATAAAACTGGGTTTTTTTTTTCAAACTAGTTGCTTGAGCATATTCTTCAACAAAGCCAACTGTATACTGATACTACCAAACCTAAAATGAAACTTCATCTACTAGCTATAATGAAGGGATGCGTTATCATCAATAATTGATGTGTATGAACTCAGTTTTCTGCCTATTATGAAGACTTGCTTCTCAGATTCAAAGACTTTTCTTTTAAAGATATTAACTAATAACTAATTAATCTTCAACTTTATTGTTAAAACATTTTCAAAGCAGCATCCCATAACAAGTGTCGATATTTGTGGGACTACGAGGAATGAGATTCAAAAACACGAGCAAATTCGATGAATAAGCACAACTTTCATCTGGTCACATGCAGGATATTGAGGCACTCACAATATAAACATGGAACATGTGAACTTTCCCAAGAAAACATAGAATAGGTATCAATGAAACACCATGAGTCACATGATAAACCTAAAGAAGAAGATAGTCAAGGAACACGTGATCAATCAAAACTAACCTTATTCACAACAGCAAAGGCTGCTTGAATGGGAGTCATATCCTCGTATGGAATTGCACCAGATACCATTTCCCACAACATAAGCCCAAAGCTGTACACGTCGACCTTTCGACTACAAGGTTTGTGTTTGATCATCTCCGGTGCCATCCATCGGTAAGTTCCGGGATCATCAGCTAATGGGTCGAAAAAGGCCTCAGGACAAGCTATACCAAAATCTGCAATTTTCAAGTGCATGTCTTCATCAATAAGAACATTCTCAGGCTTAAGATCCCGATGAATTACACCTTGTGAGTGAAGGTATTCCATGCCACGAGCGACATCTAAAGCAAATTTAATTAGTTTTTGCGAAGGGAGGGATTGGTGCTCAAGTTTGTGTAAGTATGCCCTTAATGATCCTTGAGACAAATATTCAGTAATGACACAGTATACAGGTGGGTTCCTACAAGCAGCTACAAACTGCAACAGAAAACAAACAAACATCAAGAAAACTAAAAAGTTGCTAAACATCATTAACAATCTAACAATTGAATTACCTTTATAACATTTGGATGATATAGACGCGATAAAAGGGTAACTTCTCTGGTGAATTGCTTCTCCAATCGAGACCCAAGCGTTCCGTTTTCGTCATCATCAGGCACTCTAATAATTTTAACAGCAACAGGTTCGTCGTTGTATTTTCCATGATAAAGTCGACTATGAGCTCCATGAGCGAACCTTAATCCAACAAACAACTTGGAGAGATCAACAGTCCAGTCATCGGCTGTTTCAACCGCAGTGACTTTTCCAGAATCGAAATATTTGGTCCAGGAAGAGTCCTTCTTCAACTTTGACTTATCACTACCTTTACCTGAAGATAGTTGTTTCAAGGGACTGGTGTTCAACGATGACTTCGAATTGGCTGATTTTGAATCTTGAGGGTCCTTATGGAATAGCTTGTTCTTGAATTCCTTGGTTCGTTCTCTAAGTCGAGGAGTTGGAGTTGAGAATCTCTTACTCTCGGATTTTGCTTCCTTGAAAACTTCAGAGAGGTTGCTCTCAGGGAGAGGAGACAGAGACCTCTGTTTATTGGATATGAAACTTCGCTGAATCTTCGAAATATCAGGATTCGGCTTCTGAGCAGATGAAGCTGATGGAGGCCTCGATTTCAAGCCAGAATTGCGAGGTGGTTCGACGATGAAAGGAACTGGGTTCAATCTTAATGAATCCCATCGATGATAAACCGTGTGAGAAAACTTCGTTCTCCTAAGCCAAGAATTAGCTTCTTCGTCCATTTTTTTTCCACTCGATTCCTGCAATTCCTTGATGGAACCCCCTCAAAAGATCTTGCAACAACAAACGTTCTTGATTTTCTCCCCCACTTGATCAGGAGGAGGACTAAACTGAAGTTGGGTTCTCGGAAACAAAAGGGTATGATTAATTTGACGGCCCCAAAAGCTGGATTTCTTCAAACCCATCAAGACGAAGGAAGAAACATTCTTTGTTTCATCGAATTAAAGGAACGTTGAGATCCACAAAGACCCAACTCAATAAATAATCGAGATTCTGGATCCCCCCAAAATCCTATTCATTCCCACCAGCAAAACAATTGCTTAAAGCAAAAACCAACAACCAGAAACAAAGATGGCTCTCAAGCCACAAAGCAGCAGAGTTCTGTTTAACACCAAACTTCCCTTCCTCCTTTAATCCATCTTTTTAATTTGGTTTCAAAGTCAAACTCCACCTTGAGTAAAAAGCCTGGCAAATCCCACACAGAGATCCACAATAAATAAAATTCCAAAATAAACAAATAAATAAATAACTCCCCTTATTACTATTCAAACAAGACGATTAACCAGAATCCGGACAAAAGAGAAAATAATAATAATAATCCCAAATACAGAAGGCAAAAAAAAAACCCATTTCTCCAAAATCACGCAGTAGAAAGAAAAACCCAGGAAGAATCAAGACCTTACTTGAATGAAACGTGTCGAAACCTTTCAATTCACTCCGCATTCACTGAAGAAATCTGTAGAATGATCGAAGAGAAGAACAGAAGCAAAGAAACCCATCTGTTAGGGGAGAATTGGGGGTTAGTAGTTGAAATAGAATTCACAAATGAAGGATTTAGTTTGGCCTTGAATTTTCTATGGTCGTAGAAGAAAAAAGTAATTTACGTATTGTAGTGGGGAAGCAGAAGAAGGGGAAGAATGGGGGGCGGTAGTAAATAAGATTCCATAGAAGGGGATATTTTTGTTTTCGTTTGACGAAGACAGGGTATTAAGGCTCTGTTTCGCTATCTCCTCTAAAATAATCTCAAAAGTTGCTTTTTCTAGATTTTAGAAACCAACTCAATTGAAAAGGTAATTTGTTTTAATTTATTTAAAGAATAAAAATAGTAAAATATTTATTTACTAATACAAAATTAAACTTTTTTTTTCATCCAATTATTTGTTTATTTATTTATGTTCTTTTTAGAAAAAAAAACAGATGTATTTTAATCTCTAATTTTCAAAATACACACTTTTTATCCGAAAAATGTATAAATTAGTGTTTTTGGACCATGATTATTTAAATAGTGTATTTTTAGTAGAAGTTTATAAAAATAAATTTAAAAGTTTGTAATTTTTTATAATTTTAAATAATTATACGATATTTTGAATTAAAAACAATAATTTTTTAGAGTGAAGATATAATATTTTTAACATATTTTGAAATTTATAATAATAAATAACTTAACCAACCTTTTAAATCAATTTTTAAAATTTTGAAGACTAAAAGGTACACCTTTAATAAGTTTTAAATTCACTCTCAAAATATTTCATATAAAAAATGGTTAAATAATGATACTTTTCAAATAAAAAATTATTTAAATAACAAAATTACTAAAAATATGTCAAGACACTATATTTTATAAATATTTTTGGTTATATTTAAAGATATCCAAAAATAAATATATTTTCAAAATTTACAGAAAAAACAATAACATATAATTTTAAAAAATATATATATATATATGGAAAAAGTCCATTTAGGTTTTATTAAAAATACATGTACTAGAATTGAGGATTTAAAATTTTAGGAATTAATATTATGTTAGAATTTTTTGGTTTTTATAATTTGAAAGGAAAAATAAGGAGGAGGAGAGATGTGACGGTGCATGGTGGGAACCACATAATGAAAGAGTCGTAAAACACGGAAAGGGAAGAGAGAGGGGGAATAATGAGGTTGGAATTTTAATTTTAATTTTAATTTGAAATTAAAAATTAGGAAGAAATTGTGGAATTGTTGAGGTCATTTTGGGCAATAACAATATTTTTTATTTGGGTACGGACAGAACTTTCTTTACCCTTTACCCAAAGCCCATCCCAGTTCCCACCGTGGTTTCTACCATTTTTTTTTAGTACGGTTCGCACGGATACTGTGTACTCTCTTTATATAATCTTTTTAATATTTATTTAGTACTCTCTTTATATATATAACTTTAATAATTTCAAGATTTAATCTCAATTTTTAGGGTTTGCTGATATGGGTTGGTAAATTTACTATTTATATGGGTTGATTGATTGAGTTTGATTTGTTTGTCTTACGTGTCAGATGATGATTGGGACGTAACACTTCATTTAGGGATAAGAAGCATCGGGTGGAATCTCTTTTGATGGGAAAAAAAAAATGTTTTTGTTCAGTTTTGTTTGGGTTAGTTCGATTCTGAATCTGATGCCTACCTCTAACACTATCGTAGTCAACGGAGTGCAGATTTTATTCCATTTATTTAGGATATAATCGTATGATTAACTTAATTAATCACCAGGAAGGAAAAACCCTAGTTTAGAATTTGATCTTGGCCGTCCATTCAGCTTGATAGAAAGGCCAGGTATTGAATGGGCCGAGGCCTTTAGAAATCTGTAGGGTTACTAAGAAGAATGTTTGTATCAAATATGTCGAACCTAATTTTATTCATCTCCTTTTCACTGTGTGTGTGTGTATATATATATATGTAACTTATTTATTAATTTTTTAAAAACAAAAATTTATGACACGACAAATTATAATTAGAAGATTTGGGTAAAATGTTGGAGCGTAGGAACTCAAACTAAAATGTTTTTAGATTTAAATTAAATACAAAAAAACATTTCATATATAAATTAAATAACCTAGGTCCATTTTAAGGTCTCGAAGAATCAAACGATTACAAATCTTCCACTATGTGAAAAAAGTAAAGATCTAATTTGATAACTCGTCTTTTCAACAATTGACCAGTCGCTTTATATATCTAAAGAACATAAACCATGGATCACAGTGAGTAAATTATTGTGCATCTCACCTCAAGATTGGCCATATTTACTTTTTTATTTTTATTTTTTAAATTAAGAAAAAATTCCTATATTGGTGAGGCCCATAAAAAAATGGAAGGCCCAATTAGAGGAAAAAGGGTAAAACGGGGAGCACAGTAAAAGTAAGAGTGAGAATTGTGCCGTTGAAGAAGACATGATTTCGGAGGTTGTCCTTTCGCGTCTGTCTGTCATTTTCACTTTCCTTTGCAATCCTCGAAACCTAAAAATTCAAAAACTTTATATTTTTTTATATTTTTTATTTATTTACTTTTAAGTGTAGGGTCATTCTACAACGGTATTAGCACATGATCCCATTAGCCTATTATCAAAGTTTGTAATCTTTTTTTTTTATTATTTTTAAAATTTAACCTAATTCATTTAATTTTTAATTCAAGTTAAAAAAAAGGGGGTTAATTAAGAGAAGTATTGGAGTCAGATGAGACAAATTAATATGCTATTTTCAGTCATTGTTTTTTTTTTTTCTTCCAACCATCAAAATTGGGGAGAATAAACCTGTGATTTTCACATTTGAATAAATGAAAACAGTAGAGGAAAAAAAAGAGACACAATCATAAATTTGTCATTATCTCTATATTTATAAACATAAAATAAAAATCATTCATTGTTATCTCGTCCTATAATGATGTTTGATAACCATTTTCGATTTATTTTTTAATATTTCATTTTCCTTACTTCCATCTAAATCTCCATCCCTTTTAATTTTCTCAACCATTTATTTATACATCCTTTATTTGTATTTTCATATGTATCAATAATTATGCTCTATTACGTATATTTTGATCATGACATACAATAATGTGCAACAACTAACATAGTTATTTCTTTTTTCTCTTATGACATGCGATAATTATTTGTAATAAATAGAGTTTATAAAGACAACAACCCAACAAGCGTAGAAAATGAGAGTGATGAGAAAAGAGTCCTAAAAGTGATCCAAGGCTAAAGCAAGACGAAAAAAATAATAACAATATAAAACTTAATTATTTATAGATTTATAAATTAATTAATGAACCTTAATTCTAAATACTAAAAGTAAATATTTTTTAAAAAATTAAGATTACATATGTAAATCTCAGAATTTAGTGACAAAATTGAAACCAAACTTATAATATTTTTAAATTTTCAAGATTAGATTAAAATAAAACTATGCCGATAACGATAACATTCTAGAAAAACAGAAACAAAAAGACTTGATCACCAAAAAATAATTTTCCCTTTTTTTTTTTTTCAAATCAAGTACATTTGTACAAAATTCCATAATATAATATTAATGGAAAAATAAAATAATTAAAAAGAGGTGCAGTGCAACCGTGGAAGTGCTATATATCTTTGGCCCTAAACTCTGCAAATGTTGTCCTCTTCATTCTATTTCCACTTGATTCATAAATTCCCCATCCATGGCTTTTAATTTCTCCCTATCTTTCTTTTCCCTCTTCTTCTTCGCCATTTTCGCCTTCTCCGCCGCCGATGAAATCACGGCGGCCGAAACACTCCCCGTTCCCCACCACCACCACGCTCCCACGCCGGCACCATTACCTCCACCGACCCATTTGCCCCTTCACCCTCCGGCCCATCCTCCGGCTCACCCGCCGACTCACCACTACCACCACCACCACGCCCACGCTCAGGCTCCGGTTCACCCACCGGCAAATGCGCCCTCTCACCATCTCCCTCCAACTCACCCACCGGCTCACTCGCTGGCTCCCGCCCCCCCCCCCCCACCACCACCACCACCATAATGTCAGCCCAGTGCCTCCTCCGACTCACTCGCCAGCTCCGATCTACCCTCCGAAACCTCGGTTGGTAAGGAGCTTCATTTCGGTTCAAGGTGTTGTGTATTGCAAGTCCTGTAAATATGCCGGAGCTGACACACTGCTCGGAGCTACCCCCGTCGCCGGTTAGTTATTATTGAACTTTTCAAACATAAATTCTATCCATTACCTCTTGAAAGTGTTGAAACTTTTCAGGGTCCTCTGTTTTTGTATGCACACTTGGCTTTAATTTGCTCTAACTTGTGTCGTTTTATTTTATACTAATTTACTCTGTATTAACACATTTCTTCAAATCTTATTATTGTCCATTTCTTTTAATAACAATTATCACCTTATACTTCGTATTACATTTAATATACCACAATATGAAAATGTTTGCTTATTTTAAAATATCTCGATTTTTATAAACTTTAAAATAAAAATACCATGCGTTAAAATTATAGTTTTTTTTTTTAAAAAAATAATTCTTTTTTTTTAAGTAAAAGTCGATATCTTACTAAAAAAAAACAGAAAAAAAAGTAGATATGAAAATAATTTAGTTAAATATCATTTTTAATTTTGGTAACTTGAGACGTTGTTTTATGCTTACTATACTTTTAAATTTCAGGTTTACTTTGTACAATTTTAATCAATATTGATTTTTAGTTGTTTTATTTTAAAGTAATTTTCACTAAAATTGATTTAATAATTTTAGATTTATTAAAACTAACTATATAGACAGAGTAAAATTAGAGAAATAAAATTAAACCAAATTTACGACATAGGTACTAATAATAAATATAGTAAGATAATATTTGAAAATTAAATAGTATGACGAGCCAAACATGAGGGATGGTACAATATTCAGAGAAGAAGAAGAAAAAGCTGGAAGTTTGCAGTATGACATGATATGAGAGATAAGGTATAAATGTGTAAATTAAATAGATGATGATGATTAATTGCTCGACAGGTGCAAGCGTGAAGCTAATTTGTCAGAACACTAAATACCCATTGGTCCAAACAGCAACCACTGACAAGAACGGCTATTTCTTCATCACAGCCCCAAAGGCCATCACCAGCTACGCCTTCCATAAGTGCAAGGTGGTTCTGGGCTCATCCCCTTCCCCCACCTGCAGCAAGCCCTCCGCTCTCCACGGTGGCGCTGCCGGAGCCCCTCTCCGCCCTCAGAAGTCTTACATCGACGCTAATAAACTCCCCTTCGTTCTCTACTCTGTTGGCCCTTTTGCCTTCGAACCCACTTGCCCTCATCATTAGTAGTATATGTTTTTTGTTTTAATTATGCCCTTTTTAACGATGTCGTAATTCTGAATTCTGCTGCTGCTTTTCTGTAAGGGCGCGGTGTGTTTGTTACTTACTGATCTTTTGTTAGTTTGGTTCTATGAGTTGGGATTTATGGTACAAATAATCTGTGTTAATCAACTATCTTCTTATATTTTATTACCATAAAGTGGCTATTCGATCTTAAAAAAAAAAAAAAAAGAAGGGGGGAAAATGGATGGGTACAAAGTATTTGGTTTTATGATTTGACTTTAATTCCGAGCATGTTCCTTGACAAGAAACATACAACACGAATTTGTGTTTGTAAGGAATAATATAGATATCAGTTTGATGGAGACGTTAAAATTACACTACTCTACTCAAAATGATTTAATATCAATTTATAATCTTAAATTTGGAAATTATATTGATTTAAACTACAAATTAATATATATATTAAACAACTTTTACCAGCAATGACTCCGTCAAGGGTTCTTCTAAAAATTGTTCCCTATTAATTTTGTTAACTTGATTTTAAAAAATTCTATATATATATATATATGTAAAAATTGTTACATGGACGGTTTTCAATAGTTGCATGAATAAATAGTTTAGGTCGATTGATTTTTTATTAAAAATATTTATAAATAAAGTAAAATATAAAAACTTATTGATGATATACACGATAGACTACGAAAAATTACTATTAATATCATTGTCTACTACAATAAAGATACACTTCAATATTTTGATATATTTTGTTTATCAGTTATTTTTTAAAATAGTTTTTATTATTTATATTATAAATTTTAAACAAGTGAGTGGATTTTTCGAAAGGGTAAAAAGGGAAGTATAGTTTTGGGTTGTGGACCAACCAATCAATAAAAAGGAAAGTTGCATGCAAAAAAGATATACTTTTTTTTATAAAAAAAACAATAATAATAATTGGGTCTATGCTTTGTTAGACCGATTCAGACCGCCAATAATTTGCTGACCACTACTTGCCTTTTTCAGACCCCACGCGCCGCTCCCTCGTCTCCAATCACGCTCCTAAAACATCATTGTTATTGTTTTTATTTTTTTTATAAACATAATTATTCAAAATAGATTGTGTTATGATTGTAATTATAGAATGGGCCGATCTGTATGGCCCATTTAACAACTACCCATACGGCCCATTTCCCTTCATTTTCTCCCTAAGGGCTGTGGCTCACTCCCTAAAATAAAGACTGTAGGGCTCCACTATTGCACTCCACTCCAGATTGATCATTACTAAAATAAATTTTTAAAAAATCATACGTTTACCTATGATAAATTTTTTAATTTAATTGGAGTTGATCGGAAATGGCAGTTGGAGTTAGTCGATGTTAGATGGTGGTAGTCACGACAACATAGTGAAAATGTAGATAATTTTTGAAGATATTTTGAAAACTTACGAACCAAAAATACATTCTTCAAAATTTAAAGACTAAAAAGTGATTATCAAACACTTAAATTTGTTTCGATTCAAACGGGTATATGTTTAAGTTGATACGAAAGGAGAGAATTTGAACCTTTCATCTGTACTAATTAACATTGGATTCACACGTGAGATTTAATTACCAAGCAAACGAAAATGACATAAGTCAAATTATGAGTCTATTTTTAAAAGCAATTTGCCGTTTTCTTTATTCGATGAGCGAGTGGAGCATTAATGCTTTGGTTTCTAGTTTTACCAAACTTATTTGCTACAATTTAATAAACCAACCTATGAAAAATTGTGGCCCTTCAACTTCTTATATATATAATCAAACTAAAACTCAAATGTTAATATTATTTTGTTTTTAAGTTTCTAAAGTAGGTCGTTTTGGTCCATGAAATCTTAAAATGAGGTTAAATAGGTTAAATATAACATAGCTCAACTGACATGATACTTTTATTCTCATCATCGAGATTAGAGCTTCCATTTTTCCATACCACATATTTAATTTAATGGCTTTGCCAAAAAAAAAAAAAATCATGTTATTGTTTATTAGTTTAATTTTGACAAGTCTAAAAAAAATAAAGTTTAAATTCTCCTTTATCTATCCTTTCTCTATGATTCTTTTTCTCTCGTCTTATCCATTTTTTCTTGAGAAAGTGAAACAATAGAACAATTACAACGACTATAACGAGAGAGAGAAAAAAAACTACAAATTTTCCGTCGATACGAAAAAAAATTAAACTACAAACTTTCGAGTTGTAAGAGATTTTTTATTCAACTTCGTCCTTTTTACTTTCGAACAACTTTCGTGTTTGGCCTAAGAGTATTGTAGATGAAGAATTTTTGATGGCGTATCCTAAGTCTTCTCTAATATAATTAATTACCCATCTTTTTTAAAAAAAAGGAAAAAAGAAAAAGAGTAACGTTAAGTTCGGAGACCGTTTTTTTCCAAGGTTACATTATAAGTTGTTGACTTCATTTATTTGTGTGTGATACTGATAGTGAAATTGTTAAATTAAAAAAAAAAAAAAAAAATTGTCAACACATTCCAACTTCGTGCAATAATTAATTTTTTAAATAAATTAAATTTGACATTTTGAAGCATTCAACTATTCTTTTTAAACCAATAATTAAACTGTGACATTTAAATAATTGTTTTAATATATATAGTGAAATACATACTTAAAATGACTGTAAATCCATAACTCTCACCTACTTAAATTAATTATGAGTAACGTTAAAAATATAATAATGGCTGTTTTGATATAAAAATAATGGAATAGGGGACAAAAATATTGAACCTTAAATGCTCCAAATAATGAGAGGGCAAAAGAGGGACTTTGTAACATACAAATTTTGAATTATTTGAACCAAATAATTGCCATAATTTTCTTCCCCCCCAACTTTTGGATAAATTTGAGTTAAGCACGATATTCTATTTTCAAAGGTTGTATAATGATGAACGTATTTTTATTATTTTTGAATTTCCATTCTGACCAAAATGATTTTTTTTTTTTTATAATAATTTAGTGGAATTATATAATTATTAAATTTAAAAAATAGTGTTGAAAAAAAGAGGATGAGTAAAAATGGTTTTAGTATTTATTTAAATGCGGTTGTGGTGGTGTTGAGTGCTACTGGGGATTGCAAAAAAGTCAATGGAAAAAATTGAATTTTGATTTGACGATTTCTTCACTCTCCCATCTGTGCGTGGACCCCACACTCTTGTGTTTCGTTATCTAAAATTCTGAACAACACGACTTGCTTCATACCACTGTGGGCCCTTACCTCTCGCGTAATCCCACCGTCTCTCTTAGCGCGTGGTGTCAACTTTATCCTAAATTACTAAACAAGATTAGTAATAACACACAATACTTGTGAAATCTCAATTCATGGAAAATAAAAAAATTAATATCAAAAAATAAAACAAAATAAGGGTATTAAAAAAGTAAAATAAAATAAAAACTAACCCATTGATAAGTATATTAATCCGATCTAAAATATTTTGCATATATAACAAATTTAGATATGTTTCTTGAAGTTGACTAGTGACCGATCATGTCACTAGTAGAAAGTTGTCATTAATAGCATATTACTATTAGTTGTTGAAGTATATCAACGTTGGATTCTAGGACTAATAAATTTGGATATATTTAAATTTTTTAAACATGTATTAAAATTAAATTGTAGATTGGAAGTGAAAGTGAAAGTGCAAGGTTAAAACGAAGTGATGCAATGTGAGGGTAAAAGTTAATGTTGAATGGTAAAAAAGAGAAAATTGAAATTGTTATCCACAAAAGAAAAGAGAAATGGGTTTTATATTATTTTATAATTAGGGAACCAAGTGAATCCATCTTCCCAAAATAAAGTGCGAAATAAACGCTATAATAGCGCGTGAAGTGTCCTCTCCCTCTAAAATTTCTTCTCTTACTAAAACCAAACTCAAAACTCACAGATTCCCACTTCTTCATCATCGCTCACATTCTCCTAATCTTCTCTTCCTCCATGAAAATTTCTCATCCAAATTCCTCCTTCACTTCCACTTCAACCACCACCGCCGATGCCCTTCAACCACCACCGCCCCCAAAAATACTTAACAGATCCGATTCCACTAACCCATACCCCACCACTTTCGTTCAAGCCGATACCTCTTCCTTTAAACAAGTTGTTCAAATGCTCACCGGCTCCCCGGAAACCGCCAAGCAAGTTTCTACACCAGACCCACCTTCTAAATCCCACATCCCTCCCATTAAATCAATTCCCAAACGCCAACACTCCAATTTCAAGCTCTATGAGCGAAGAAATGCCCTCCATAACCTCCAAATTATCAACCCTGTTTTTGCCTCCTCTGTTTCTACTCTCAGAAATAATAACCATAACCTCCCTGAAATTCTCTCTCCCAGTATGCTGGATTTCCCCTCACTCGTCCTCAGCCCCGTCACGCCGCTCATTCCCGACCCCTTCGGCCGATCGCAGCCGTTGAATTCTGAACCCACGAACAATGTCAATTCTAGTAATTCGGGTTTGGATGAAGAAGCAGAGGCTAAAGCCATTAGAGAAAAAGGGTTTTACTTGCACCCTTCACCCGCCACCACTCCCAGAGAATCGGAGCCGGAACTCTTGCCACTATTTCCGATCACTTCCCCTCCACGACCAGGTCCACCTCATTCTTCTTCTTGAATTCAATGTCAGGTCAGCTATTAATTAATTTAATGTCCATTTTTTTATTTTAAATTTAATGTCTTTGGAGTTTGTATCGGGAATAGAGTTTATTTGCAGAGAATATCAATGGGAAATCCCTTGCTCCAATGGTATAATTCGACCGTTTTTCTTTTTCCCTCAAATAGTTTTAGAATTAACAATAATTAAAAAAAAAACTATTATAAATGATAAAACTGATAAAAAAAATATTCGATAAAATTTTATATTTTATATTTTGTAAATATTTTAATTTATTAAAAAAACATCTTTTAATTCTCTATAATCTATTTTATTTGGTTAAGTGAGAAAATAGATTGAGAGAGAGTAAAATGGAGACAACTTTGACGTAGTTGTCAAAGAGTGTAGAACAACGAGTAAGTAACATTGACACATTTGTTTTGTGCGACAAACCCAATGCTAAGAGGCTAAATTTCAATGGTAAATTATTCTTTCTAAAAGATAAAAAATACACAGCAAAATTTTTATACGAATGATTTAGATAAGATAAATGATCATTAAATTTAAAATGAATCCATCAAGAATTACTCAATAATGTATCAATAAAGCTTAAATAATAATAATATGCAAACGGATATATATCATATGAATTGAAAATCGAGTCTCCAACACCCGCTAGTTCAACTCAAAATGTTGAATTTAAATAATAATTAAAAATTAAAAAAAAAACAATGAAAATACTCATACTACATACTAAAGATAATTAAATGGAAATCATGGGAAAAGGATAGAAATAGTAAATAAGGAAAAGAAAAAGGGTATCTGAGAATTAAGTACTTTGTTGTTCTCCGGTTTTTTTTTTTAATTTTAATTTTAATTGGTCAAAATAAGGTGAGTGGGTCTGTGTGGATGTCTAATAAATTTAGCCTGCTCGATTGCAGGACTCAGCCATAATAAGGGCATTTGAAAAATTGAAAGTCTCGTTAATTAATTAATTGATTGATTATTATTTTAAATTTGGAAAGCGACCCTCCAAAAAACAAAAATTGGTCAAGGTCCTTGATTGCAAATACTTGAGAGTAGTTAGGCGGCTCCCTCTTATATTTCATTCTTATATCGATAAAAATTAGGTTTCACAAATCTAATTTAGAATCTAATATCTAATTTTCTTAGTTTGGACTTTATAAATTAATTGTTTGATGTAAACATCTTTTATAATCCGCTTTTTGTTAGTTAAAGTTGTATGTCTCAACTGTACAAGTTGACCATTAAATAAATTGAATTGAAACAAATTTGGAATGAAAAAAAAAGGGCAAAAGAAAGATGGAGTAATGAAGCAGTGAAGCTGTTGCTTTTAATTATGTGTGTGTGGGGAACCAATATGGTTTTGGTGGACCTTATTATTCACAAATTTTCATGTGCTCTCTGTCTATGTCATCTACATGTTTCTTGGACTTTTCTCTGTCAGTCAACTCTTGAGCCTCTCATATTTAAAAAAATTATTATTACTATTTTAACGGATAACAATTTTAAGAATAATAATCGCATGTGTATAAACTTTTTTTTATAAAAATTGTAAAGATAACAAAGTCTATTACTGACAGACTTTGCTATATTTGCAAATTTTGATTCTGATTGTTATGTTTGCAACAAAAAAAAAAACACTTACTTTTATTTTCAATTGACTTTATGAAATTACCTTTTTCTTTTTTATATATATGTTTCGAGGACAAGTTTTTAATAAAGGTACACTCATCAAAGTGTTTTCAGTATTAAAAATTAATTTGTAATCCCATTCGTATAAATAACAATTCAGTCCTAAATTTAATTTGTAATGATTTAGTTTTAGGTGTGTTCTTAATTTTGCAATAATTTAATTTTTTGTACTTTAAAATTTGTAACAATTTAATCACTATTGTTGAAATTAGAGTTAATATTTAATGAGATTTATTGCATACATAAACAGATAAACTAATTAGATAACTCAATATTTTTATAATACAAAATCGGCCATGAACAATAAAAATTGACATCCAATTTTGATGATTTTTTTTTCTACGTTAAGGACTAAATTATGACAATATTGAAAATATAAAGACTAAATTGTTACTTATTTAAGTTTAGGAGTTGAATTGTTACAAAATCGAAAGTAGGTGAACTAAATCACTACAAACTAAAATTTCAACAAATTTTTGGGCAAAAATATAATTCTAGCCAATTATGAAACACACACATATATATAATATTTCACTTTAAATCATATATTTAGTAATTAAGGTTATATTAAAGTTAAAAAGTTAAAACTTACACCTAACTTAATATTACAACTATTAAGTGTAATATCAAAATAGGTGATTGTGAGTGAGAAGTGCGAAGAAACATGCATATAATTCCATTAAATTATGTGTATGGTTAAATTTGTTAATACAGAGTGTAGAGATATAAGTCTCTTCATGCTACCAAGATCAAGTTGTAACATCATTTATAAAACAAAAAGTTATAGAATTAATAATTTAAAAACACTTGGGAAAAGGAAGAACTTAATATCATGTTGGGAGGGTGGATTTGGGTATTGGTTCATCATCATTTTGGATCAATTTTAACTCAAAAGGTATGGTAGTTTGATGATGATAGGATTGATTCTATGAACTGTTGAGTTGTGATAATGAAAGCTGTTTTGAATTTTTTTTTTTTTTTTAAAAAAAAACTGTAATGTGGGGGTGGGGGTGGGGGGGCTCCAAATTGTGTGGGGAGACAGGAGAGTAATATTACCCCATAGGCTGTGCAATAATATTATTTCCTACCCAAACCAATCCAAGTGGTCACTTCAATAATGGAAATTTTTTTTTACCACATTTTTGTCGATTTATGTCAAGTTTTGGAAATCCATTACTCACCCTCGTTAAATAGACACAAACATCAAAGTTCAAGAACTAAAATGTAAATCATGGATTAAGTTGAGTTGACATATACGTATGACATTATTAGATAGCTCATACTCAGTCCACACCCGAATTAGAAAACTTAAAACAATGTTCTTATTTCTTCAACATCCTTAAAATTGTTATAAAAGCCATTTATGGAATGAAGCAACTAAAAATAAACAGACTTCGTTTTCAAGGGTAGGTCAACTTATATATGTTGTAAGGAGATGAAGTAGAAAGGGATGAAGGCTGCTGTCGTTTTTACAATACAACACTGAGTTACAAGAATAGATGCACTAATATACGTCAAAGCAAAAAATGAGACAAAAGAAAAATGAAGTCTCACCATTTCCCTCTTCACTTCCACAACTCTTCCATGGGGATGCCACGCTCTTGTGCAACGTCCCTAAACTGTTTCATCTTCAGCACGGCGGCTACCGTCGCTCTGGCATTGTTGAGAGCATTATTACTTCCAAGTTGCTTCCCTAAAGCATTCTCAACACCAGCCATTTCAAGGACGATTCTCACTGCTCCACCAGCAATCACACCAGTACCAGGAGAAGCAGGTCTTAGCATTACTTTTGCTGCTCCATAATCTCCCTCCGACCTACAATTTTCCACTCTCCTTAGCCAACACTTATAGTAACACACAGCAACTCAAGATGTGAATATGACTAAATTATTACTCCACTAGTATTCATAACTTGAAGCTTCCTTTGATTTAGGTTCTCACTTCCTGGAATCTGCTATACTTTTAACTCTTAACATTTACATCTAAAAAGGAAATCATTCTATATATCTCTTGTTGTCCATGTGCTTATTGGGTACTGATTCTTTCAGCCATAGAAACACTGGAAGATAGGTCTAAACGATAAGTTATCCACAATTTAATTGTAGTGGAGTATAGACAAAACTGTGAAACATACCATCTAGTATCTACAATAGACAACTAAAAACATCTACAAAATTCAGCCACAGAAGCAGCAAATACCTCTAAGGACCAACTTACAATGTGGATTCAAAGTTTAAACTGCCTGCAGATTACAGAATTCGTATTAACCAACTTAAAACAATGCAAATTAACCGTTGGACAGTAAAGTAAAGGATTCCGATAAATCAAAATACTCATCCAATTCTACTCTTCCTTAAATCCCATTGCAGAGGTGGAATTGAACCATCCACCTTTCAAACGGTAATGCTTAACTTATCAACACATTAGGTTTAAGTTCCATATTCCTAATTGAATGCATTCCCATTATCAGCAAACCAAAAGCTTAACAATAGAGCAGCCACAGAAACTCCAATCTAACAATTCCAGTTTGTAAATCGAAAATAGAGTCACAAACCTGTGAGGAAATGTTAGGTACTTGGTCATGGGAACGGTGACAATATTCCGGCGAGCATTAACTGCCGATTTCTGAACAGCGGCGATGACTTCTTTAGCTTTACCAACACCAACACCCACTTGGCCCCGTTTGTCACCCACAATAACAACTGCCCTAAAATGCAACTGTTTCCCACCTTTAACCACTTTAGTAACCCTCCGAACTTGAACAACCCGCTCATCGAACCCATCTCGCAGCTTTTCCTTCTTGGCCTTGGAGCCGAACCCGCTCGCTTTCTTGACCTTAGAATCCATTACATAAATGTCGTTTCCGAGAACACTGACTCCACTGTAAGCGGGGCCATAGATCTCCTCATAAGCAGCGGCAATTTCTTCCTCGGTTTCCATAGGGCCCTCGTCGAAGGCAGGAGGAGGGACGAAGCCTTCGGGGACTTCGGGAGGGTCGAAAACGACGTCGTCTTGGGGATTGACGCTGTCGAAGAAGGTGGTGTCGATGTCGGAGGATTTGGCTCCAGTTGCAGAGAGAATGGAGGGAGGGGAGGAAGAGATTGGGAGTACAGATACGGTGGAGTGGAGGAGGGTGAAAGGCTTGAATAGTGGAATTGGGAGGCGGTGGGAAGGCGAAGAACAAAAGGAAATAGAGGAAATGGGGACGAGAGTTGAAGAAGCCATTGAAGGAAGGATTGAGAAGGTTTGAGGGTTCAGAGATGGAGGCTTATCCCCAATGGACACTACACTGGTAAGGCGAAGGAATTATGTGTGAAGAAACTCCATCCCAACGACGTCGTTTCTTTGTGGTAGACTGGATGAATGGATAATTCAATTTATTTTATTTTTATTTATTTAAAAAAAGAAAAAAAAAACTACTTTAGATGGTCTTTGGGATACTTAGGGCCGTTTCGTTCGTAATTCGAAAATTATTTTAAAAAACAAAAAATGTTATGGAAAAAAAATAAATTCTTAATTTTCACGGTATTCGAAATCAATTTAAATTTTGAAATTCAAAATTTGTATTTTGTGAATTTGAAAATGCAATAATATATCTAATGTTTACAATTTCTGAAAACATAATCTAAAAACAAAGAAAACGACAATTTATTGTTTTCGAGAATGCACTACTTCGAACATTGTTTTTAGAAATCGTTTTAAAAAACATGTATACCAAACATGTTTTTATTGTTTTTTTTTTTTGTATTCTTTGTTTTTGAAAACATAAAAACGAAAATAAAATACGAACCAAACGGAGCCTTATTTAGATTGCGTTATATATATAATTAATGTTAACAAATAAAAGACTATAAAATTTTCATATTTTTACTTTTTAGTCAACCCTTCTTCTAACTTTGCAATAAATTTTAAATTATGTGTCTATATTTATAATAAATGAGATATGTGAATTTGGGGTGATTATTTGACCTTACTAAGGAAAAGTAATGTAACTAACTATAGTTAAATCCCCAGAGGTAGGGGCACTGCTCCTATTAACTACCCAAAAACTACGGTGCCAATGGCGTTTAATTCATATATCTATTTTATTTGAATCAATCGAGGGGCACACCTATACATACATACATATATATAAATATAAATATATATATATATATATATATATATCTTATCAATATCCAATGTATGTATGCATATACATCCATACATACGAACATCCCTTATCAATATCAACTACTAAACTTAGTAAAGGTTAATGAAAATTATTAAGTTAGGAGCATATAAAATAAATTTAAAAAACAAAGTATGTATTGATACGAAATCCTTAGAGTGCATTGGAATTAAAAACTCTTAATCTAATTCTCGATCACAAACTTATTTAAATGTTTTTTATATACAACTCAATTCTTCTAAAATTAAAGAAGTTCTTTAACTAAATTTGATTGGAAAAAGCTCAAAACTAAATTCAATTATTTGTACAACTTTAAAACTTACAAGCAACTTAAAAGACATTGTTTTAAATAGCTCCCCACCAAAATCCTAATGTTACCTAATAAAATGATTAAAAAAATCATCCCCACTTAAATGTCAAATAAAAGGATAAATTAAAATTACATCAAAATTATTAAATAAAAACATAATTAATAATTTGTTGATTAGTTGGTGCATAAAATGTATTAATAATTCTAGCTAAGTCTCAATCTCTTTGAATTAACCTAAACTCATGTATAATTAAACCAAATGAAAACAAGCTTAATTAGTTAGCCATGACAACCAAATTAAGGAGTAAGCATAATTTAATTATGAAAAAGAAACTGTGGGGATTCTAAAGTATGATGTATGTAGAAGAGTAGAACAACAATTGATTAATGAAGAATACAAATATATGAAAAGAAAGGGTTTAGGGTAAAGGTAATACAGATTGATATGTAATTAAAAGTAATATGGAAGATGGGGATGGGGATGGGGTCAGGTTGTGTCATTACCGGTGAAATAGTCGAAAAGAGGAAACTTGAAACCACTGACTTCAGGAAGAGTATCAAGGCCTCCAAAGCAATCTTCAAACCCCACATTACCATTATTATTAGTAGTAGTATTATTATTAATCCCTTGAAAATCATCTAATATTAGTTGTTCCTTATGATTAATATTATTTGTGGGATTAATCATAGTATTATTGGGTTGTGGATTAGCAGCAGGGAAGTAGTAGGCCGGCGAGGGATGGGAGGGGTGGTCTTCGGCTTTGTGTTTCAGCTCTTCGATTAACAAAGCTAAAGAAGCATCTTCTTCTTCGTCTTTGATCTCATCATCCATATTTGACGACAAACTAAATTGCTGTTGCTGCTTCTGCTTGTAAGTTTCTTCCATTCTTGAATGTTTCTCACTCTTTTCAACCGCCACGTACTGTCCTCATTATAGGAACATTCATATCAAATATACTTTAACAAATGCTTATTTTAATTAAATTCACATTTAGATACCCCACATCTCACTTGTGTCACTTCTGAAGGGCATATGTGTATCGCAATTATGAAATTCATGGAAGTAAAACTTTTTAAATGATGAACCTTGGAGTTTATGAATGTATTTACAAGAATTTGGCCTAATTTAAATAGAGCTCAAATTTTATTTTGGTCACTGTATCTTTTATTTTATTTCATTTTGGTTATTATAGTTTTCAAAAATGTTTAAATTTAGTGGTAGAAAAAGTCTATATTGGCATTTATTCTATATAACTTTTAGACATATATACTTTTCACATTGTTATTTGATTCACTTCTATTAAAAAGTTTAACATCAAATAATTTAATTTAAGTTAAATTGTTAATCTAATCTCAAATTTAAAAAAGATTAAAAATTTAATCTTTATGATTGAATAAAACCTCATGAATAGTTTTATAGGGTTTGAACCAGCGAGAAAGATTAAATTCTAATTATAAATATTAAAACTAAATTCTAACTTTCTTCAAATATAAGACCTAATTTAAAATTTAACCTTGAATTTAATATTTATTAAAAATGTATTGAGTAAATTTATGGGAAAAAACTTTAAAATAAAAAATAAAATAAGATGAGGATGTTGGATGGGGGAAAAAATTGAAACAGATGACTTGGATGGCCCCACGGAATGGGAAATCCTATCTGTCAAAGACAAAGTAATTATATGAACAAGAAATAAAACATCAAATCTTACGTGTCAAAACTCACTGTTATTTTTTGTCCATATTATTATTATTATTATTATTATTATTATTATTATTATTATTATTATTATTATCTCTCTATACGCATATTTCCAAGCGTTACTAAACCACCAAATTAGGAAACCCCACACATCATTATTATCTTACTAATTTTAACAAAATTTATAAATCAAAAGGTTAAATTAAGAATAATACTCACGAGGTTCTTGCAGTCATCCTCGTATAGGGTCATTGAATCTCCCATCAAAAGACCATTTTGTCTAACGAATTCTCCTAAAAATTAAATTAAAAATTTGGGAAAAAAAATCATTATTTAGAAAGAAAAAAAAACAAAGTAATTAGGGTTAGTTTAATTTGTAGGAGCGAAACCTGTGTTCTCCAGAACATACATTCTACTTCTGTTGTTTGCCCAGTACCTATATTAATTAAACTCCAACAAGAATTTCAAGGGGTTAATTAATTCATTAATTATGAGAAAAAAAAAGTGTTAAATTTCCAATGAATACATTAATTAATTTTGTTTGGGTTTACTTGTATTTCATTGTCCATCTTCTGTTTGAGTTCACATCTCTCACCACAATTTGGAGTCCTTCCTTATCAGTGAGAAATGGAAGGTTCTCTTCTGCCTCCCTCTGTAATACATATATGCATAACATTTGCAAATTCTCAGCAAATTAAACAAATAGTGTGTCCATAATCTAGATTCTAATAAGCTATAATGCTGTTATTAGTTCAAGATTTTAAAGTTGTGTACAAATAAGGTAGAAGTTAATCTATGAGGACAACAACAAGAAAAGAAAAAAAAAAGTTCCAAATTTGATTAAAGCTTTGTATTTATTTTTTTTCCATTACACAAAAAAAAAAAAAAAAAACAATAATAGGTTTTCTTTTTTAGTGTTAAATTTTTCCTATTTTATTGTGTTTAGGTGTTAAAAAAGGGGTGAGGGGTTGTGGGTAAATGGGATTTTGTAATTTTGGTTTGTAGTTATCCATTCCTCTTCTTTATTCCATTTGCATGTTTTTTTAGACACAGTTTTATGTTATTTTCACTGTTCTATTGAAATTGGAAAAAAAAAAAAAAAAAAAAGTGACTGAGAGATCTAAAATAAGGGTAAAAAAAATACAAACCTTGGGGAGGACAATCCTGCCCAAAGATCCAACATCACTGTTCTTCAGCTCCTTCTTCAGTAGCATTCTCAAAATCTTAAGATACACAAAAAAGAAAAACAATAATCAAAGGAAAAATAATCATTATATATATAAAATGAAAACTTTGATTAAACATCGTAAAACCTTATTATCAGGAGTACAAAAGGTGAAAATATTGCGATTATTATGTGAAGAATCGGTATTAGGGAAATGGGTTATAGTTAAACCCTTAGAATAATCATCATTATAACCACAAGAAGAAGAAGAAGAAGAAGGAGAGGTTCGAGTAGTGAAAGAAGTAAGGGTTCTTTGACGAGCAAGTCTTCTATTGGTTCGAGCAACTTTAGTACTCCAAGCATCCAAAGCCTTTTTTCCATCATCTTTAGGAAAAACAGAAGGAATGGTTGGGTCATTGAACCCATAGCTATGGAAGGTGGGAGAGTGAGGAAAATGGGGAGTGAGTAGTTGTGGTTCATGTGGAGAAAAGAATGGTTGTGGGGATGAGGAGGAGAATGATCCCAAGCAAGTTTGGGAGAGAATAGGTGGGAGATAACATGAATTTTGTGGAGGAGAGTGGAGAATGGTGGCGGCGGTGACGGCGGCGGAGGGGAAAGGAGGGAGATCATGGTGGTGGTGGTGGTGGTGGGGGTTGTGGTGGTCATCCATATATATAAAAAAAAAAAGGAAAAAGGGGAAAAAAAGGAAAGTGATTTTAAAATATGGTATATTAGGGTTATAGGTAAGGAGAGTGAATGTTGCATTAAGGGTTAAAGGGGGTTTAAAAAGGGAGGGAGTTAGAAGGGGAAATGAGCGGTCCGAGGCCGGGGAGAGAGTGACAAGTGGGACAAAGAGTGTGGATTTTGGGAACCACATTGTATTGATGTGAGCCAAAGGTCAAGATTATGAACAAAGAGTTGTGTGCTTTCTTTTTAAGTTAAGGATGGTGGCTCCTATAATGCTTTTAACATTATTTTTACTATTCCTTCCGTTTATAGTTTTGACACGTCATTAAATAATTTCTTTATTTGTATTTTGAATCTTACACTGTTTTTAAATTCTACTATCATGTATATTAAAAAAAGATATCTTTAAATTTAATAAGTTTTAATAAATTTGGATGACTTGATTTCAATTTTTCGAATATATTTCAATTTTCTTTCGATTTATTCTCCATACTTAAAGATATACAAATTTACATTGATTTTTCACTGGATCTCGTTTTTTGTGTGAATGTATGTTAATTAATCTAGAAAAATTATAATTAATTAAATTTAATTATTTTTTTATCAATATTAAAGCTAAACTTCAAATTTCACTCCATGATTTTCATTTTAAATTACCTAATAGATATTAAAGTCAGTTAATTATTTAATAATAAACCAAGATTATTAAAATTATAAATATTGAAGTTTAGAGGTCAAATTAAAGCAAAACTCAAACCATAATAATAAGATTAATCGTGTAACACTTTAAAACTTATAGACTAAATTGAAATGAAAATGGTCAAATTTAAGCACGGAACGCAATGCAAGGCGTGGATTAATGTCTATCCAAAAATAAAATTCACCATTGGATAATACTAAGAGGATATATCTTTTTCTTTCTCTTCCACTTTCCTTTCCAATGGAAACTGCATACCATATTTAACTCACACAAACATTGGCCAAACCTAAATTTTATACATTTTTACAACTTTACTTAACGTTTGTGTGTTTGGTTTTTGTTTTCTTTACTCTCTTAATTTGAAAATAAAAATTAGGTTTCTAAATATTTGTTCGATAATAATCATTTCGCTTTTTATATTGCTAGTTCTTGAAAATTAAGATTATAAATATTCATTCTACTGTTTATTATTATTATTATTTTGCTTTATTGGTTTTCTTTTTAAATTAATGTCTCAAAAAACCAAATCAGATTTTGAAATTCAAAAAAAAAAAAAAGTTTTAAAACCTCTTTTAAAATAACAATAATAATAATATTCAACACTTTTATTTAAGAAATATGCAAATAATTATAATAAATTTGAAGAAAATAAGCTTAAAATGGCCTAAAATCAAGTTATTGTTATCAATTGAGTATAAACTTTTGACTTTCTGTTTAATAAGTTTTTTAAATTAGTGGTATTTTTATAAATTAATTGATATATTAGATATAAATTTGAATTTTATGTGAAAGTGAAATCTAAACTTTAAATTTTTTGCCTAATCAATATTTGAATTTTTAAAAATTCGAAAACTAAGGAGCTATATTTGTATTTTAATCTATAAAATAATTAGGGGACATTTAGTCTTTTCTTTTTCTTTGAGTTTTTATTCTATGAACAATTGAAAATGATAGGTTTATATTAATATATTACAAAAAAAAAACTAAAAATAGGATAGTTGCAAATATAACAATTAAATTCATAATATTAACTCAATATTTTTAAAAATTACAAATATAACAAAATTTATTTGATAAAAGTCTGTCATTGATATACCATATTGAAAATATTGGTTTATCGATGATAGACCATAAAATTCTATCAGCACTAGAAGTCTATCATTGCTATATTATACTTTTTTTGTTTTAATAAAGTATAAATATTTATATTAAATTAGAATCATATCGAATATTTGAGTGAAGTTGACTTATCAAGTTAAATATAACGACAAATATGAATCTTTCCTAAAACGAATGTTAATAAGTGATTTAACTTTTTTAAACAAAAGCTATTAAATACACGAAGGTATAATTACAAAATTTAATTATAACTCTGATGCATAATCTATACTTTTTAAGGAAAGAAAACAAAGAATAAATTGTCGTGTCGTGTTTATAAAGTCGTGTTATAATTGGTGACGACGTAGATCTTATTTGTCTAAAAAAGAATTTCATTGGTGCCGAGAGTGGAGGAGTTGTTAATTAGCTATTTATAATATTATGCCATTTTTTTTTTTTTTTGGTATGATTACGAAAAATATTAACGTATTATTAATAATATTAGAAAAAGAAAAAAGAAAAAGAAAAGTGTTAAAAGGGCCCATAGGAGGAGAGAAATGAAGAAATTAGGGGTTTGTATACTTTAACTGAAATTCTTGACTTTTGTCATTTTCCAATGGAGTATGACTTTCTTCTCAGACATTTATTGAAGCTCGAGCAAAGCAGATAATTTTGTATAAATTACGAAACCTGAAAATTATAAATTAAATAATATGTAATTTTTTATATGCAATTAAAATTTCTTGTAAATTGAATAATATTTATATAAATATTCCTCCTTTAATGTTAATGGAAGAGTCAATAAAAGGAAACTGCCAAATACTTTGACGCTGCTCTATTGTTACGTGTAATCTACGTATTTAATAGGAAGTTACAGGTTTTTATTTTTATTTGTTATTAGAAATATTTTCATTCATATTCAATTTAATACTTTTATTTGAAAAAAGGTTGCAAAGTTTTAATATATTTTTCATTGTACGAAAATTACTTCCAAAGTTAGAGAATAAAATATATAAATAATAGTACTTTGAATAATAATTTAAACATGAGCTTTTGAAAATTAATTAATTAGTATAATATAATATTGAATATGATTTATTTATTATTTTAATAAACTAATTGAATCAAGGGATTTAATAGAGAGGTTAAACTTTAAGTATGTTATGCCATCTAAAGCTTAACGTGGGGTGGAGTCAAACTGATGGTATAATTCAACTAATTAAAGCAAATCCCTCTCAAAAATCTTAGCATGGGGTGGAAGCTCACAACACTAATATTATTATTATTATTATTTAAATTTCGTATTTACTGTTTTGAAATTTTCAATTCACACAATTGAATAGTTTTTTTTTTTCTTAATTAAAAAATTAGGCATCATTACTGCAACAATGATAGATATAACAATTAGATTAAGAGTAGAAACATTGGTAAGAAATTATAAATATAACAAAATATGTAAATATTTGTCAATGATAGAAAACTATCACTAATAGATTTTGCTATATTTACATTTTTTTTAAATGTTACGATATACACTTAATTATTATCCTTAAAAGCACGTTACCAATTATAATTAGCCTCGCTACGAATACATGTAAACTCGTTACAACACTCTCGTGGAATTGGTGTGATATGAACTGGATTTTACATTGCACAAGAGGCCCATCAAACGAGATAAGTACAAATGTAAAGAAGGCCCATAGAACGGCCCAAAATGACGAGACAAGCCGTGACCCATTATTGCTTATTATTATTTTTTTACTTACTTTGAAATATTGATTCTCCAGAAAATAAGAAATCTTTATAATTTATTTTATATGTCCACAATATTTTCATTTAATATTTATTATTGTTATTATTATTATTTTGAAACCACCAAAGTAACGCAAGGCAGTTATGTTTTATTTCCCGGAACAGTTGCGTGGCTTGGGGATGGGAAAATGGGCCAGCCGTTTTCCTTGAAATGGGCCCAAATTTAAGCAACAATGGGCCAATAAGGCTCGTTAACTTATTGATTTGGTGAATGGTAGGGGTCCCACAATGATGAGAAGTGTGAAGACCGAAGGAGCGATTGAGTGCGTGGAGTTGGAACATGGGAACGTCAAAATTTGGAGACTCCAATGGAGCAGTTGAAACCGCTAACGGACACGAGCGTCATCTCACCTACTGTGACTGTCTGTCACCTTCTCTTATCCCACGTGTCACTTTCCTATTCCTCACAGTCACAACCCATGCCTTGTGTTCCTCCTCGTACCTTTGTACTCCCTTGCCCTTCCAATAACATCTCCTTTGTTTCTTTCTTTTATCTCTCACCACAAAATTATGTTTTTTTTTTATCTTACTATAAATTTTACCATTTTCTTCAATTTTTCATCTACGTCGCATCAATATTAATCTATCATTGATAGATTTTGTTATACGCACTGTTTTTTTTCCAAATGTTTAGTTTGAGAAGTCGAGTTAGTAATTTTTATGGAAGGGAGTAATTGGTGGAGTTGATGCGAGTAATGAACTAAAAAACGTGAGTTAACGGAAATAACAAGATAATTAATCTCTTCACCTACTGGTGAACCAAATGATGGATGAGTTTTTTTTATCCATCAAACTCAACCCAACTTGGTGGCCAATTTACCTTCTAAAAGTTTTACTCATTCTAACTACAGTTTAAAAAATGAAAAGAAATTGTATAATAAAAAATAAGTTTTGTCTCTGAAATTATATAGTATAGTATTCCAACAATCTTTTAAATTTTTTTTTTTAAAAAAGTGTTTAGAGGTGATTTTGGAATTTCGATGTTGTATTTGGACTTATTAGATCTTTCAAACCTAAAAATGTTTTATAGATTTTGGAAGTTCGATACTGTATTTGTACTTGATATATTTTTCAAATCCTTAAAACGTTTTATTAAATGTAATAAACAAAATGATAAGAGTAGAGAAGTTAAAAGTATGTTAAAAGAAGTAAAATTCAGACTAAATCTAAGTCTAGTTAATCTAATTTAAAATGTATGTACTAATAGCAAATAAAGAGTTATGTGGTTCAAAATTTTCACCTCAGCATCAAAATAGTAAAATTAATCAAACTATTTTTATTATATTTTTTTAATTTGACTTTGAATTTTATTGTGTAGACTGTAAACCAATAAAATTGTGGGGTTCCAAAAGCTTATAAGAGGAAGAACAATTTAAAAGGTAGGATTAGAGATTGACTTGAAGTTGGGACAAAATGATTATGGAAGTGGAGACTTTTAATTGGAAATTGGGTCCATTTAAGATAATTAAAAAAATGGAATTTTAATATTTAATTATATAAGTCACAAATAAGGTCTAGTTCAATTCAGAAGCCCTTAGTATGAAGGGTCACACACCCTCCCAGTCCCACTCCAAAGGATAATAAGATATAAATGTCAAATATCCAATTTGTCGAAATGATGTCACCCAAAAATAAAAAAAAAAAAGTTAAATTACTGAAAAAACAGAGAGAAGATTTACACAACTCAAAACAACAAAAAAAAAAAAAAACCAATTCTCAGAAACCAAAACGTCTCAAAAGACAAAGAGAATTAATTATATATCTATTCCTTCCATCTCCGATCTGTCAGCAGCCACCGCCCACGCCGCCGTGCCGTTGATCGCCGCCACGTTCTCAGATTCTCAGTTATATATATGTGTATATAAATATCCTTTTATTTAGCAAAATTAAATCTTTTGCGTTATTGTGTTATTCTTATTCAGACCATCATTTTTTTTCCTCTCCAATAATACATGCCGTACTTCTGTGTCTCTGAAATTCGAAATCATTTTGCAAAATTTCAGCATCTTTCTTTTCCCTTCACAAATTAAATTTAAATTCCCATCTTAAAAAAAAAAAAAAACCCTAGCTAGCTGCTGATTCGTGCATAGAAGTGGCAAGTTTGTACCTTTAGTTTCTTGAAACTAAAATTCTCTCCATTTATTTTTCTAAAATCCCCCAAAAAAAAAAAACCTGAGTTATTTTGCTCCCCCCCCCCCAAAAAAAAAAACGGAATTTGGTTAAGAGATAATATGCAGTATCAAGATCGGAGATTGAAGAGTGTACAAGTGCAAGATCAAGTTCAGCCACAGCCTCAAAAATGTCCTCGTTGTGATTCTCTCAATACTAAGTTTTGTTATTACAATAACTACAGTTTGTCTCAGCCTCGTTATCTTTGCAAGACTTGTAGAAGGTATTGGACTCACGGTGGCACTCTACGGAACGTTCCTGTCGGCGGCGGTTGTCGCAAGGGTAAACGACTGAAGCAATCCTCACAATCATCCAATAATAGTTCTGTAAAGTCGACGGTACAAACGTCTCCGTCACCACTACCGCCACCGCAGATAGTCCCGTTGAATTTATCAACAACGACTACACAACACATAATCTTTTCGGGTACTCCTGTAATCACGCCGCCGTCGTTTTTCAATTCGGGTGAGTAATAAGAGGAGTGGAAGCTAGAAATTTTAATAGAGAGGATAAAAATTTAACCTTTGTTTTGATTGTAATTAAAATTTTCTTCTCTTTCTTCTTGAATTAATTAAAAGATGCAATTTTTATGATGGGGTTTTTTATGGAGCAGGTGGGGAATTATTGTCACCTTCAAATTGGATTAATTCATTTGGATCATCACAAGGCCCAGAAATAATCTATGACATGATGGATCAGTCGTCAGGAAAGGCCGATGCGAATTTGTCATCTCCGGCGGCAGGGTGGTCAGAAAGCTACATCAACAATAATTCTATTTCTAACCCTATGGCTGCCACCGGAGACGCGGTTGTCTGGCCAGCTGGCGAGAACAACACTACGGTCGCGGCCTCCGCCACCGCCAACAATGCCACAATTAACCAATGGCCTGATTATATGCCGGGATTTTGTCCTCCTCCATGACATGATTTAAAGGCAGCAGATACCGAAGATCACAAATCTGAGGAATTTGATTCTTTTTTTTTTTTTTGAAAAAAAAAACCCTGAAAAGATCTTACCTTTGATATTATATATATGAATATGCTTTGAAATCATTCATTTGATTTGAAGTGAGTTAGAATTGGGTTAGATATATGTTGATGAAATTCCATAGAGCTAGCTCTTATAACGAAAATTATATGGAATTTGAAGGTATAATTAATTAAATTTGATGAAATGTTATATAAGCTGGAACAAGAGGCTAGGTAGCTAAACTAAACACAGGTTCTGTTGTAATGTCAATAATGTGTGTACTAATATAGGCAAAGAAAACATAGCTTTTTCTTCCTTCAACACTTTAATTGGTTTGATTAAAGAGAGTGTTATGATTATAGTATGTATGGTTTTTCAGTACTTTTTGTTTGAGATTGGAGACCCTTAGCTTTTTGAAAATATATAGAGATAATTAAATGTACTGCATGCCAAAGTGCTTTGATACTGAGGTGAGAGACCCTTAAAAGAAGAGAATAAATATGCTTCTTCTTCTTCTTCTTCTTCGTGATGATAATCGAGGCAGACAAATGAATGTGGCTCTCTGTAAAAGTTGGCTGCACAAGTTTTTTTTAGGTCTCCATTTTGATGTTTATTTTATTTTTAAATACTGTTCCTTTATATCTTTTTAGGTAACATTTGAATTTTGGAAAAAAAGTACATAAAGGTGGAAGTAGAGTTTATTAACCTTTGGTTAATTATGATAGTTGGAAGATTGTGGTTGGATTTTTGCATAAAAATGCAGCCTTTTTTCAATTTTTAGTATATGTTAGTGTGATATTCATTTATTCTGTTAGGCCTGTAATTGATCCACCTATATTTAAATTTACAATAAAATTTTCTTTTTATTTTTTTTAAAAAAAATTATTTTAGATCAACAAAAACATCAATCTTAACCATTAGCTCAACCCATATATGAATGTGTTACATATCAAGAAATATATATCGCGTCGAAGACATACCTCATTTTGATACAATAAATAATATTTAAGTGTCTCAAATTAGTTATATAGTAAATACTATTTCAAAACCCTTCATTTGCTATAGTGTTTACTAAATTTTTTACAACCGTTTTTACTATTTTCTTATCAAAATAAAATAGTTTACACACCAAACACATACTATTATAACTCAAACGAAAATAATCTACATCTCAAACACAAATTATTATAACTTAATTATATTAAACTAGAACTATATTAATTCACAATTTGCCTCAAACACCCCTTAGGGCAATAATTACCCTAATCCATGTAATGCATATCCATAATATTAAAATTTCATTGCACGTCAGAATTTTTTTATGTGCAATTTGGGATGCACCCAAATTTTTTCTATCTCTAAATGAATATGAAGCTAAGCAAAAATATCATTGAACAACCCTTTAATTATAATATTTAATTTTTTTTTCCAAATTTATGATTTAGAAACCTACCCACTTAACATGACATACTATCAAATAATTTAAGTAGCCCAAAATGAGTTTTTGTTATCATATAAAAAATAGACCTATTAAAATGTAACTATAACTAACACACCACCTCATAAAACTTAATATTTTTAAATTCACATTATTATTTTAAGTGTTTAGTGGAATGACAATAAGAATATAATGGGAGAAAAACTCTCTGTATAAAATGTGAAATTGAGATTTTTAAAGAGTTACCTTAAAAAGCTATAACAAACTCCTTTTGTTTCGAAAGTACCTTAAAAAGATAACTTTGAAATTTAGCAAAAAAAAAAAAAAAAAATCAAAATTATATATATAAAAAAAATTGTAAAGAGGATTTGAACGTTACAAAATGATTATGAAAGGAAAAGTAAAATATTGAAAGATTTATGTAATTAGCGTTTAGGGTTTAGGGTTTAGGGTTTTGTTACGGGAGAACATTATTATATGTGTTGTATTTTGGTGTACTACATTTAAATTATTTTAGCAGTTATGAATTTTTTTTTTCTCCTAACCTCTAATCTTATGCTATTTTTTCTTATCAGAAAAGACAATATGAACCATTTACGCATCAAAACTTTAATTAATAATTTTGATATATTTTTTTTCTTTTTTATGACATTTAAATAGTGAACGTTTAGGATTGAATGAGTTATAATATCCAAGTTGTAAACTCAAACGTTATCGAAATATCTTATCTACTGAATTGTGAATTATGATAGAAGGTGTGTGATCCATCGTTAAAACAGATATTTGGCAAATGAAGATAGGAGGGTAAAGGCAATTGAAGTAGTTAAATCAAAGGCATGCACGAGTGGAGTGGAGGACCCATACACACACACACACACACATATAATATAAAGAAACACATCACATTGGCCCTATGACTGAGCGGGTACCCTGCCACTGCCACCCATCATTTGGTCACCCAGCACAGCAGCCCCTTTGCCCACATCACATAATAATTAAACTTTTCTTTTTCTTCCTATTTTATATATTGTTGACTCAAATTACCATTTATTTATTAATATTTATTAAATATTAATATATGGTTGTCTATTTTTCTCACTGTTTCTTCCCCCACACATTTTGGTATGATTGCATGGAATTGTGTTTATCTCCATGAATGCGTTTCTTGATGATCCCCAGCAGCTTTTAATTATAAAAACCATTGTTGTTGAACTAAAATGGCCACCTTCACGTTCACCCCCTTCTTCTCTGCCATTCCATCATTACCACACCCACTTCCTTTTTCCTAACACTTTTCTTTTCAAAATCATTCTACTTCTCACTTGCATATTCAATCATTTATCCTATACCATTCATTTGAGTTGCAATGTAGAGTAAAATTAGAGTTTAAATAGGTCAACGTAATCAGCACATGTAAACCAATTAACATCAAATTTGTTATATCATTCTCAAGGTTACAAGTTTGATTCACTCTCTCTCTCCGCAGTTGTAAAAAAAATAGTGACTGCCACAAAAACAATATGGAAGAAAAAAACATCAGTAAAAATTCAAACAGAGAAAGAAAAAATTAAATATTGCATACTAGACATTTCAAATCAAACAAAAAATATGGATCGAGATTCAAAAATGTATATATATATATATATATTCTGATTTTGTGTTGTACAATTTTTCATGGGAAAGAACATGTTGTTCGAGGTTGCTTCGAAGGCAACCAAATATAAACGACCTTAGTAGATAATTTAATGTATTGGTTCAAATCATAAATAATATATATATATATATAGTGTATAAGAAGGGACAAGAAAAATTAAGAGAAAAAAAAAAAAAACTAGTGTCGGTGAAGCATGAGTCAGCATAATAATTTTAAAAAAAAAACACAACCACTGCAAAAATGTCTTTTTCTCTCTCTACATTGGGCTATTTGTCGTGTTGTGTTTCTTAAATGTTAATAGAATGTTTTTGTCATAATGTATATTGTTGTCATTTAAAAACATTCCGACTAAGATTACATTAACATCATCTTCCCCATACGTACTCCCTTTCATACTCATATTTTAACAATTTCTCAACCTAAGTTTATGTTATTTTATTTTTGCATCTTGGTCTAAGTTAGCGTAATTGGGAGGCTCTTCCTTTTCTTCTTATTTTATTTTCTATATTTGTCTTCGAGTTTAATTAATATATTTGAACAAATCCAATGTGGATTTGGCATCAACGCACAAAATGTTGGGTTATGATTAATTACTACTTCAAACTTAAATGAATTGTTAGGAAATTAATCAAGGAGATTAATGGGAAATTGATTTGAATTAATTGGGAATTTATGTAGTAATCACGTAATTGAAACATTTAAACATGTGTACTTTAATTTTTACGTGATGAAATTGATTGAAAGAAGAGGAGAAGTAACTATTTGTGAGTTGATTGGTTTTAGTTTGGTGGGGTGTGTGTATGGTAGTGTACTTTTGGGCCAACTAATAATTAATACAATATGGCACGATATTGACTTCATTCTAATCACGTCAACCCATTTACATTCCTTCGTATCTAAGTTAAAGTCTTTTTCTTTTTCTCGAACTTTCGTGAAAGTAACAATTTTAATTTGTATAATTTTTTGTTTTTGTATGTTTAAATTTGTAACAATTTATTCCTTACGCTTTGGTTGGTAAATATTGAATCTCTATCTTTTAGATTTGTGATAATTTGCAACACAGTTGTAAATATTTTGAATCTCTAATTAGTTTATTGATATGTGTAGTACAATGGTCAAGATAATTAAGAACTAAATCATTAGAAATTTTAAAATACGAGAACTAAATGGTAATAAAATTGAAGCATATAGACCTTTTTTTTTCTTTTGAAAAAAATAGGATAGTGTGAATCAATAAGGTACACTAAGATATCTTAACTAGTTTGACATATTCGCAGCGAGATATATCCCACATGATATGTCAAACAAAAACAGAAGGAATAAACAATCCAAAGGAAGGAGATGGGCTAGAGAGAAGCCCCCTGAGATAGATTGAAGCAAAACTATATAAAAACAGTAAGATTAAGTGAGATGGAGGAAGGATTTTTAAGGCCATAGCCAAATTAAATAACACTCAAAGTCAGAATTGAACTTTCAATTATATATTAGTGTGTTCTATCGACTCGACTTAGCTTTAACTATGTTCGGATTGACGAAACAAAAAGGTATCCCATTTTAACTTTCATTGCTGAATTTGTTTGTTTCTATGTCCGTATTCTCAATTCAAAGCCTACGAGAGATAGAAGGGGAAAGCTCAGTTTGCATAGAAATGAAGAAAAATGACAAGATAAAAGCCAAAAGAAAATGGCTTTAAAATGTCAAGATAAAGTCACTGAATCTATTGTCTCCATTTTATCCTCCATGATGCAGTTATGCACTTTCTTTGGGACCCAAACTTAATTTGAAGTTCATTCTAGTTTAAGGGACAGCTTCATCATTAAGTGAAAACCATAATCCCAAATCCCAAAAAGAACTTAAATTATATATTAATTAACTATTCTCAAACCTTAGCTTTAATTTGACCTATCTGTTTAATTTTGAACACAAAGGGAGGGAACAAGAATTCAAACGATAAAACACTCCAAATTTCTCATATCACAGTGAAAAATTGGAAAACGAACATAAATACATGTTTTCCCTTAACATAACAAAGGAGAGGGAAAAAAAAGGAATAATAATATAACATAGATATAATTAACATTAAATTTAACCAAATCTAAATCTTATAATCACCATTACAAAATAACAAATCTCCCTCTTATCATATCTCCCTATACCCTTAACTATATATACCCCCCAAAAAAAAAGTATCGGATCCTTTGAAATGCATGCATGTAATTAATTAAATACACCCCGAATAAGCTAATTAGGTCTCATCTAATTTCTATATGTTGAAATTGAAATCAAACTGAGGATATGAAGAAAGTTGTTGTTCAAAAGTAAAAGAAAGGAAGAAAAAAAAAAAAAAAAAGCTTGTTTTTATAAAGTGACGAAATGAAAGAGGATCCGAGGTTCCTCTCAGCGCAATTACCTATAAAATTCTCAATCCCACATCGATAAAGTTCGAAGGATTCTGAGAGCTTTTGTTTGCAGCTGACATGATCGCTCCGATCCCACTCCTCTCGTCTTTGCTCCTCAACCTTTATTCTTTTTTCCCTTACAGAGAGGGAGATACAAATACACATACTAGTTAGAATAGAGAAGCAATTGACGACCCATTATAGTTTGTCGGATCATGCCAATTCCCCGTCACTGTCGTCGTTCCTGAGTTCCAATAGATCGAAGACGGGTCGGAGATACTCGATAGATCAATTTGTTCCGTTTGATTCTGGCACAACCTAATAAATGAACACAAACAAATAATTAATAGAAATTTTGTGTATCATCTATCAATGTAAGCTTTTGAGTTACAACAGTAATTAACCTGTTCAAGTCCTCCATCTTGATTTCTTTCATCGAAGTCATCAAATTTGGATCGAAATTACTTAAAAGGTGGGAATTTCGGTCGAAGGAGATAGCGGGGTGATGGAAATGATTTGAATTGAAGGGTTGTTGATGTGGATCATTGAAGTGGGAGAGAAGGCCAGAAGAGGAATACCCTAAACCACCACCACCACCAATGGAATCCAACTGCAAGAAGGAAAATTTAAGAAGAAAATCAAACCATTAGAAACAGAAAAATCAAAACTTGAAAAGTGAAAATTTAAAAGAGAAGGGTTAGTGTTATGTACCCCAAAGAACACTGAGCTATTGGTATGATTTAAAGCTGAAGACGAAACAATATTAGGAGCAGTAGTAGAATGGATGGAGTTGTGAATAAGAAGGCGAGGGTTTTGACTTGGAGTTGACGTAGAATTAGCGTTGACTGAGGAGGAGGAGGAGGAGGAAGAAGTTTTGAGGCGCTTGTTCTTCCGACAACCGCCACCGACAGGGACATTTCTTAGGGTTCCGCCGCGAGTCCAATAGCGTTTGCAAGCTTTGCAAAAGTGCCTTGGTTGAGAGAGGCTGTAGTTGTTGTAGTAACAAAACTTGGTGTTGGAAGAATCGCAACGAGGGCACTTTAGAGCACCTGATGACGATTGTTGTTGTTGTTCGTGACGGGGTTTGTCCATAATCCTAGAAGATGAAGCCATTAGGGATCAACCCTTTTTATCATGAACAGATTCTAAAGGAAAGAGGTTGAAAAAGAAGAAGAGAAGAAAGAAGAGAGAGAGAGAGAGAGAGTATAAGATGTTTTGAATTAGGGCAAAATAAGAGAGAAGAATTAGATATTCTCTTCCAAAAGCTAAGAAACAAAAAATGGAGGGGGAGGGTGATGTTGAGTATAATAATTGGAGAGAGATGGAGAAGGGGAAAGAGAGAAACTTGTGGCTATTTTGTTAATAAGGTTGAAGAAAGAAATATTCTTGCAGTTCCTACACACTTTCTCCACTCAAACCAAAAACCCTTTTATTTTTTTATATTTATTTTAAAAAAACATTTTCTAAAATATACAAAAAGAACTCTCCATGTTCTCATGGGATTCTAATATTCAAAGACATTAATGAATGTACTTCAACCTATACCTTCCATCAACTCCTCAATTTTACTTTTTGAATTCAACGCGTTGATATCTTCGTCTTAGATTGCATTTATTTTTGTGCAAACTTATACATATTTTTTAAATTTAGGTACAAAATTGAAAGTTTAGAGACGTGTTAAACCAATGTTTAAAGTTTCTAATAACTTATTAGACACAAAATTGATTTTTTTTTTTTTACTAAATATGTATACTAACTTTTACACTTAAAATTGTAAGAAATTGAATACACTTTTGATTTCTAGGTTTTGGACCACTTTTTCATTTTTGATCTTTTAGATTTCAAAATGTTATGCATTTACTCCTTAAATTTTGAGATTTGTTTCAATTTGATGAATAAGATTTGAAGATTTTATTCATTTATAGCCAGTATTTTTTTTTATTATTGTTTTGATTGATAGTGAAATGAAATTAAAATAAATGGTAAAAAGAGAGTATAAGACGACAAAAGAGAGAAAATTAAGAACTGTGATAAATGTTAAAACACTTTAACAAAAAGTGGAAGAGAGAGAGAGAGAGACAAAAGGACTGTTACAAAGAACCAAAACTTACACCTTCAAGTTTTAATTTACAATTTTGTAATGAAATTTCACGTGGTGGGTCTGAAAAAATTAAAAAATAAAAATAAAAAATACCCCAAAATTGTTTAATACTTTATGATTAAAAACCCGAAAACATACAGATGCGAAAATTCGAAAGTGAAGAAAAAGACAATGAGATAAACTAAACTTGATATTAATTAGTTATGAATCTCCCAACCTTCAAACCAAGTTTATATTGAAATATAGACAATAATGCAAAGGAAATCTTCCCCTTCCATTTTCATTCAAATAATGTAAATGGGTTTAATCGAGAGTCACAAATGAAAGAGAGGAGGGAAAGAGGAGGCCATTGGAGACTGAAATTCTGTGTGGCTGTTTGTTTTACTTCTGTTTCTTTGGTGTTAATGGAGGAGAGAGAAAGCAAAGGGAGATGCAGGAGCCATGTGGAAGGCAGCTCATTATTTATCTCTCTAAAAAAAAAAAAAGCACATCAGAGCTTAGAGAGAACTAATGGATTTTGTAGGGCTCCAAGGGATTTTCTTCCTTAAAATTCTGCCTCCATCATTATTCTTTCAGAGCAGCCCTTAATTTGGTCTTTTAATTTAAAAATGAAATATTTTTAATAAATGCTTTGTTTTGGATAAAGTTAATATATATATATATATATATATATATATATACTGTTACAATACACACTGCCAGTGCCCTTTACTACCAACCTCTCACTTTTTCATAAATTTAAATTAATCTATGAGTTAAAGCAGTAACATGTAACTTGTTTGTGATTAATTAATTAATCTTTTGGGTTAATAAGGGTTGATAAATTAGAATATATATAACCATATTATCCTGGGCTGTTGAAAGAATCTTTGCTTTGTTCTATAAAAGAATACACTGCCAAAAGCTTTCCACTTTATTTTCCCTACTCCTAGATCAGCTATCTATCAGCCCCACTGTCCAAAATGCACTTACAACATCAAAATGGGAGGCCTGTTGGGAACTAGCTACCTCTTTTCCAAACCTTGCTTTATAATTTGGATTTTGGAAGTGGAGTCACAACCAAATTTAATTAACCTTATCTATATACTTTTAAATTTAATTAAACTTGGTTTTTTGTTCTTGTTTTACCATCTATACCTCAATTTAATCAACTAAAACCAATCTCTATAAACCTTAATTACGGTTACCAAAGGCAAAGGCTAAAAAAATAGTGTATTAATATAGATAAAATGGGGAGGAATAATGTGAACTCCATGCATGGAGCAGTAACGTTGAGCTAGTTTGGTAAGTGGTGGGAAAGTGGATGGAAAATCTTTTAACTTTGAATTTTGTGTACCACGTAACTTTTATAGAGCATCCTCCATTCCTATAATTTATTTACAATTATTAATTTTATAAAAAAAAAACGATTGTAGTCTTAAATTTTGGTGAATATTTTGATTGTATCGTAAAAAATTTAATAAATGTAAAAATAGGCAACAAAATGTAATCAATATAAATATAGCATAAGTAATCAACATCTTAATTGATTTAAAAATTATAATACGTTTATTTACTTATTTAAATTTATTTCATGATTTTTTTTTTGTTTTTTATGATTATTCTATAAATATTCATTGAAATCAAAATTTTATGGATATTTTCTTCGAAATTTTTGTTAAATTAATACATTTTTTTTATTTCTTATTGCATTGACATTCTGAACATGGGTTATCATTCGATTTATTTCAAATATCTGAATAATTTATAGTGACAATAAAGAAATTAAATAAGAGGAATTAGAATATTATCGTAGAAGAGAAGTAAGAATTTGGAATTTTTGAATTAGTAGGGGGGTCCATAAGTATAGGAGAGGACAACCACAAGTTCATTCAATTTTCCTTCCCACCACCGCCACCACCGCCGTCCCTATCAATCAAGAGATTCCAAATAGAAATCGATTTTTTTTTTTTTTTTTTTTTTTGATAAAAAAGATGTAGTGAAAGAGGGCGGGAGGGAGAGAGAAAGAGAGAGAGAGAGAGAGAGAGGTGTAGCCATCAATGGCTGACCACAACCCAACTTGCAGCGACAAAGATCTCTATCCTTTGATTCATTATCACACTTTTGTGTAATAAAAACAAGCCCACTCACTTCTCCATCTTTTCATTTCCCATTTTTAAACCAAAAAATAAAATAACTTAATTTAATTAAAACATGATAATCACTTGCAATATTATTCCTATTCTCTTGGGTTAAAACTTCAGCTACTATTTTAGTCTAACGTACACTATTTCTAAATAGGAGTTATTAAGATGTTCGGATTGCTAAATTGGATATCATAGTTAATGAATTATAATAGTTTGTTATTGAGAATGTAGACTACTCTAATCTTAATTTTAATAATTTATGTTAAAAGTGCGTATTATCTTAGTCTGTATTACAAATGAGAAAAGAAAATAGTTACCAAATAGTAAATACAGTAGACAATAAGAGTTTTCAAATAGATTTACAGCAGGTAACTATGAATTATAATACTTGAAAACTTTAACCATTATCATAATGAGAGATTAGTTACGTCCATAACAAGAGAAAAATAGCACTCTTATTATTAAGGTAAATTATCAAATAATACATATTGTCAAGTACAATTATAGAGTTTGTATACAGTGCATGGTGCACACCTCTACCTTTTAGGACAAAACTTGTAAATAATATATGATGCATATATATTACTTAGGTTTGATCATTTGAGGTGTTGGATAACAAATTTAAAGCATAAAAACAAATTCAATCACTGATATTTTCATCAAGTATACGTGTCAGTGGAGAAATATATAAATAGATAAATTTGGAGTTTGGAGTGTGTGATTGATTTAAATTGGTTGGGAAGTTCCAAAATGACCCAATGCCCATGTCTTACGGACGCAGCTTGAGATGATACAAATTACGAGCATCATCGATTGGTCATTGTCAAACCTCCCTTCAATTTCCATGCAAAATACTCACACATCCACTTTCCCTTTTTACAAAATTACAATCACCCCCCCCCCCTCATTCCTTTCACATCCATCATATCCTCATCTCGATAATAATAATAATGCAAATAAATGTGTTTCTTTAGCACAACGAGCAGCTATAGAAATTCCAAAACGTCTAACTTTAAAAGAGGGTATATGTTCGTCTTAGATCTTAGATCAAATGAGGTGTTAAGTCATATTTTCTGTGGATGTGGAGTTTAATTCAATGAACATTGTTTGTCTCTTAACTACTCGAAACTAAGAATGTGGTTTGAAGATTCACTTGAGATCGTTCATCGTCTTGAGGATGTTAACTTTGTTTGTTGTAAGTTTGAATGTAATTTTGTTGGTCATTCTTTGACTCAAGGCTCCCTCTCTTTGAAGGGTCTTTTTAGAAATCCGTTAAGACTCTAATTACTTGGATTAATGGAATGATTTGGTAATTAGTTAAAGTCAATTTGTTTATATTGTTAAAAGGAAAAAGAAAGAGAAATTGATGTGATGGGATAGAAGGGGAAAGGGCGTTTGTTAAATATGGAACGTTGGATGGTGATAGCAAGAAGATGGGAAGTATTCAGTATTTGTAAATGGTAGGGTGTCTCATTATGGGTTTTAAAAGGTATTTTGGACTGTTGTTTATGGCACTTTCAACCCTTCAACGATCCCTCCTCCCCTCCCCCCCCTTTGGGCCCTCAAGAATGTTTCTTCACAATTCCCCCCCTCTCTATGTCATTTCCACTACATTCTCTTTTCATTCCTTAATTATTTGTAATTTTGCTTCTCTTTTTTTCTTCTTCCATTTCACTGCATTGTAACAATCTACTTAACACTTACTCTACTAATTACGTAATTAATTATCATTCCATATGTCTGAAAAATATTTTAATAATATAACTTACCAACCACTATGAAATTTTAAATATTACAAGAATATAGATAGATAGATAGATGGAGAGAAAAAGGTTATCCAGTTTTGCCAATATTGGAATTTAGGTTAGAAAATTTTGAGAATATAAAATTTGTTTGTAATTAACTAAATTTTGAAAAGTTTGGAAAATTTAGATTTTTAAATATTATGATTAAATGAGGTTTATCGTTATCATTTCTGCTTTGTTCTTTTGTTTGTTTCTATAAAATAAGCTGTGTTACCGTTTCCGTTGAAGAATGAATTGTTGAACAAAAAAACGAATCTAAACAAAAGTTCTGCTTCGGACTCGGAATCAACTTGGGCCTCTGGCCTTTCCCCTCTCGCCAGAAACTTCCTAAATGGGCTCCACCTCCCTCCCCGGCCCAATATCTCTGCTCCTCATGACATGTTTTGTTTATGTTATTTATTTTTTTATAAATACGGAAAATAATTAATATAAAATGTAAATTTAATAGTTGTGTCTTTCTTGATGATTTTTTTAATTAGTCTACATCATTTTAAATTTACATTAGCTGTGTTAATTTGACTAATAATTAATAATTTGGTATGACATGAGGGAAAATAGTTCATTATATAAAATAATGACAAGCATATATCCATCTATCTATATATATATTAAAAGAATAGACTATTAGAATATATTTTAACCAAAATTTATTACTAGTTTTTTTTTTATATTATCCAATTGGTATTATCTTGTTTGTTTGTTGTGACAATATTGTCTCCTTTTCATCACTTATTGACCTAATATATTCAATGTGTCATTGTTAATACTAATTTAAAAAATAATATTAATAAAATAACTCCTAAAAATTTGTAAATTCCTTTTTAAAATTTATTAAATGATACCAATGAACCAAGCTTTATTTTCGAAGAATCCTACTTTTTGGCATGCTAAAAAATTACATTCTAATATGATAAGGATGCTTACGTATTTAAACATTATGTCATATATTCGATTATCCTTTAAATTTTATTTTGTATACTTTAAAAAATAATTGTAACATACCAATTTTGTTAAAATTTAAAGGGGGGAAAAATGGAAATTGAAATGGTTTCGAAGGTGGAGACAGTTGGCAAGAGAATGTGGTTCTGATTTCCTATCTTCTCGTACAGATTAGTGGACCAAAACGCATGGGTACAGCTGCATTATTGTGGTCCTTGATGTACCTGATAATTACCCACAAATATTAATATTAAAGCATAAAAGAATATAGACACTTGCCCACTTAGCTCCACATCAATTGGCGCTCACAAAACAAAAATCGTCTCAAATCTTGCAAAAAAAATAAAATTAAAGAAAAATGGGCATAGACTAACATGCTTAAGCGGTCACCATATGGAGACACGTGGCGGATATTTATAGGAAGATAGTGCTGAACTCATTGGGTGATACATGGCTGTCACCTTTGGGCCAGGGTTGTTAATAATACACTTGGAATCGTCCTGTCCAATGGGAAAATGACTGTCAACTATTATACCGACAACGACTCTTCCTATACGCTTTTCCCATACGATACTATACATTTCACCATGTGACATATTTCTTAATTTCCTTTCTTTTTTATTTTATCTTTTGTTCTTAATTTTACTTTATCTTGATCGAAGAAGGTATATACTTGTATCGAAGTAAATCATATATTTTAGAAATTATAGTTACAATTTTTTAAAATAATTATTACTATTTTCTTGATCAATTGAGCACATATCTCATCGATATTTTACGTCGATTTAGCTATATTTACATTGGTGTTTTATCTATTATAACTTATTTCGTATTTAAACGAAGGATTTTAAGAGATTATAGTTAATAACAAATATATATATATATATATATAATAAAATGTATATATTGAACTTTTAAATTGTTTTTAGCAATACCTATGGCGGAATTGGACTGTAATTGTAAATTTTACTTTGAATTTGTCCAATAACAAAGCTGAAGAATTTTCGTATAATATTGAGATGGAACACAAAGCCACACTAAGTCACCCTCATGAAATATTTTTTTATTCTTGATGTGATATATAGAATTTTAGGTCACATTTCAAATTTAGTTATTCAAAATTTTAAATTGTGTCAAACATGTCCTAAACTCTATTATTAGACACATTTTTTAAAAACAAATTAATATTTTTTTATCAAATGTTTTTTAAAACGAAAAATCAATTAAACACAAAATTCAATGTTATATGTATAATATGTTCATTTATTTTTAAAATGTTTTGAGTATATCATAGATGTATTAAAACAAAATTATATTTCTAAAATTTAGGAACCTAGCTATTAAACACAAACATTAATGTTCATTCAACAAACATGTATAATCTAATGTAAATTACATAGATACATGTATATGTGTGACACGACACACATTATATCAAGAACGAATATTACCAATTGCACCAAGAGAGTTAGAGATTCAAGTTCAAATCTCCATCTCCACAAAAGAATACTACAAGTTCATGAATAAGTTTAATAAGACTCAAAAGAGAATCCTCCAAACTTAAAAAGTAAATCTTTAATTTTTTGAAGAAGCAGCAACCACACAAGTGAAAGAAAAGAATAGCACTTGGACAAGGACACCAAATATATTGAAATATAATCATTAATTAATGGATTAAATTATAAGTTTTAACTTTTTAATTTTTATTATTTTGTAAGAAAGAGATAAAGTATTTAGTATATTTTTAAACATCTAATTTTCTAACCAAATATACTGAGGTATATATTTGTTAAAAATAAAGTAAAAGTCTAAAAACCTATTATAGTAAAAAAAAAAAAATAATAATACAGGGTGTGGTCTCTTTCATTCACTTTCATTTCCATTATAGTTTATATATTATATATAGTCATGTGGTTCTTCTAAGTTGTTCTCCACATATAAGACTTCTCTTAGGAAATGGCAAACTCAGAAGATCAAGGTTGGGAGGACATGATTGTAGATGACGACGATGATGATAACGACAACGAAGAAATAGGGTTTGTAGATAATGAGAGGGGGAGGAGATCTGGTTTAACCAGTGGTCGAGGTGGCGGTGGAGGTGGAAGGTCAACGGTGGCACGTTGCCAAGCCGATGGCTGCAATGCCGATCTGACCGGTGCAAGACCGTACCACCGCCGCCACAAGGTCTGCGAGTTCCACGCCAAGGCCGCCGTGGTGATTCTGGCCGGATTGGAACAACGATTTTGCCAGCAGTGTAGTAGGTAAGAAAGAAAGCTTCCTCTTTTTTCTTTTCCAAATAATTTTTTTTTTTAAAAAACCCCTAAATAATTTGGTATAAATTTTCTTGTGTTTGAACAGAATATAACATATATATATATATATATATATATATATATATATATATATATTTACTCTTTCCCAAAATGTTTCACCAAATATGGAATAGATTTAATAATAAAAGAGTATTCTATTAGGGG
>JBBPDJ010000023.1:1817921-1869780 GCA_037974625.1 Cucumis cinereus | reverse complement strand
ATATATATATATATATATATATATATATATATATATATATATTTAATCTTTACCAAAATGTTTCACCAAATATGGAATAAATTTAATAATAAAAGAGTATTCTATTAGGGGGAAAGACATTTTTTCATTTATACACTATAGTTGAGTCAATTCTTTTTTGAATTTTCTATTGAATATTAAACTTTTATATCTCAGTATTATCTTTTTTTTTAAAAAAAAAAAAAAGTTGTGTTTAATAGTGATTATGTCACTCAAGTGGTTTTATTACTATAGTAATTAATTTTCAATCAAGATGGTAAAATGCCCATTAATATAATAGTTATTGACTATCATTTTTTTTTTTTTAATATTGAAGTTCATTTTTAAGGTCTAAAGTTTTAACAAACTAATAGATTAAGAATTGTTATATTATATTCTTAATTATTAATTAAGATTGTTTTATAGAGACTGAGGGGTTTTACATTATTACTGTTTAGGGAAGTTTAAATTTGAGTTTTTATAGTTAAGACTAAATATATGAATCAATTTTAGTTATAATAACTTTTTAATTCAAGTGGGTTTGAGTGAGTGATGCAATTAATGTTATTCTCACAGTGATTTTAAGCTTTCCCTTTCTTAAAATTAATTAGAGAACAATTTTGACATAACGTTTTTGTGTTAACACTTTTAATTTAAATGTTTTTTTTTGTTTGTTAAGGTTTGTTTTTAAATATATCAAAACGAATCAAAATGTTATTGTCTATCCGTGATAAATCATGATAGTTGATTGACATTGTTAATAGTCTATTAAGGTCTATCACTTATAAACAATAATATTTTGTTATATTTGTAAATATTTTTAATAGTTTTGTCATTTAAAATAATTATCTTTTATTATATTTTTTAAAGATATATTAACGTGTTAAAATGATGTTTTAGTCTATCTTTATAAATTTATTTTATTTTAGTTTTATATTTTAAATAAATCTTAAATCCACGGATTTAAAATATATTATTATTAGAATGTAAATATGGTAGTTTTAAAATAGTAACATGTTCAAATATATAAAAAATTAAAACTATTTAAAAAATATAGTCAGAATCTATTAAATTGTTTATAGTTTATTTAAATTTTTTACTATATTTTCATTTTTTTTTTTTTTTGTTATTCATGACAATTTTTTGAGGGAACTAAAATTGAAATTTTGGAAGTAGAAGGATTATATTAAAGATAAAACAGATGTGAATTAAATATTAGATGGGAAATGGAATGGAGATGGTTTAGTTGTATTATGATGACAGGTTTCATGCAGTATCGGAATTCGATGACACAAAGAGAAGCTGCCGGAGGCGTTTGGCTGGTCACAATGAACGCCGCCGTAGAATCTTACCGGATTTTCATGGCCAATCCTCCACTAATTGACCACATGCATGCACTCACACTGTGTCGATTAATTACCTAATTACTAATAATAAACAACAATAATAATACTGATCATTATTACTAATGAAGAAGAAGAAGAAAAAGAAAGAGCGTTATTGGAGTTTTGTTTTGAGAGAGAGAGAGAGAGAGAGAGTCTGTTGTGTCATGAAAAATGATTTTATGCTTTATCTCTTCTGTCATTAAAAGAAAACCCAATATATAGCCTCTTGTAATATAATTGAAGCTCTCTCTTAATTATTACACCAAAACTCAAATACTTTAGTGTGTGTGTATATATATATATATATATATATATATATATATATTATATTAAACACTCTAATATTTATATAATAGAGAAATGGATAATTAAGCATATAAAATTACATAATAATAACAATAATTAAGTAAATAAATAATAAAGAGATGGATGGTTTGGTACTTTTTGCATCGGTCACATCACTAAAATCTCTGTGGGATTTTGTTTTTTGTTTAACGTTGTAGGTATATCTTTGTATGGAAGCCGGCCTATGTGTTTAATTTAATTATATTTTGTTATATTAATTAAAGCATGTTGTAAAAATAAATTACCTAGGGAACCAAAAAGTATCATTATGTATAATCTTATATATATTTTTACTCTTTTAACTTTGGATTTTAACTTTTATTTCATCCCTACCTAAATTTAATATTTTATATTTTTGCCAATCTTCACTTTGGATTTTGACATTGGTTTAAAATAATTATGATGTGATTTTCTAAAATTAATTTTAACAGATGAAAAATGAGTAAAAATTGATTTAATTCTTATAAATAAATTAATGGATGTTAACACTAACTTTAAGGAGTATTCAGTAAAAAAATAAATGTTAAAAAGTAATTTTTTTAAAATTTAAACGAAAAATGGAAACAAAATTTAAAACTCCAAAGTGAGAATGTAACGCTATAAAACATAGGGATTAAATAGTATTAACCCTAAATTTATGGGTTAGAATGTAACATTTTAATGATATAAACAAAATAGAAACCAGACCAAAAAAATTAAGGACTAATTCCAATTATCTAACTTTCATTTGTGAGACATGCTGTGAAATTCAAACTTGAATTTAAACTTTAAACCCTAAGTAACTTAAATAGATATCGCAATTTTTTTTTTTGTTGTTGAAATTTGTATTTTTGAAATGATGATATTAAATTATTGATGATCCTGAGTGGGTAAAGCCTTGATTTTGCATTGAAATAATTAGAGCTCAGTTTTGGAATATACTTTTTCCTAATTATTTTATGAGTTAAAATGAGTGAGTAAATGCAGTGGAAATGGTAATGTTTATCCAAAATCTTATATTCGATTTAACGTCCAACTTCCATCCATTTTCTCTAAATTTTTAATTTCATCTTAAACTTAAAGCTAATTGACAATTTTAACCACAAACTTTAAAATATTTGCAATCTTTACTGTTTCTCCTAAGTTTTTGTTTTAAGAAAAACTGCATTTTTTTCAGGTTTGAGATGAAGTTTTTTTTAAAAAAAAATACATTCGTTCATGTGAAAGAATCAACAAATTAAGTCTTCGATAAGAATAGAGGATACCCAATTTGAGTAACTAGAATTCCAACAAGCCTCCAATATAATCTTCTAAACGAGAAGTTAAAAGTCCACATCGTAGAACTCGAAAAACAATTCCAATAAATTTTGAATCGCTCAAATCAGATATCAAATGAAGAAGTTATGACCAAAAGATGATTTGAAAGAAAACATCTATGTGACGATGACGTAATATACTTTTTAAAGATTTAAAAATGTTGAGATTTTCAACAAATTTCTTAAGTATTTTAAAGGTTGCTTATTTCATTAGTTTTAAAAATTTTAGAAAAAATAAATTTGATTTTATAAACCCAACGCATTAACTTTATTCACTCATTTAGTGTTGTTATATGATCCTAAAAAAAATTGCTCATGTCATGTTACGCTTTACAAATGAGATAACACCCACTTGATAAGCGAGATTCAATCTAGCTAGTCTCAACCATGTTCTTTTGTTTATGAAATGTTAGCGAACAACTCGTTGAGAGCGAGACGACTACCCTATAAGCTTGAGAAGAGTTTAATTTAATTATATAGCATTCACCTTCCACACCTTTAATGGTCCACCCACAATCATGACACTTGTGCTTTGCGTGGTGTAAATAGGAGATCCTATTAGTTTGGATAAAGTTATTTAATGGTTAATTTGTGTTTGTATAATTTAACAAATATGTTGAGCCTAATTGACCTAAAGATATGCTATTGATGTTAATGTTAGAAGTTTGATTCCCTACCCCTCGTATCATTCTTGCCCTTTTAGTTGATACAGTTAGCCAAAGTATAAGGCACTCAATTTTTTCCTATAAAATAAACACCATTTGTTTCTATTGTATATTTTTCTTTGGTGTGAAGTTTTTTTTTTTTTTTTCGGAAACATAAATATGTTAGTACATCGACTTTTTTAAACTTGTAATAATGTACAAGTCGTATTAAAATTAAGAGCTAAAATGAATGCAACTTAATAATAATAATTGACATTTATTTCTTCCTTCAAAATGGAGAATTCATTTGGTACATACCCCTCTTGAAATTGAAGGTTCAAATTCTCCTATATCATCTACCTAAAGAAATGAAATAATAAAAATGCAATAATAAAAATTTTAAAAGCTTTATAACTAAATTGAAGTTGAGTTAGCAACCTACTCAAAATGGTTAAATTTGTAAAATATGTTTGGTAGGCTGCTCATTGCATATGGGTTTGATAGACTATATAGATTTCGCTCAATCGCATATGTGCTTGATGGACTACATTGATTTTGTAATATGAATATTACAAATTCTGAAAATAACATTTTTGTATATTTAAAACATTTAAATTTTGAAATAAACAGTTCATCGATCTTTGTAGAGTAACTATAATTAGTTTTTGTATGTAAATATATTTATCAAATATATTTTGAACAATTGTTTAAACTAAATTTTAATTTCCAAATCTACTACCGAACACACGTTTGAAAACACGAATATATTGAATCTTTTATTTTCAAATTTCTAAATTAAGGTGACCCTAAAAAACTCAGCGCCTACTTGCAAAATTGGGAAACAATAATAACAAAGTCAAACTACTATATTAGTCATCAGGTAAGCCTCACTTTATCGTAAAAGAAAGTGTTATTTTGTTTTAGTTTGTTGTTATGTACTTTATAGACAAGCTTTGACGATATCATTTCGTATATCGTTGCTATTTTGTTTGTAAAAAAGATCACACATCATCAGATGTCTTCATCTCTAAAGTGTAATGTCATGGAACCAATTCATATCAACATAAACTGATAAAGAATAAAATTATACCACAACACCTGAAACCAAAAGCAACGCTGAACCACCACTGCCTTTTAGTTTTCTTTCATCTGATAATAAATGTTCCTACCTGAAGATTGAACAATGCACCGGTTTTAATGGTCACAACTTGCTACGGATTATATCAGATGGAAGCAGCCTATCCCCCTCGTTATGAAGAGTTGGCTTTCGGAGCACTTCACGCCGTTCGGCGATGAACTTTGCAAATCGAGAACCTTTCCCTTTTGATTCATGGTCTTCACCTGGCAATTGAGGCAAATCTGGCAGAGGAGAGGGCTTGGGAGATCGCTGTGACATCAATGCCCATATAGAATAAAGCTGCTCATTTGGTTCATCCAGAACTTTTACAACCGAGAGGTCCTCCATGTCTGTAAGTGAAAAAAACAAAACGAACCGCTAAAATTAGAAATAGGACTCATGCTGTGGTAATTTTATGTTCATAGATCGAAAATGACAAAAGTTGGTCAAGCCACACAATACGATTAAATTCAGCTGGTAAACCTTTGGAGAACCTATGGATGGGTTCTAAAGCTGCACACGGTATGCTGAAGTTCAAGTGTGGAATAATAGCTCCTCGCCCATGCCTTGCATTGCTATATCAACAGTTCAAAGAAATTATTAATTTCCAGTAGAAATCTGCCATAAAACTGATGGTGGCATGGTATGAGAAACTATTGACTAACATCACTAAACAAAGCAAATCGTTAACTTGTTCCCCACTTACGTGCATATGGATAAAGAGATACCAATCAAACAATTGAAGAAAATTGAAAGCATCGGCCAAATAAAACCGAACAATCTACCTAAGCAAAGCCGCCCACAAACAAAACTAAGTATGTTGGGCAGATAGCTAAAAAGAGAGAGTAGAAAGAAAAAAAAAAAAATTAAAGCTCTAATTTCCTAAAAGTATGTTGGGCAGCTTTTCAATACATAAGCAGGGCAATTGAAAAATGAAGAAAGCTGAAATCGAAACAGAGTCAGCTTCCAAACTGTTTCATCCAGTTTAACGAATAGGTTTTCATATATTTTGCCATTTCAATTCTCAAGTCAATAGCAATTTAAATGGAAAATTGATTCCTTGTTTCTATTTCAAACACAATGAATAGTTCATTTTTTCACCCTAATATACTGAATCCTTCAACATATCTGGAAAATTCTATTACCCGATAAGTTCACCAGTTCCCTTTTAAATAGTCAGAAGCAGCATATTACAAGCTAGCCTTATATGGACAGATTGTTCTTTATTTATTGCACCGTACCTCGTTACAAGTCCAATCATATGGCCTTCTGAATTGACTACAGCACCCCCACTACCACCGGGATGCACTGCAGCGGTTGTTTCAAGCATCGCAGGAAAATATTCTAATGAATCTCCTTTGTGATAAGATGAGGGAATCTTTGCTTTCACCACATTGGACACCACACCAGAGCAAACAGAAGGAGACAAGCCTAACAAAATTCAACTAGAGTCAGATAATGTAAAATATAAATATTTGTGCATATGTTTCTCGAGACCTTAGTAAATTAATTTCTGTGTAAAAAAGAAAAAATGGAAAATATCAACTTACATAATTTGTTTTAAAAATATCAAGTGAAACTTATACTTCTCTCCATAAACTCCTAAAGTTTGAGGAGTAAATCAATTTAGGGGCATTATTAAGAGTACCTTTAAAAATCGTAGATTCATCAATTCTTACACACATGGACAACTATAGTTAATCCATGGGCGATTTTCAAAAGAAACCATAATTAATAGTCTAAGATTTGTTTTATAAAATTTAGGAGTTTAATTAACAATATTATGTTTATCCAAATGAAATGTAATGGAAGCTATGAATTGATACACTTACAAAACAAATAAGAAAAGTTCAGAGTTTTAAATTAATACAATTATTAGTTTGGTTTAAGTCTTATCTATGGGTATAAATTGATATTTTTCCAAAAGAAAAAAAGGAACACTGGAAAATTAGTTATCCTGTTCAGATGAAAAGGTTAACAGCCATTATGCAGTGGGACACCACTTCACCTGTATAATTGGAAATAACACGTTCTTTTTCTTTCAAGGAATCCTTTTAGGCAATCAAGTAACCATTAAACAATAATGACGATGACTGCAGAATGACTATTAAAACTATTTAAATGGTCTAAACTGGATGAAAGGCTCCTTCATCCGGTTCATCCCTAGTCCTGGAACAAAACTTTTTCTAACACCAACATGAACCATGGAAATCTAAAAAATCAGACAGCAATAATAATAGAGCAATAAATTTGATGAAAGAGGTACCAGATTTCGGTCCCAACAGTCCATGTCCAATAACATGCATCTTTGATCCTGAGGATGGGCAAGAACAATCCATTATAATAGGGGAGAGCTGCTCCGGTATTTGCTCGAGCTGCAAGAGGGCAACATCCCAAGGTCCCTTGCAGATGTATAACACTTTAGCATCACACCATATCCAAGGCTCTGCATGATTCAAGCGAACACGCAAGTTTCTACGGCCATAGTTAGCAAAACTTAACTTATTATCCTCAAGTTGGTTGTGGAGAAGAATATTTCCATTTTTAGAGGCATTTGGTTCTATATTTCCACTCTTTTGGCCGCCAAAAACACCGTTATTCATTGTACGCAGAGAATGTTCAGTGTGGGACTGCAGCAGCTTGGCATTTTCAATTGATTTTTCTCCACTAACATTTGTTTTCCCAAATCTCCATGGCTCTATCAAGTGGGCATTCGTTAGTATTAGGCCTTGGCTGTTGAGCAAAACGCCAGATGCCCATATTCCTTCGCCTATTGTAACAAGACAAACAGAAGCCACTGCCTTCTCAACTTTAAATGGGAAAGGACGAGAACAACCAGAACTTTCTTGAATACTGCTGAAGGCTCCCTCAATTTTTTGTTCCTTATGCACTGCCACACTCCCCACAGCACTAATAAACCCATTTTCATTGTCAATCCTTTCTCCAGCATTATAAAATCCTAGCAGTAGACCACTGCAAGCAGTTGCGATGGCTCCCCATGGAATCAACAGCTGTTACCCAAGGCTAGAGTCTCACACAATGCAATAACTCCAAGTGCAATTAAATTAATAACACGTAAAGAGGCAAACAGTTTCATTATACCTGAATCTCAGCACCAGTCATATAATGCACAAGTGGCCTAATCAGAACCCCAATGAGACGTGCTTTTTCATCAAAAACTGGACAGCCTTCCATTCCTACCAGATAAAGTATCATAATTGTAAGAAAGAAACCACTAGAAGAAAACGGAATATAATAGAACAGATAGATAAACATACCAGGAAGACACCGCATGTCAGCCATCAGTAATGACTTGCTCAATGAGCTAGGAGGGTAGCAATTGGAAATTGATCCGACCGATATGCTAATTTGGTAAAAAAATCAAAGATTACTAGTCACAAAACAGACAGCAGATGCAATAACAGACTCAACCTTGAAAGCAATTAGGATTGGCAACAGAAAATAGACAAGTAAATTCAGAAACATGTCACGATTGATAATATGAAAGAAAAGAAAATCTTCTACAGCCATCTGCAGAATTTGTTATCAATCAACTACTAACATCTTCAGTGACATTCCCAGTATTCCATTTAGTCATGCTGAAACCAATACTAACTGAACTAGAAACACAAGAGAGGAACAGGCGCATCTAGAGTTATATAAATTTCAGTGTGAATAGTCCTAAAAATTTGCTAGTCTGGAACTGTTTAAGAACTCAAGGGTAAAATTGTACGCACTCTATAACAGACATACCTGTTAAGGAAATGCACTGGTGATAGAACACCAAAAGGAGAACCAACAGCAAGAAGAAAGGATCCTCTCTGCCTTGAGGGAGATATACTTATGTTTGGCATGTCCTAGAAAGAGCTCAAGTATGTGTAACTAACAGTAGACATTACACGTAAAAAAGCTACGCTATGGACATTCATGAAATGCCTAACCTATCCTGCAATCTATAGAAGTGAAATTTTCTAATGAATGGCAGGTAAGGAGAGGTAGGAATTCACCTTTGAGAGTGAGGGAACACCAAGAATGGCGATTCTTATTGTTAAGTCATTGTTCTTGTTAGATCCTTCCATATCCAAAAATCTCTGGCTACCAACAAAAGCTCTCTTTTCATTTTCAATCTGAAAATGAACCAGAAACTACACTCAGGAGACTTAAAACAAGAGAGAGAGAGAGACATAAATATGGTGGCAAAACAAAAGAAGTGCAATTATATTAAATTTATTGCTGGATCTCTTTCTTTTTCTATTGTTTCCCAAATAGAGTTAAAACAACTTGGGGCACTCTGTGAAGCATAATGGAACGCTCAGTTTTGATCTAGGTGGGTGCCTCATTTGAGCATTATATTTGGCTTCATCCTAACCCTGGTTTGTGTCCCCTTTTTGTTGCACTTCCCACCAAATTAATAAAAGGTTTTTTTTCTTCTTCTTCTTCTTCTTTTTTTTTGTTTTTTTTTGTTTTTTTTTGTTTTTTTTTTTTTTCTTTGTTTTGGTTAAATGGGCATGAGTCAGTTAGTTGTTACAAGCAAACTCAATTTGACAATGCACAAATGCTGTAACTTCTTCTAGGTGGCCATACAGGATTCTACCTGCATTGCAAGTCAACCTTTTTTAGTTTTATATAATGATTACCTGAGTTGTCTCGTGATATATAGATTACAAGAGAAAGGGATGCATGTATGGTAATTCAACTATTTTATCAACCGAAGGACCACTCACCATGCTAAAATCTTACATATGTGGTATGATAGCTCTTCCTAGAGAAAATTTGTTTAATAGAATATTAACTCGAACAACCTTCAAATTTCATTTATCAAGAGTTAGGTTCATTTCTTCAAACCAGTATTGCTTTAGTTCATAAATAAAAGACAGCAGATATAAAACCTGTCCCCGAAGAGAATCCCTAAAAGATGGAGAACCATTTGTATATGAGGCCAAAGACCAGCCGACCTCCCATCTCTGATGTAATGAATCTAATGAAGCATCCATGACTGATTGAAGAGCAGTGGCAGAAGTCGGTACATCATACTGCAAAATACAGTATCTAAATTGACAAACAAAAAAAAAACAATTGCATGCCAGCTAAATAAATTCAAACAGGTAATAAATTATTAAAACAAAATGTGCAAATGCTTACTATCAGAGGCAGAGTAGCTGAGTAAACATGGAATTATTGAAAAGAACTCGTAATCCTAAATTTATGTAGCGTTGTTTTATACAGCAGTGGGATCAGAAAAACTTAAAGCTTAAAATAAAACTGACATAAAAAATAAAGGCTGAACCTTATCCATGATTACAGAAATTTACCCTGTGAGTTGAACATCACCCTAGAAAATATGTCTAATTTGAATTTTATGAAACTTTTAAAATCCCAACTAAATAGTGAAAAAAATGAATGCCTACCAAAGCCAACAAGTTCGCAGCATGCCAATGAGGAGTTTTGCTAACATCAGAATCTCTCTCCATCAATGAGTTACCCTGTGCCGCAAGGGATTATTCATATGTGAGTTTTGAACGCGAAATTAATCATTCAAGAAAAATTGTGAACTTATCAAATATACAATTACAATTTACAATCTTGTAAATTATACCTCAACCATAATGTCAATCTGAACACCAGGAATTAACTCAGGCTTTCCCTGCAGCTCGTAAATAGGCTAATCAAATAAATTAACTCAGTTAATCACATATATAACAAGCGAAAAATGATAATTTTATAACTACAACAAAACCCAGAACAGTTACAATTCCCCCCTTCTGCAGCATTATAAGTGAAGTTAACCTTATGAATAGTATCTCTGTGTTGAAGTGGCATAAAAGGCTCAAAAATGGAGGAAACAGTAAGAACCAACGCTGCAAATTGATCCTTATAATTACCAAGATGCTTAGCGGCCCTGGTGTTGTAAAGGGTTTCAGGTAATATCATTCCAGATGCTGAAAGAGTTGTCCTCCCAGAACTTCACATGCCAAAAAAAAAAAAAAAAAAAAAAAAAAGCGTAAAGGGAATCCATAAATTATTTTCCAAGTTAAAGACATACAACCCCTAAAACAATCTATCAGATAAGAAATTCTCACTGATACTGATGGAATGCATGTTTTTGCATCTTCAGGCCCTTCGGGTCCTAAATCATAAGGCTCGCACTGATTTTTCACCATCTCAATGGAAATTGAAGCATGGGAACATGGAAAAGGGGCAAGAAAGATAGTGACTCACAGGGCCTTGGACTCTGACCATGATGGCAAAATTTCTAGCATGATCCACAATTTCCATTGTCGCCATGACAGGAAGATAGGCTGGTTTAGAGAAAAAGTACAAGTTCAAAATAAAAATAAGTTCAATTGAAAAAACGATTATGCACTGTTTCCACCATTCCCATGAAAATAAACTTAAAATTCAAAGGCCAGATAATGAAACGATTCTGCCATTCACTTCAGGTAGAAGCTTGCAATTAATGAAACCAAATAAGCCCAGCCAGGCATCCACATTCTAATACTTATACCAAGTAAACAAAAGCATTCTCAACACATTCCTTGATGAATTCACTGATCTGAATTTTCTGGTCTTAATTTTGCATTAAGAAAGGTGTTTTCTACAACCAGAAGTTCAGTCATTTCTTCTACAACCTAAACTCAACCCGTCAAGCCACTAGCATATCATAAGAGGATTTCCCATCCATAACACATAGGATTGTACAATTCAAAAGAAAGTGCAAAAAAGATCCTTACACATGGGATTATAATCTTTATTTTTGTCATAAAAGTCAATGTTCACTTAAAAAAACTAAATTAAAGTCCTTGATTGTTTAAATCTAAATAAAATTATTAGTCTCTTTATTTTTTTAGACATCAATGTCTATCATTTAAATCTCAAAAAAATTACTATTGTCACTATTTCATAAAACCTCAACTTCCGTTAAATATCAATTACAGATACATTATTACTCTACGTTCTTATCGTAAATACAATAATATTTATTAACAACTAAATTAAAATGAGAATAAAAACACAAAACTACATTACTATACAAGCTAAGAATGGATAAAAACAAAAAATCAAAAGTTTTTTTTTCCCAAACCATTATATTATAGATTATAGATTTCTTGTTCAAAACTTAAACCAATCAAAACATCTAAAAGTCTTCGTTCCGTATCCTCGTTAGGTCAAGGTGTTACATTCTGTGCATTATCCACAAAAACCAAAGTCATCAAGCACTTACCTCACTAAACTTTCTAGTTGTGTCATCAAGCACTTACCTCACTAAACCTTAATTTGAACTTTAATATTAATCACTAAATACGATAATTAAACGAAATATGAAGATATTTAAGTTAATTACATTGACTGAATGTCGAGATACAATTCAACCGAAGTACTTGATTACTTAACTTCTTAATAAGGAATCAAATTGGGGAAAAGTCGAAAATCATAATCGATCAAAATAACTCCAAGGATTAAACATGATTGTACGTTAAAACACATTGAAGAACTTAATGACACACCATGAATTACCGGAGATTTATTTAACCCAAGGAAAAACACAACCAGCCGAAAGTATCTTCTATGTTCCTCTCAAAAATAGTAGTAAATACTTTACTAGCAGATTCAAGATTATCCACCAAACGTCCTTATCTATTATAATCGAATGCAATCAACCGGTTTCGATTCTAATTTCCAAGATATTCAAGTCAGCTACACATGCGGTGAACGGGAGAATAGAAGACAACAGTAGACGAAGACGAAGAAGATCAGGAATGAAACAGAAAAGGAAAAAAAAGAACGAATTGAAGGTAAGTTCATAATAAATCTAAAGATAGTTAGAAGAAGATTGAAGAAAAATTGTGGGGAATGTGTTACCTGTGAAGTACTGTGAGAAAGGAAGATGAAGAAGACGGTGTTGAGGATGGCAAGCAGCTTCAGTTGAGGCAATCAGCAGTAGACTTCTTCTACGGGGCACGCGCCGGTAAGATACTGCGCAAAATGAAAATGTTATCTTACGGCACGCCTATTTATAATATTAATAATTTGATAATTTAATATTATATATATCCGGCTGGGTCCGTCTGTGTGTGTGTGACTCTGGTGAAATTTAAGGTAATAATTAATTTTTTTGGTAAGAAAAAAGGATCAATTATTTGGAAAAAAAATTAGTAAAAAAGTTTTGTTTTGGAAAATATTAACAAAATATGGTGGTTTTGTTGTGTTTATTTGTTCGTGTATGACAAGTAAAAATAAAATTATTAAAGTTTCGACGATCATAAGTTTGTTCATTTGGCAGTGGGTTTATAGGATTGATTTTACTTTCAATTTTTTGTTTGATGTCTACAAGTTTTGAATTTTAAAAATTTTAATTGACGTAAATTTAAAATTTACGTTTGATAAATTAATTTTGCCTATAACATATCCATAAACTAGAAGAAAGTTATAATTTAGTTTTGATAGAACTTCCTAAAATAGCATATATGGTTCGATAAAATACTCAAACATAAAATAGTCTCTAAGAATAAATTCTAACTCTAATCCATATGGACCAAGTTTTAATATTTTAAAATTGTAAGAACTAAATTTGCAATTTAATTTAAATTTACTAATGTTTTAGAAAGATGGGCTACTTTTGCAACGTTGTGTCTGACAGTATTAACTTGTTAAATCATGGAAGACTAGTGGTAAAAAAAATCTTAGGTACTTCCTTAAATGAGATGCATTTATCTGGATGCATCTCAAAATAAAGTCCAATAAAATGTTGTGTCATTTTTATCTTTTTAAAAAGAATATGTTTTATCTAATCTTTTTATGTGATAGGGAGGTGGGAAGCATTTGTGATAAAATGCATTTTTTCTTTTTAAGAATCTTGGAAAACTGTTGTTAATGATTATTCCGAAATTATCAACAATAGCTGCTGGGTACTAACCAATAATCTTTAGAATTTCCTAGTGGAAAAAAGAATCAAAACACTATCCGAATAAAAAATAAAATAATATATAACAAAAAAGAAAAGAAAAAAAAAAGTAATTCTAACTCTTCCGTTGGCTCAAGACTAAGCCCATTTTGCCAACAAAGACATGCCTCCAACTCCCAACAAAACCGCAACATAAGCCCATATATGCAGCTTGAGATTGCCTTGTAATTTAGGCCCCATGAAATCATACGCCAATAAATCAACCAACGCCATGTAATTCAGCAACCCAGCCGATAAAGCATTCAAAATCCCCACCACTATTAGCGCCGTCGGACTATTCTCACTGTACACATTCGACAACCCAATCCCCAATCCTATTCCAAACGGCGTCGTAACCGAGAAGAAAAACACCATTATCGCCTTCATCTTCATCCTGTATTCCGCCTGTAAAATGCACCCTCCAAGCCCCATCCCTTCAAACAGTTGATGAAAGCACAGCGCAGCGATCAGCGGTCTTATGGTGCACGGATTCTCCGAAGCCCCTAGTGAAAGCCCTATCACTACCGAATGCACTACAATCCCCGCTTCAAGTAATTGTGCAACAACGCGGTGTCGTAGCAATTGCGAACCCAGTTTTTTTCCGCTTCCTTCTTCTTTCGCCAAATTTTCACTCTTTTCCTTCCGGTCCTCATTCTTGATCTCCTCCTCTTCTGATAATTCATCCTGCATCGACTGTTTATTGTAGTGACTCAGCGAAAACGAGTCCAACATTAAAGTCATAATAGCGGAAAGCATTGCTATGAATGTGGAGAAAGGGAATTTCCTCCATGGATTCTCTGGCAAACAGGGGGATGTTAAGAAATCGAAGGAATCAGGGAGAACGTGCATATAACCGGTGGCTAGAATCACACCAGAGGCAAATGCCTTGACGATTGCGAAGGGTTTTCCTTCTGGCTGAAGAACCGGCATGGCGCGAGAGAAGAGAGGAAGAGAAACGCCGATCATGCTCGCGACTAAAATGGTAGCAATGGCGATGAGCTTGAGTTTGAGGGACTCGGCTCTGTCATGGCAGCCTTGTTGAAGCTGAGCTTCACATTGGGAATTGGGAGATGGAATTGAAGCTGAAAATGATGGAGAACTAAAGGAGAAGAGAAGGAGAAGGAATATGAGATTAGGAGCCATGGCCGTGGCAAAACTAATCGAAGAAGGTGTGAGTTCTTTACTGCTTTCTGTTAAGATTTAAAGGATTCAAACTGTTGTTGAAATGGCGGTAATAGCCTCCATTGGATGAAAGAAAAAGGTGGAGTCAGATTCTAAGTTAGAGGTGAAATGAAGGGTATTTTGTTAAATTGACATGGAATAGTAAAACTTGAGGTGGGCGTGTGGAAGTTGTGACGTACACACAGTATGACTAGACTTTCGTCGAGGAGATTAACTCTCTACAGCTGACGTGGAATTGATTGTTCACTTTTACCACTTGTTACAGTGCCACATAGATTATATCTCCCTCTTTATAGGGTGCTTTTCAATTTAATAATTAAACCACTTTTTAAATTCACATTTCGGCCTAAAAACAGCACTATTACTCTCCTAAGTTCTCAACCATGTTTATATCCTATTTAATTTGTTAATATCTTGCATAGTTTATAAATTTACCTATTTGATTAATTTTCCAAAAAAAAATAACAATATTGATCTTTCTGCTAAACTTTTAGCAGGAACTTTGTACCTCAACTGATTTTTTTTTATGCAAAAATTGTAACGTTATTTCATTAAAAAAAAAAAAAGTGTAGTCTTTTGTTAAACATCGACTCTAACAATTCTGTTTTCGTCTACTAAAACAATCGAAAATGTTTCCACTGACTCATTAGAGTGAGAAAGACTCAAATCGAAATTTGGGGATAAAACATAATCTTAAATTGTGGATTAAAAACCAAATGAAATAAAAATAATAAAATAGAATTATGGCTTAGGAAAGAATTACAATCAACATTTGAAAAGCAATACATTACGCTAATGTGCATTTTTAGTTCAATAGTAATTAGTATGTAAGTATAATACAATATTGTAAGAATAATAAATAAAATTAACTTTTACGATAAGTACAGTACTAAACAAATAGTTGGGGCTTCATATTAACTATTACCTTGTTTTCAAATTTAACCTAATTTAATCGATTGATTAAAGTATTCTAAAAATATAATTTTAATTGAATTGATTGTTAAAGTTAGTCTTAATCTGACTAAATAATAATAATAATAATAACAAGAATATAAGAAAATAGAGTATGAAAACATGTTTTAACAGTGATAGGGCTTTCACTTGGCCTTAACTTAACTACAAATCTCTCTGCCAAAAAGGTCAGCAGAGACCATTCCAAACTTCAATGTACAAGACATTAATAATCAATCAAGCCATCTTTCAGTTTCACCCACAATATAAATACGGCGTCCAATGGCATCTTATCTAAACATAAACTATCGTTATATGTTTCATATCAACAAATTAACCCTTTTTTTAGTCTTAAATGGACCTTACAGAACACTTAAACTGCACCCATAATATTATCATCAACTAAACTCATCCACTGGCTTGAAATAACTTACTTTTTTTTAGTAAGGAAAAAACTACTAGATAATTGAATATTATATTTAATTTCATCCCGCTTAAACGCTTGAGCTAATCGATAATTTTAACATAATATAAGAAAACAAGTATAAAGAGTGTTAGATAATATAATGCTAAACTTATGTCAAGAGGTGATTTATTATGAACAAGATTGATATCATTTTTACGAACATTTTAAAATTAGAATGGAGAATAAGAATTAGGTAAGTGGGGGTAAATAGAGAAGTGATTGCATTGGGAACAGCCATGAAAATGATTGTATGTAAATGAATTCTCTCTGCTGCTTGGAGGGTCTGAAATTAAAGTTGATTTCATTGTATTTACGAGAGGCATAGAGTGTGTAGATAACCCATCCATTGACTTCTTTTTTTTAGATATTACATCTTGATTTGTATCGTCTGGTTCTAAAAAGAAGCATATTTTAAGTATTAAGCCGCAAACTTTGTTCAATAATTTATATCATAATTGGTAGACCAAATTTACAAATTAGAAGCAAAGAAATAAGGAAAATATAAAATATAAAATATAAATAAATAAAAGGAAGAATTACTAAAATACCCTAGATGTACGGTATGCAAATTGGTAATATTATGTATGTAAAATTGCATTTTGATGAAAGAGCGTTCCAAAATTCCTTGGTGTTGTGTGCTTTCTTTGTTTAATCAAAATCTGATGCCGTGGAAATTTCGTAAAACCACGAACACGAGGCTCCCTCCTTCTCGCGTCTGATATTTTGCTCCACCGCCCCCTTCATCTTGCTCTACGAACCTCAATTCTTCTCAACTTACAACTTCTTTTCCTTCTTTCTTCAACTTATTTTGCTTCAAACCGAAGCAATGCCGGCTCGAAAGCGCGCTTACGACTCTCTCGATGTTGATCTTTTGCCGCCGCGACTCCATAATACCTTCAATAATGAACGCTCTCAAGATGAACAATCTCAGGGTACGCTTCTTCTTTCTCTTCACCACCCTTAATTTTTACGATGTACCCTATTCTTTCATCTTCCTGCATTTCATATATCTTATTATTTCTTTCTTTAATTATGTTCTTCGTGTTTGTACTGAGTTCGTGGTGTTTTTGTTGCTCCTTCTTTTGCCAGAATCCGATCGAAGCTCTTCGTCTAGTCAAGGAGATGAGGATGAGTATGTTCCGTTTACGAGCTCTGTTTTGGGTTTGCTTCTTTTTGTTCGTCTTCTTTTCGTGTTCTTCCCTTTTACTCTATTTACTCTTTTGATTTATTTCGTCTGGTTGGTTATGGAGTTTCTTTGGTGGTTAACTGCTTGGGATTGATTTGGGATCTGCATGGTGAGCTTCGTGGTATTGTTCGTTGAGGTCTTGCTATGACCGTATTCGAAGACCAGCTGTGTGGGCTTCACGTGCTGAGGCACTCGTCGATTTTTTTTCCTGCACCGGAGTTTTCCTAACTTTCAAGTTTTGAGTTTCTTTTCCGATTATGGTTAGTGGAATTGGGAGCTGGATCTTGTGGGCGAAGTGGGTTCTCGAAGTTCTATGTGCGATCAATCTGTTTTTACATATGCTGCGAGTTGCTGGGTGGGTAATGACGATGGAGCTCACATGGTTTTAGCTTCTCTAAGATGTTAAAGCTCACATGATTCGAGATCAAGTATTCACTCGACGTGGAATCAAGCTTACTATAACTGAACCGTTCACGGGAAAATCTTGCTGGTTCCCGCCATTGATTATCGGATCCAATTTTACGCAAATTCCAATAAGTTAACGACTGGAAAACCCCGGCATTTTATTTGGAACGACTTTACCTAAATTTTTTACAGCTTGAGCGGTGCCCTTTCGCTCACGCGATGAACGAACTATTTGGGTTTGGGTCGTGTTATAGAATATTTGTGTTTGAGACTCTGAACAGAAAGTTGTTTATCGGTTCTATAGTTGCATGGTGAACAGTAGAATTCCTTGAACAATTAACACGATCTTAGGTGTTTTGCGATTGTTACGACATCCTAAATCTTCTGTCTGGTTTTCTTTTCCAGATTTATCGCCGTGAAATTGTCAGACATTCGGAAAGAAGTTCAATGTCCAATCTGCTTAGGTATGTTTGAGTAATCACTTCTTGTTGAACATATTTATCTCACGTAAAGATAAGATTTCTGTTGATTTGAACATTTGGTTTTAACACTTATACAATTCATGTTCTCCAAGTGCATAAACATGCATACTACTTGAAACGATCTTGCTGTTTAATATAGGTGTCAATGTGTAATCCAGGTCTTCACTGACTTTAACAAGTAAGATTGTTGTCACATACTGAGAATCAATCATCATATATAATTAACTTATTTTTGTTAGTTTGTAACTTACCCATCAATTAGGTTATTTCAAATGATTAAGTCCGGGATGAAATGTGGAGGAGGAGAGGATTAATTTTTTAATGTCCGATTGAGTGAATTATTTCGCATCTAAGGCTATGGAATTTGGTTTTAATTTCTTTTGGTGTTCAACATTCCTTTTCGAACCTTACCCTTTCAGGCTACATATAAGTTCATTTGGGGCCACTGGTTTGTGATGTTGTTTCATGTTTGAACATAACCATTAGTAAATTTATGCTCATATTGTCAAGATTCTTGATCCTTACTTTCAGTTCATGCACTTACAGCCAGCACCAAGAAATTTTCCTTATCATAAGACAATAGCATTCCTCAAATTTGACATTTTGCATCTATAAGCACTATGAGCCATGACATTCTAAATCTTAGCATATTTGGAAAATATATTTAGGTGATTTTGGTGAGGTTACCTCGGAGCTCACTTTGGATGTTTATGCATGTGTAGTTTTCTTAAGGAGGTCGATCAAAGTTTTTCAATTCATATCCTGCAGGAATCATTAAAAAAACCAGAACAGTGATGGAATGTCTGCACCGCTTCTGCAGGGAATGCATAGACAAATCGATGCGTCTAGGGTATGCCCTTATGTAATTTTGATTTTGATTTTGCTAATTGCTGTAGAGCTCAAGAAAATAAATAAGTATTGTTGCACAATTTTCCTTCTACCTTCCACTAAACTTGTACTGAACAATCTTTTTTTAAAAAAACTTGTACTGAAATTTGCTGCAGTAACAAGGAGTGCCCTGCTTGCCGCACTCATTGTGCCAGTCGACGCTCTCTGAGAGATGATCCAAATTATGATACCTTGATTGCTGTGTTGTATCCAGATATTGAAAAATATGAGGAAGAGGTGGGAATATTGTGTTTTAGCGTGCAAGCTTGGTGTTTAATAATTGATAATTGATATCGTCATTTCTGCATACTCCAATTTTGTTAATTTCTCTTTTATGGATAGGAACTGGCTTTCCAAGAAGAAGAGAAAGCTCGTAATAAGCAGGTGAGAAGGCTAAGTTCTGCGAATTTGTTTGTTTCCAGAGTTAATAAGCTCACTTTACATTGTTCAATGTAAATTAAACCACAGATTTTGTTGTCCTAAAATTGACCGAGAGAGGGAGAGAGGAATTATTTGAGTCATTATTCGATATCCAATGAAAAGTTGTGGGGGCAATTGGCACATGAAATAAAGCATGTTTTTCTTCGCTGTTGTGCTTTCTGTTCCATTTAACTTGGAAACATCTCGTGCTGAAACTCAAAATGGCTATTATAGATTGTACTTGTATCAGGTATATATGATCACGCTTACTTGATCCTTCATCTTCATGTTTGGTCTAAAATGTTACTTTTTGGTTATTCTACAGATCCAAACTTCCATAGCTCAGACACTTCAACGACAAACTGAATCTTTGGGTAGGAAACGTTCTAAACCTTCGAGGAGATTAAGTTCTAGAGGTCCCAAAAGCTTCCAAAATCATATTGAGAGTCTATGCTTTAATGAGAATGAGGACGAAAATGATTATGATGTCAGCAAAAATTCATCTTCTGCTGATGAGCGCTTGGACACTAGACCTAAAAGACCTAGGAGAGGTGGTCCTGTTAGATTTTCACAGTCTTCTTCAGCTACTGGAGCAGACGGAGCAGATGGTGGTGGTATTGAACATGAATATGAAGTGAACAAAGAAAAAATTGGTGCATCTTTAGGGCTTGTTGGTAGCTCAGAAAAACTTTCTTGGGGCAAAGGTGGAATAAGAAGTCACACTAGATATGGGGGTACAAATGGGGGGGCTGGTAAAAATTCCAGGAATAACCGCATCGCGAAGCTGTCGGATTATGTTCGAAACTCAGAAAATGTCAGTGAGGAGGAGGTAAAGACAACAATTTGACGTGTTACTAAACTGCCTTCTGAATAAACTGTGGACATGTTTACGTATAAATGGCTCGCTTATTTAATCGCATGCTTGCTGCTATGCCTCTTTTAGCTGCTTAAAAGCTCAACGATCTTCTATTGTTTCTATCCATCAATGACTTTTGCCTACTCTTCCTGACTTTTAGTTGGACATCCACGTTTTGCTCGTTTCCATGGATAGAACTATACCTGCATTGCAAAGACCATATATTTGCTGCAGGCCTTCAGTGATGATTGGACACCTAAGTCAAGTAATCAGTCATTAAATGGAGCTGCACTTTATCCGTTTAAAGTCTTTATTCATTTATTTAGTTAATTCTGAGCTTCCTTTCTTCTACAGTACGTTGCTCTTGAAACCGCGCTTTCGGTTGATGTTGTTGAAATATGCGTTGCAAAAGAGCTTCAGATGAAACTCGATCCTTCCACCTCCGAAGCAACAAAGAACCCGTGTAGAGAAAGTGTACAGATACTAAACGAGCAAGAGACACTATCGACAGCCAAACTCAAAGCACACAGGCTAGCTTGTGGCTATCTGGTAAAAAATGCACCCACTACATCTATAACCATTTATATAAGCCTTTTGTACCACAGTTTAAGCTTGTTCCCTTGATTCCAGCTTTTGGCATATAGGAAAAAGGGCTAGAGTTCTGCTGATGAAGAGAAATTTGTTTGGCTAAGAAGAAAAAGCATCAAATCCCTATATGCAGACACACTGTGCTTACTAGCAATTCTATATGTAAATCTCTATACATACATATCAACTCAAGATATCAAAACGCAAGATATCAAAACTCAAGATATCAAGGGCTATAAGAAGTTCCAACTACATGTCTTTTTCCCCATCTGAATGAATGTGTTGTTTAACAACACCTCCATTAGTTTCTTGCTGCTGCTTTCTCCATTTCTCCTTGTATATGTGCCATTTTCATCAACCTTGCAGTATTTAACTGGCTTAAACAGATAAAAGTTTTGATAGGTGAATATATACACCATGGAATATGGATTACAATCCATCTTCATGATCGTTTATTATTGAATGGCTGAGTTTTTATGATTTTCTTTTAATAATTTATGGACAAATGCTCATGTTGCTCTAGGAGTAATGAACTGTAAACTTAAATCAGTTTACTTTGCCGAGAGATGGTGCAAAATTTTAGTCAAATTTAGTTATGTGGTTGATTCCTTCTCCGAAAACCAATTGAAATCGATCTCTCAACAGCTAATTAAAATTGGCCCCATAATTACACTTAATAAAGATTGATGTTATGGAATTAAAATTAAAATCCATGATGTAGATTGAATAAAATAATATTGCAATAATTCTAACCTTCTACCTAGCCCATTGATTACGACTCTATCCTTATCCATAAACCATAAACCGCTTGTATTGTTGTTATTCCTTTCGGAATTTCCCAAACTTCACACCTTTGTGGGCCCTAGCAGGAAATACATAGGCCCACTATAGATCTTTTTTAAGCGTTGTGGGTCCATTCCATTACTAACATTTCAATACACGCTATCTAATCAAGATTGGATTATCACAATTTAATGGGTATCAACATCATAAAATATCAACTGATTAGTTAAATTTAAAAGAGAGGTAAAAAAAAAGACCATATTTATTTAAACGCCAATCATGAGCCACTTATCACCGCCGTGCACGGCGGACCGTATGAAGTAGTCGTTCGATCATCGGCTGTGTCAGCAGACTTAAACCCTAATTAATTAGACTCGCACAAATTTAACACTACAATATAAAAACTTGCTTGGACAACTCGGATGGTAAAAAACCTAGTTAGAACATGTAAATCACACAAACATCCAAAACCCACCGGTCCACGTCACCAAACACGACCCTTTTACGACTCTATTTACATTCAACCGCCGTCAGCGCCGCCGTAGCCACCACTTAACGGTGCTGGCTCTTGGTGTCACCGCTGTAGAGCCTGAAACCGAAAAACAAGAGTTTCATGTCAGTTTGATCTACGACAAAATAAAGTACTTATCCAAGCCCTCAGATGTCAGGACCATGACGAAGTCAACAGATCTGACGGCTTGGATCTCACTCGGGAGAACAAAAAATTTCGAATCTTTTTTATCATCCACCAACTGTTGGGAATGTTAAGGACAAGATTCCCCAGAATCTAATTTCATTTCACCATCACCACAATTTTATTCTACACGACGGCGCGTGGATTACAGTCGCCCCAGTGAAAATTGGATGTACGTACCAGTCGTAAACAGTTGGAGAGTTGGGGTGAGGTTTGTCGAAGACTTCAGCACCAATAGTCTTGGTAGCAAGGTTCCTACCAGGGTGGAAGACGCTTCTCCAAACATTATCCTTACGCCCCGCCGTTAACGGCGTGGTAGGTGTGACCGGAGTGGTGGGTGTTCCCGGACTAGCTGGCATAGACATGGATCTTTGGTATTTGCTTCCATCTCCTTCCAAATCTAAAACCAACAAGGATTTTATGTACCAAATGAACAAATTAATTAGATTGAAAAGAAGATTACGAATGAATTACCTTTAATGATCAAGGGCTTAGCAGTGACTTTCCTGAGCTTGCCGAGACCACGGTCAGGCTGAGGTCCAGCCACAACATCATCCCAAAGTTTCTCAAGCAGAACCATTGTTTTTCCACTTCTTCACTTCCAAGTTCCAAGTTCCAACCTTTATTTAGAACCCAATTGTATAGTCTTGTGTATGCTTTTATAAATAGACCTTGGGGCCAATTTTTTTTTTAGCAATATTTAAGCACCTATGTTTTTTTCACTCCACTGTTAACTAAACAACAGATAAAAAAAAATGAACCAAGGTTAACTTAGCTTCTTGAGTTGGTTTAGAAACTTTTTATATCTACTTATTACTATTGAGCCATGATCTTAGTATGGTACAGTAGACTACAAGTTTATTTTTTTAAAAAAAAAAACTTCAACGTGAAGTATGTTTAATAAATCACTTATTTGTAGTACGTTGTACTTTTGAAGTAAACTATTAACGTTTGAAATATCAAGTTCTAAATTTAATATTTAAACTTTCGAATTTATCCATCGTAAGAGTTATTCATGTTAAAGTGATTTATCTTAACGTTTGCTTGTATAATCTAAATCATAGATAAAGGAAAAGAGATGTTTGAATAAACAGTCAAGTTATTTTGTCACGTAATAAGCATTCACGTCAAATTGATATATCATTTTTTTCACAAAATTGCTTTTCTTTTTACTTCAAATAATTATAACCACTTGAATAAAACAATATAAATATTCACTAGATATAATATTTTTAACTTTTTTTCTAAGAGAAAATGCTATAGAAAATTGAAAATTGGATAGATTTTACTATATTTATAAATAGTTAGAACTTTTATTTACTATATTTAAAAATGTTACTTTTTCTTGATATACTAAAATAAAACTATAAATTGCATATGTACCACACAATGTCATAGATTAGTTATAGAAACCACCCCGAAGCTTTTGGCTTTCTTTGGATAATGTTACTATACTTTAAAAAGTTTCATTTGAACATTTAAATTTTAAAAATTGTTCCCAAAAAAATCAGCAGTTGATGCAGTAAAATTAAAGGGTGTATGATAAGCTGGAATTAAAAAGAAATAATATATAATAATAATAATAATAAAGAATATGTGAAATGGATAAGGATGAAGACTGAGTAAACATGGTGACAAAACGAAAAATATCTCTCGAGATACAGATCAGGTTATGGGTTGCTTTACACGTGGAATCCTGTCTCCTATTTTAATAATAATTATAATAATTAATATATATGTATGTGTGTATATATATTTCGTCCCATTTCTCAGTGCAAAAGGTCACATGATTTAACACAAATTGAGAGCTCACACGTGGATATCTTCACCTTGTTCTTCAATTATTAACGGCTCAGATTTTGTTTTAAGTTGTCAATGGATGTAAATTCATTTAATGTCCCATGGTCAGAATAAGATGCCATTGGAAGAATCTGGACTTTGCTCTGGTGGAATGTAATACTTAATCATTTTTCTTTTTTAAGGTTAAGGAGTTCCATAAATATAATGTTTTTGATGAATTTCATCATCTAAATCCATTAATCTCATTAAGGAAAATGGATGTTTATTTCACATTTAATTTCTCCATAATTGACAGTACAAAACCTTTGATGTATTGTCATATCCACTCTCTCCAATAAGCAAATGCCACGTTAGGATAGAAAGGTTTTATCTTCTTGTCTTGAAAAAATATTAAAACAAAATATTAGATTATATTATATGTCACACACCAAGGCTCAAAGCACGCCATAGTCTATGGGGTAAGCTTTTACTTGATGTAGTAAGATTAGACTTTAAAGTAGCTAATAGATGTGAAAATGGAATCAACCTAACATTTAAGTTTTCCATCGTATCTCAACTAAGCAATACACGAATAACACTAGAAATACAGACATTTAAGTACTTTGTTCATTTCAAACCGACACTAAATTACATATTACGACTAACAAATAAGAACTCACATCGAATTCTTTGAAGAACTTGTATCACTTAAGCTTAAAGCTATGCATGAGCCCGTTAAAACAGTTCAATTGATGGAAAGTTGTCACCGTTGCAGCAACAGATAAGGTTGAGAGATAAAGTTTATAAAGAAACCAAATCACAATGTATAGAACCGTGAACTGGGAACAAACTAATCCTTTGTGATATGCCCTTCCAAAGTGGCATGTCGTAAAGCAAACAAAAAGAGATATGAGACAAAAGTCAAAGCCAAAAGGCATGAATTAACTCCTTGATTTGATGCTCTAAGCTCTCTTTACCTTATCCTTACAGCATTTTTGCCAGTAAGAGCATTGTTGTAACTAATATATATGACATGTCTAATCTAATAGTTAAATTTTCCAAGACATCCTCTTCCAATAGGTAAAGTGACAACCAATATATATTATCCCTCGATCAACTTCACTAATCCGGTCTACCTTCATACTGGATCATTTCACTAGCATAGGTCGGGGACAAGAAAATCATCTACCAAATCAATCAATCTAACCTGGATGAACATTTCTTTCACAAACTTTAGACTCTTCACGGTTACTGTGATCGGCACATCTGCAAAAACTGCCCCATTTCCACAGTACTTTCCAAACCACACAGATTGAAGAATTTTTCTAACTTAAAAAACGAAAGCTTTCTATCATCATATCCATCTCCTAAACATATGCAATTGCTAGAGTAGAACACTTGCAAAGGAACAAACCTAGAAGATACCAATTGCAGGTAGAAGATTGAGGCTAAGTTTCTAATGTAAAGGCTTGCTGAGTGAAGCCTTGTTTGCCTGGTACAATCTCTCCTTGCTCAGCTGCCTTTGTTGGTCAGAGCCAAATTATTGATTCTGGCAATTAAATGGTTAAAGATAAATTATTGCTCCTCAAGATTGGAAGACAACAAAAAAGAAAGTGATGATATCTAAGCTAGATCCAATGAGAGGCTTCGTTGGGATTTCCTTTAGCAGGTTCTCGAGTCTAAGAGCTTTCACTCTACATAGAAATGTGGATGAGAAGCAACAGTCGCTTCGTCAATGTGATCCTTTCCGCTTATTTGGGTTTCTGGCAAACTGCATTAGTTGACTGCTCAAACAAGCTTCTCAATCTGATTTTTACACAGGTTTCGTGATTGATAGGAATGGCTTTTGAATTCGCCAATGGCATTCTTCCATTCCCTAACTTCAGTTATAGATGTCAACTGCAGCTTATATTAATTGCATTAAAGAAGAGAATGGGCTAGGTTGGGTTGAGGGTTTGTCGGGTCATCAGCCTTTTGAACATTCCTAGAAGAGATTTCAGTGCGGTTGAGAGTTTTAGGTACTTATCAAGTGAGTTACTTCCCCATACTTGTCTCTCCCAATTGGAATCCCAGAACAGTTGTTTCTAAATCTGGTTTTGAAAAGAATCTCTAGTAAGCTAGATTATATATATACAAATAAATTTATTCTCCATAATGCCTATTCTTCGTGATAGTATCTCTAAATCCACTTAGCAAGAAGAGCCTGGTTCTTGTCACCCAAGCCTTGTGTGCTGCGGCCTCCATGTGAAAGAGGCTCAATAATTTTGTCTCATCTAACAAGATGCATCCCAGAATCTGAAGTGCATTTTCTGTAAGATTTTTCAATGAGAAAAATGACCTTGGGTGGGATCTTATATAGGGATAATTAATAGGTGGGAGAGGTTTGATAAAATTCCTTGTAGAAGGGTAAAACCACTGCCCTTGGAAAAGTGTGAATGATTCCAAGACTGTAATCTTCTGTCAACTTTCTCAACAATAGAAGTCCAAAATGACAATGATCGAGCCTCAAGGCAAGCCAAGATATATGTCATACCAGTAGCCCACCTTGCAACCGGTCCAATTCCCTCAAGTGTAGAGTTAAATGCCCAAAATTTGGAACGATTTAAATTTAGACCAGAAGCCTCCTCAAAGTGTAAGCCAGATATCTGGAAGCATGCCTTTCTTTTAAAAGGTGTGGATGGTGAACTTGGAAGATGGTAATGGATTTCCTCTGTGAAGGGTCAAGTTTGGCTGGTAAACCTCATGTGATGAAATAGAAATTTTAGTCTTTCTTCCTAGAAAAGTTGGTCTTAGTATCGAAAACCTTAAATGCAAGAACATATCACTTCTTGCTAAATTTGACAGATACTGGACGTTATGAAAAGTCTGGACCACAATTTTGAATTAAATTCCTGGAGTCTTCTTAAAATGGCTCCCAGCAGATTGTACATGGCAATGATGGTAATGGAGATGTTATGCTCCCCTCCCCCCTCGTGATAGAGGGGCATTTTTATGGCAGGCAGGTTTCTTTGCAGCTATATGAAACATTTGGCTTGAGAAAAATAGTCTTTAGTAATAGGGTAAGGACAACCCTTGGGGAGATTTGGGCTTTAGCCACGTTCAAGGTGTCCCTTTGGTAATCCGTGACTAAGGACTTGTGATCATCTTCTCTCTTATTATTTTGAACTTGATCCCTTTTTGTGACTCTTTTCCCGCTCCTTTTAAATCGGCTCCCCCCGGCCCTGTGTATTCTTTCCATGAAAGTCGTTCTTTTTCTTCAAAATATGTGTATATGTGTCTAAAGCCTGTTTATATGTTTCACAATAAATCAAGATTTTATTATAAAATTAAAGTAACACAGTTGAGGGACTAAAAATCAACAAATAACACAACAATTAGTTTTGACAGGAATGGTATTAGGACGATATTAGGATATTAACAGTATATTAGTAACTAGTTAGGGAGGTTATGATATTTGGTTATACCCAAAAAGAGAGAACAAAGAGAAGCACGGTAATATTTTTGGTGATTTAGAGCTTGAAAGATCTCAAGAAGGGAGGGTCTCAGTTCCTCGAATTTAAGATTTTGTCATTTACATTCCAATATAGTTGATTGTGTTTTGGTTCCTAATTCCTATCAAATTTCTCTGGAATAAATGTATCTCAAAATTTCAACAAGTCCATACATCGATAAGAATAACGTAGCTGACATTTGATACGGCAACTAATGATAACGAGATAACCTTGCTTACCTTCTAAAAACTGGCTCAGAAGCACTGCAGCTAATAACAAAAATTCATCTTTTATCTTTCATTCAAAAACAAGAGAATTCACTAACTAACAAAGACAGATACAGACATGGGAATATATGGTATTAGTTTTTCCAAAACAGAAGCTCACAAAATGTTGCACCAATTGGCTTAAATTTAATAATAATGAAAAAAAATTAAAAATGCTTAATCATAAAATCAATCAGAATAAAGACACCAGTACAGCCAAAAAAGAAAAGTTGATCTATAGTGGTTAAACTCAGATTACACAAATGCGTAAATTTAAACAAAGTCTACACCATTCCCCACTGCTACATGAAAATAATATTAGAATGATCAGTGAGACTGAGAGCTAGAATAAATCAAGTTGGACTTGTTATTTAACTATAAATTTAGCATTTTTTTTTTATTTCTAGGTTTATATCCACTACTATTATTTTGTTTGATTTGAGGGGACAATGCCACATGAATAAATGAAGGATGGGCATTATTATTTACAATCAAGAGCAGATATACAGGTTATATGGTGATAAATAGTTCTTTTCTGATGGAACTAGCAAGAAAAATGAAACAGAACTTTATGAAAGGAAAATATCACAATGCATTGAACAACGACCATCACAACTAGTTTCAAGTTGTTTCCAATAATCAAGATTGTAAAACAATCTTCAACAAACTCTTCAAGGCTTCTAAATTGTAGAATCCTTAGAAAACTTACCCAAAGAAAAAATGTGCTAGCCTGCCATCTCAAGATTTTCCATATTTACTAACATATCCCTGCATATAAATGTTGATCATTGTCAGTAAGACAAAGATTCTATGAAGAGCCCACGATCAACAGCATTCAGAGTATACTCATCTTTCTAACAAAGCTACCTACCTCAACAAGCTTCTCGATCTTCGGACGAGATGAAGAAAGATACTGCTTAACTGATTCCACTGTAGTTGGAACTTGGTGAGATTGTAGAGCACCAAGAACCTTATCGAGTGTTTTCTTAACAACAGTGTTATGCACATCCTTTTTGAGATGACCCTCACGCCACTTAGGTTTCAATATTTCTTTCACCAATTCTATGAGAGCAGAACGGAAGTGCCTAGTTGCTTTTGATTCTTTGGGAGTATTTCCATCCATGAGATGATTACCATCCATATTACCAAGTTGCCTATCACTATCTGCTTCAGAGTCCTTTTCATGTAATGAAATATTTGGAAGCTTTAGTTCACCACCGGTACCCATTTTCTTCTTTCTGGTAATATCTTTTTCACGAGTGAGGCCTATGTGATCATCCTCTCTAGTCCTAGAACCATTACGGCCATCAATACCAAAAGATCTACGTATTTCTGCTTCTAACAAAAGTGAATCTTTGCCTTGTAGATAGCCAGCCTTTTCATTCTTATCCGCAGCTTTATTATGAGAGGCTAAAGGACTTGTATCATCATTAAATTCCGGCTTTGAGCTCCCAGGAACCACAAAATTACCCGAGGCCCTCTGTAAAGTACTAAGAGGTGATGCTTCTTCGTGTCCTTGACGATCAAGAGTGACATTATAAGAACCACCCACTATTCTCGGTACCTCCATGCTATCCAAGAAAGGATCGTACTGGCTCGCCATAGTTATTGAAGGAATGAAAAAAGATGGTCTAAAAGGAACAGATGGTTCCCAATCATCCAACGGATATTTCATTTTGTATTCTGAAGGATTCTTTGACACATTAGTTAATGAATTATCTGATCCAGAGGCAGAAAAGGGGGAACTTCTCATCAACAAGGAGGACGGCGTAGAAACATGATGTTCTCTATCAATAATGGACATCTTATGGGCACCGAGGATGCTTGCACTTGAGGAAGACGTAAAAGGAAACAAAGAAGCATCAGAGGTAGTGAAACGAGAAGATAAAATGCCACCCCTTGGAAGAGTAGGATTTGAATTCAGAGAATTTCTCAGAGCTGGAGAAAGGTGATCGTTCAGCAAACGTGGGCATGCAACATTAGCGGGTTCCTCCATGATACCCAATTGAGTGAAGCCATCTGAAGAGAGTCCAAACTCAGAAGGCAACCCATGCCTTGATGCAGAAAGCCCTCTACTAAGGGGAAATGATGCACCAAAGCTAGTCGAAGGCAATTTCTGGCAGTCAGGAAGTGCACACAAAAGTGAATCCTCCCTCTGATGCAATAAAATTTTGTTTTTCTCATGCAACACATCCCATCCTTGGCTTTGGGAGAAGACCCTCGGTAAAGTTCTATCTGAAGGAAGGCCAAATTTCAGAGAAAGTGAAGAGTCCTTTAGAAGAGAAGAATTCGGTGGATGATGAATAACTGGTGATTTCAACACGTCTGCACTGTATTGCAAACCTGTGCCATTTGAAAGTACTATTAGAATTTGATGATAGAGAAGGAATTTCTGACATCTGCATAAGTTACTTTATCTCACCTTCTTTGAGCTGTGCTTGTTTTTTCAAACATGCAGCACCAGCATGTTCCTCAGAATGCTGGTCACTACCGTAAGCACTGTTTTTTATATGCAGAAAGCTGCAAGAGCTACCTTTTATGCACCATCCTTTAGCATAGAAGTCACAGATAGCTGCAGTAGGATGTTTTTCTTCACCATTAACATCAGCAACGGGGGACAAACTTCTTGACCTCTTTTTTGAAGCAGCTGATCTGGAAATTCTAATTGTTAGGAGAGCTATTTCAAGAACTATCCTTGACACTTGACAAGGTAAAAAACTAACCACTATGCATTAGCTGCAAAAGATGATAGTATGGTGGCCTTTTCTTTTTAACAGATATGTTAATATGGTACTTTGACAAGTAATAAAGGAAGTTTTAGAACCAACATCATCAGTACCTTGATGCCATTTGGTTTTCTCCATTCTCTAGTTGCATGCCCGTTTGCTCACTTTCTCTCTCGGGATTCTTGGTACCAATACTCCATCCAACCAAGTGACTTTTTGATCCAATGTCAGAATCCTCTAAGGTGGCACTTGATCCATTGGTAGCTGTAGCAACCATAACCTCACTATTACACAATGGAACCTTGTTATAATTTGAGCCACCAAAATCTTTATTTTTCAAAGCCTCTACATCCTTATCACCAACAGTAAGTTCTTGATCTTCTGTCCCCTTGTCCTTCAGACACTTCTGTGATTCAACTTTTGTGCACTCTCCATGTGATTGTTCCTCCTTTTCTTCCAATGGCTTACCTTTCGGACTGGAAAATTCAATATTGCCACTATTTTCAGTTTCTCCTACAGAGGACAGTTTATTCACTTCGGAATTTTCAGTGGCAGTAACGGTTTCTGATCTCAAGTGCTTGTCATGCCTCTTGGTGTCCATATCATTGCAAGCATCTACAAGGTACACAATGAGGAAAAAAAAAGTCACCTATGTGAGAAAAGAAGATTTTTATATGTAGTATCGACGGGACAAAAGAACCAGCATTCGGTAGAAAGAAGACCAAGTGACTACATACTTGAGAAAACTAACCAAACAGAATTCAAAACTAGCTAGGTAGAAATGGTGTTCTGGAAATTTCAACTGGAAGTCATAGCTTCATCATCTTCTAGTTGTATTCACAATCATTCTCATAATGCACCACATAGTCTCAATGTGAGGCTTCTGTATTTTGTAAAATACACTAGGATGTAAATGGTTCATATTGGCTCAGTTTGGGAGCCAAACCCAAAAAGAACCACTAGAAATATAAAGAAAATAGGAAACTCGAAACGGTCGGGTTGTTTTCGTTCACATTTAATTCCACGTGCATTTGTACGCCTAGAACCCAACGAAATATTAGGTGCTTGGTTGTTAGGCTTGAGTTACACTGTTGATGGGCTTGCTTAGCTCTCACGTCCACCCACGAGTATAAGAAGAAATACATCACACTCATTAAGGCTCGAACTCATACCCAGTGTTTTCAAAGTGCAAGATGCACGCTAAGACGACAAGCAATGAAGCACAGATACAGATACGAGATACGAATATGATAGAATACAAAGTACGCCAATTTCTAAAAAATTAAAATATGAATACGTTGAAGATACCTCAAGATACAAAATATAATCCACCAAAAAGCATAAAATGCCAATTTAATAACTTGCCTGAAGTCATATTGCATTTATCCACCAAAGCATTCATGATTCGACAAATCAAAACCAAGTTTTAAATACAAAAAGCGGGATGATAGTGCCCAGCCCATGGCCCAAGTAATTTGTTGTACTACAAATTTTAAGTTAAACTTTGGAAGATTTGGAGAGATAACGAGAGAGAAAGAGAGAGAAGGCAAACCAACAACAGAGGCAAGCCTGAGGTGCAACGAGGCGTTGGTGCAGTAGATTGTCGGTGTGGGTTGAAGTATAGAAATGGAATAAGTTTGGAAGTTATAGTTGGAAAGTCGAGGAAACGAAGAAAGACGAAGACGAAGAAGAAGAAGAAGAAAAGAGAAAAAACAGGGGTGTGCTTTTGAAGTTGAAGAGATGAGAAAGATATTCTAAAATATGATTCTTTTTTTTATATACATCCGTAAGTGTCAAGATCAGCTTACGTGCAATTCGACTAATCTCACGGGACAACCTGCCTGACCCTACAACATTTAGGTGTCAAGGAAACTCGTAGGAAATTAATTCCTAAGTAGATGGCCACCATGGATTGAACCCAATACCTCTTAGTTAGTTATTGAGACTGTGTCTCATTTTTTACTACTAAGCCAACTCATGATGGTTCTTTTTTTTTTTTATAAGAGACAAGTATATTTATCAAAAGCCCGAAAAGGCAAAGGAAGACAGCCTAAGGGCAAGGGCCAAGGTGGCCCTTCCCATAAAAAAACTAACAAACAAAAGTCTTCCAACTCATGATGGTTCTAAAATTTGATTCTTAGGTTTCTTAACCTTGATTGTGGTATTGCCTCAATTGCTTTCCCTCGCCTTTTACGATTGGCTCATTTTTCGAATATTAAAGTGGCTCATGTTTGGGTTAAGGATGTTGCTGCTTGGGATTTGCGTCTTCACCGTAATCTCACGGATTAAGAAATTGATGAATGGATGGCTTTATCACAACATCTACAGTCGGTAACTCTGCGTGAGAATGCGGATTCTTGGACTTGGACGATCGACCCCTCCTTTTCTTTCTCGGTCAAAACTCTTATGGAAGATTTGGTGGAAACAGATATTAGACATGCTTCAAATGTTTATTCGACTATTAGGTTGGATCGTTTTCCAAAGAAAATAAAAAATTTCTTGTGGGAGCTTAGTCATAATGCTATCAATACTGCAGACTGTCGACGTCGTATGTTGTTCATGTCCCCATCTCCTTCTTGGTGCCATATGTGTCGCACGCATTGTGAATCTGCTGCACACCATTTTTTATTGTACTTTTGCATCCGATTTCTGGAGATATATTCTTGATGCTTTTGGTTGGCCGGTGGTTCTTTCTCACAATATCCTTGAAAATCTTTTCACATTGTTGGTGGGTCACCCTTTTATTGGCCGTAAGAAAATCATTTGGTTGGCGATCATTCGGGCTTTCTTTTGGATTCTTTGGGGTGAAAGGGATAAGCGTCTTTTCCGCAATGAGTTTACTTGTTTTAATCTATTTCGTGATTTGGTTATTTCCATTGCTATGTATTGGTGTAAAAATAAACACCCTTTTAAGCTCTTAAGCCTTTCTTATCTTGTCTCCCATTGGCAAGCTTTCTTGCAATCACCTATTGGATTTTTCTATCTATCCATCTATCTATCCTATCCTATCTATCTATCTTCTTCTTCTTCTTATATATATATATATATAGCTTGAGTGTGTCCCCTTCATGTATCTGGAAGGGGCACGCATATCTGGAAAAAAAAAGTTCAAAAAATATAAGAAGAAGAAGAAAATCAGATACTTCACATCATCATCATCATAATATTAATAATAATTACTATTATTATTACAACATGCAACGTTTATGATTTTGACTTTCTTTTTATTTTTTTTCCTTTTCTACTTGTTCAACCCTTCTTCACTTTGTAATTCGTATTCTTCTTCATTCTTCTCTACTTCTTTTCTTGTTTGGGTATATCTGAGAGTGATTTTGAAATGGTTAAAGTCACTTTTGTCATTTTCAAAATCAATTTTGATGACATGAAAATTTAATTTAGAAGTATAAAATTAAACATCAATATTATTTTGAGTATTAAAAGTGTTTCAAAATGATTATGAACATAACAAAGTGATTTTCACAATTTCAAAATCACTCCCAAACATGCACTTCATCTTTATTATTATTATTTTTCATTTCTTTCCTTCTTTTTCTTCTTCTTCTCTAAGCTTCTAGACTTTTCTGGTTCAGTTCTTCATCTTTATATTTACTTTCTTTTCCCAACAAGTCAATTTTTTATGTTAATATGGCTATTGTTGCCATGCTAATAGGTGTTTGCCTAGCTTTATGGCTACGGTACAAAAGGTCAAGAAATGGAGCACCAAGGTGTGCTCTTTGTTGAAGGCTCTCAACTTGGATTCTTTCAAGGCGCTAAGGCTTACCTCGCCTCACCTCTCCCCGATGCTTGCCTCGACAACATTGCTCTTACCCTTGATGATATTAGCAGGGTTGCTTGGCCATTTTAACCACATATGTTCTATACATATTGGTCGGCTCGGATATATTCCACCCCATCTAGCCAAAACCCAAATCCAACTGAATTTCACTGGTTTGTTTTATATGTCAATCGAATACAATAAACCAACTAAGTTCAAAACCCAACCAACATCAACTTCAATTGATTTATGCGATTTTTCAGTTTTTTTTGTTTTTCTTGCACCCCTAAAATACACACAAACTCACTTAGAAACCCAATTAGGGGTACACAACACATCCCTTCCAGTCAAAGCTCAACGGCGAAGAAACCTTGAAAAGCAACCACAATAGCAAACAACTTGAACCAATACTAGTAGTCTTGTACTAGTTGGCCAAAAAACCTCGAAAAAATAATTTCCACAAAGGTAAAAGCATGAAAATCTAAAAATATGATGGAACCAAAAAAACCATCGCTTTGAAGTCCACACAAGGCCGGAAAAAAGAAAAACCAAGGCACATAAAATTCTTCGAAAACATAATCCCAAAACTAAGTAACAAAACAATTAAGAACCATCATGGATTGGCTTAGTGGTAAAAAGGTCAATAACTAACTAAGAGATCATAGGTTCAATCCATGGTGGCCACCCACCTAGGAATTAATTTCCTACGAGTTTCAGGCGGGTTGTCCCGTGAGATTAGTCGAGGTGCGCGTAAGCTGGCCCGGACACTCACGAGTATATATAAAAAAAAAAAAAAAGTAACAAAACAATTAAGGGAAAGAGAAGTTGCGACCAAACTGCCAAAAAAAGTGAAAATGCCAAATGAGAGCCTTGGAACCTTGAAAAACGAATTCTTATGAAATAGAAGGAGGGATTTTGCATAACTCAAGACCACGAGCTTCAATAAAAGATGCATATTTGTCGGGCATTGGTGAGGAAGGAGGAAGAATCTCCTTATCATTCTCCTACAATAAAAAAGCGTCGAAAAGGAATACTTCAATCGCCATATCATCAAAATGATTGTTCATGGGCTGCATAAGAGATTCCATAATGCTTGGACTAACTTTAAATTCGGTATCAAAGTCATCACACTGAGAGGGAGAAAAAGGAGTTGTAAGATCTTCTGTTGAATGGATGATGTCATGAAACAAAAGAAGATCTTTTGAAGATAAATCCTTATAGCTACAAGGATTGAGAATTGAAGGCTTTGATGGATCTATTGTAGATAACTTTAAATTACCCACTTGTCATTCAGAGGGGATCAAGACACCTAAACAATTTTCTTCAATTAAATCAAGATTCATAGTAGTACCTATATCTATATCTTCACTGAGAGAAAGAGGAGAAATGACAGGTTACCTTTTCCAAGTATAGTACAAGGGATAAGCTTCAATGCAATTATTTGTAATCTTTTTGGCACTCAAGGGCTTTAAGGACTTGAGAGCTTTAATGGATGTCTCAAAAAGGGACTGGAGAATCTCAATGGGTGTCGCATGGAAAATTGGTAGCTAATAATGACAAGTGACTCAAAAGTTTTCCAAATATATTGAAGATTTAAGTCAGGTTGTTGAAGACCGTGCAAACTAGACTCGTAACAAACATGAATCCCTGGTTAAGCAAATATCATCATCCCTATCGCTATAACTAAACCTAAACAATTGATTACATCATCATTCACATTAAAAGTTCCTTTGTCACCCATGACTTGGTCTAAACAATGAGAATCCAAAAAATTGGAAAATTCTTTCTAGAAAAGAACGTCATTGATGATATTTGGAGGATCTAAGGCAGCAACGTCACCAAATCTATGAAGCATTCTCTCTTTTTTTATCATTGATTTTTGTGGTTGCAAGAGAACTAGAAATTCTACTTGATTTGAGTTAGTATATGAGCCTTAGTGCAATCCAACGTACTGAGAGTTCAAGAAGAAATATTCTCAAGACCACCAAAGTATTGTTGATAGCCTCGAAAGGGCTACAATCTCAATAGGTTAGAGGCAAGGTCTTCATGGCGATCCAGCCTCCAAAATCTTGAATCAAACCCGAATGATTGTGTTCTTCTCAATACCACTTTTCAGTACGCAAATGAAAATCACCAGAGAGCTTCCATTTTCTCAGATTCTAGAGCCTTTGTTGAGTTGACACGCTTGAAACTAAGTTTATCCTTGTCTGGCATGAAAGGATCAATCAAAACTCAGTCCAATATTATACTTGATTGGAGACCATTTTGCAATTTGCCTAAATTTCTATTTTTGTGGGTTTTGCATTTGTATGACCTTGTGTTCTTTCATATTTTGTCTCAAAGAAAGTTCGGCTATTTATATAGTTTTTCTTTAGAAAATAAATTGGACAGTCTGGGAACAGAGGACTGGGAAAGAGAGCAGATTCTTTGATGCGGAATAAGTCCAAAGTCTGTCTGTCGATTCAGGATGGGTTTACCGTGCTACTGATATGCTATTGCAGACATGGACAAATTGTAAAGGTAGCTAGAAAACCAAATGTTACTTAAATCCTTGATGTACTAGTATTTTCTCAAGCCAGCATGTTTGTGGGCAAGAAACTGATGGCCGAAATGGAAAACCAAACATTACCAACTTCTCAGAGTAAATAGAATATCTCAAGCCAGCAATTTGTCAATAAACATGTAGCTAAGCAACTCCTTCAATAACAAAATGCAGGAAGAAGCCTAAAATTCCACGTCTTTCGAAGAACCTAGACACGCCCCCTTCTGCCCAGCAAGCTGGATGAGAATTTCCACGCATTACTCACCCCCACCTCCTACCTTACTTTTAATTACTAACCCAAAAACAATTATATTGAACTCAATCCACTGTCTTTGTGATTTCAGAATAAGAAAACATAGATTGAGCAGCGAACAAAAAAATAAACCCTAGAAATCAAATTGATAGCTAAAGATCTAATATTTGAGCTAAATATGAATCTTTACATTAAAAGATTCAAAACACACGTATGAAATGGCAAATACAGTCAGATGGAAACATAGAAAGAGAGAGGGGGAGCAACGTACGTATTCAATATTTTAAGCTACTGTGAAGACGATAGCGTAAAATCGAAAGCTAGGGCTTCCGGCCTCCGGTCTCCGGTCTCTGGGTTCGGCAGGAGAAGCTTCCCCCTACAACTTTCAGTGCTAGAAATCGAGTAAAAAGGTAAATGAAGAAATGTGGTTCGGGGGGTAGTTCTTGTTATCTTGACAGTAATGGGAAAAACAAAAATCAATTTTTCACATAACCCAACACTTTCAATTGCATCTTAAACTCACTTGATCTTATAATCTTAATATTAACATTTTAAAATATGTTATAATCTTTGGGTTTTTTAGTAGTCTATCAATTTGAGACAAATATATATAATATATATATTACTACGCTTTCAGTGAATTATATAAAATATGGTAAAATTTTGCTCAATTGGTGTCGATGTTTGCTAAAGACCAAAAAATCTAAATCCCTTGATTCTTAATTTGTACTAAAAAAATTATACGAACAAAAAGAGATTTAAATGTGATAAAAAAAATGTAATGATTATTTAAATTTAGAATAAAACCAAACAAAGTTAATGGTTAAATTTGATTTTTTTTTTTTTCCTACTATTTGTTAGAGACGCCAACACGCAATTAATTGGAACAATAACCAAACTGGGGGGGTTTCAAATGCTTGATGGAATCATGGCCTGGGTCGCTAAGACGTGATTAACCTTGCTTTAACTAAATGCACTCAAATACTGCTTTACCTTAACCCATGTGTTGTTGAATTTTCTTTATAAAAAGTTATTAGAGCAGGATTAAATTCACACATCAATACAAATTTAGGAGTATAAATGAATATTTTTAACAATAAAATGGTATAAATGGATGATTTCCCTTGTATTTTCATTATATATCAACTTTTAAATGCATGATTACAAAGGAAAATGATAAATATATTTTTATGTTATAAAATAATTTATTACGTTAGTATTAAAGTAACACCGAATTTTACAATGAAAGAACCCCATTGCAGAGGATCCAACCATCGTCAACACCATAATAAATAGTAAACGAGAGAAAAAAAAACGCCGTTGCCGGGGATCGAACCCGGGTCACCCGCGTGACAGGCGGGAATACTCACCACTATACTACAACGACTTGTTTGATTAATTGATAAAATTAAATTTATATAATTAATATAGTCGGCTGCGAAGACTGGAGTGTCTATCGCTCCGTACTTATCTTGAGTTAAACATCTTTTGATTCTTGTTTTTGACCATGGACACGATTCGGTATGTTCATTTCACTGCACATAAAATTAATGATTCTTAACAATCATTAGTTTATGTTTATCCATCTTAATTATAATATCTATAATCTATAACATATACAAAGTATGAATGAGAAATACTATTTTGTATATTTTTTTTTAACTTTTGCCTTCAGGTATTTTGATAATACCTATTTTAACCTTGGGAATGAAGATCACACGTAATCTAATTAAAAGCATCAAAAAATAATAATTCATTTCTCTTGTTCCTCTCTTCACACGTGTGAATCTTCCTTCTTTTATTTGGTTCTGTTTTGTTTTGTTTTGTTTAAATAGAGATTTATTTAGATAAAAAATAACTAAAATCCACATCACCGACCCACTCAGAAATCATTAAAAGCCGGCACACATGTAAACAATAATTCAGATTTTGAGTTGTGAGAAAAGAAACTAAGAGTTCTATTCAAATAAATCTAAATTAAAAAAATATGTATGACTAATTTTGAAATTTTACTTATTATAATCTCTTAATCATTTCAAGGCTGATTTTTATTAATTTAGGCAAAATTTCAATGTTAACAATTCAAGAAAAGTCCTCGTTTCTAACGTTTAAATGTCAATACAAAATAATTGGATGACATATGTGACATTAAATTAAGTTTTATGTTAACAAGGTTATAATCAATCCATGAAACTTAAATTTAACAATAAAGCTATGAAAATTACTTATTTTAACTATGGCGGATCCACGTAGAGACCACGAGACATGTGTCTTCTCAAATTATTGATTTTTGTATTTTTTTTTTAACATAAAATATAAATAATAGTTAATAATATATACCAGTACAACAAAAACTAGTAAAAGAGATGGTGTATATCCACGTTGTAATCATTTTGAATTTTGTTACTCTAGATCCCACATTTTATTACGAATGTTATAAACGACTAACGTGAATGTAATGGGACCCACTTATGAAATTACATTGATTAGGCTAACAAACATGACCCAATATTTTTTCGATCAAAATAAGCCACGTGGCGAAATCAAGGCAGGTGGGGAAGCAAAACAGAGGCGTAAAAGGAGTGGGTCCAGATTCGCCTTCAATGCCACGTTCTTCATCAAATCAAGGCTAACCTTCACACTTTCTTCTGTCCATCACATTTTCCCCTTATGGGATACAAATCCCCTTTCTCAATATTTCACCACACGCACCCCCACTTCCCCTCCCACGCTCTTTCATCACGTGCTCTACACGCGCCACCTATTGGGCCTCAGGGCCCATAATACTTTAACTTCGTCGTTTCCCTTCACTCGTGTGGGAGCGTGGCGTGGGGTGTCGCCTCATAATGCAGCAACATCCACGTCGGAAGCAGCCGCCGCCACCCACTCCTTCAATATTATTATATTATAGATTAATGCTTTATATAATTTAATTTATTCGTGCAGTCGGTTCATAATAAAATAATAATTTTATTTTAATGTTGTGAAAATTGTGAGGTGGCTATAGCAGTGTTCTAGATTAGGGTGCCAAACGTGGCACATCATATAGACATAAAGCATCTCTCTTTCAAATTTCGGCCGCTTTTTATAATTTTATAATATAAATTTAATTTCTTTTAGAGGAATAAAAAAAGGAATTTGTGGGTCCTACTGCCGTTGGTGAACACGCCAACTTGCCGGTGTGACCATCTGTCTGTCTGTCTCTATCCAACACGTCAACACGTTCTCACCTCTTCCCCGCGCCGTACGTTGCTCCTCCCCCAATACCTCCTCAAAATTCTCTTTTTATATTCGCATTCTATATATATATATATATTTAAATAATAATCTCATTTTTTCTTTTACTTAAATTACAATTTTATTTCCATTTTTTGCCAATTGATTTTTAAGCATTTCATTTAAGTTTTCCACATGTGGGCATTATAAAGTGGGAGAATTTAAAATAATTTTATTTCACTAATATGATTCAGAAAAATCCACATATGTTATTTTATTAAACTGGGAATGAATCAACATTTTCTTCTCAAATGTGTTAATTAACATAATTGATCGTTAAATTTAAAGTAAACAAAAGGAAAATATATATATATAAATCCTTAAATTATGAATTCAGTTTCTACTCTACAATTTTAATGTTAAAATTTGAGTTATGTTTTAATTACTAAATTTGTAACATTTGAGTAATTATAAAAACAACACACCTAAACGAGTTGAGTGCGGCGGACCTAATTTCCAATAACATATTTTAATTATTTTTAAATTTTACACATTAATCTTCCGCGAAAAGCTTGCTTTTAGTCCTACAAATACAATTATATTGACTTTTTTTTTTTCTTTTTTATCTTTCTACGTTTTATTATTTTTATATTCAAACAATATAATATTGATATTTTGGTTGGTTTGGTAAAATGAATCTTCCAATCACCGTTCTTGTGAAATCTCATTCGATGTAATTTATTTATTTTTTTAATTAATGCCTACCTAATTTATTAACAAATTTGAAATTAAAGTGAAAGGGAATATTTTGAGAAGAGAGTGTGGGGGTGAAAATACTTTATCATAGTCGTAGACTTGGCTTCTTTTAATGTATGATCTTCATTGGATTTGATGGAAATACAACACGCCTTTTTAAAATATAGTCGAGGATTTGCGAAAAAACGTAGACATTTCCATGTTTTGTATAGGAATTTTTTAGGATGAAGTTTTTCTTTTAGATCAATATATGGCAAGTCAATTTGACCATTGTTTAATTATTAAGATGCCATCTTTTTAAGAAAGAAATGTGATATCCCACATCTCCTTTATTTACAGATGCATATATAGCTTAATAGTTGAATTATGTTATCAAATGTAGTACGTGAAGTTAGAGAATTGAACCTATGACTTTATGGTTAATAATAAAGTATAATGTTGTTAGTCGAGCTAGACTTGTAATGCTCTTAAATAATTAAGTGTATTTATCTGTCCACATGCAATGCAATATTATAATATTGGTCGAAACTTTTTGATATACTTAATTATTATTTTTGGAACTGTTTTAAATTTGTGATTTTCCTATATTTTCCTTATAAATTTGCATACCAACGATTCCCTTAGTAACCAAGTTATAAAAATTTCAAAAGAAATGAAAAGAGGTTGCATCTCGTCCAAAGTTAAAAAGACGTTTACTAATAATTTGGTTGTAAATTTTACAAATAAAGTTATTTATTTTATAATAAAAAACTTGTGTAGTTGGTCCTATATATACAACACAATTTCGATTGACAGTAGCATCGAGGTTGTGTTTGATGGTATGCCAACCAATTTATAAACCCTAATGAATTTAGGTTGTAGAGCATTTACAAATATAGGAAGTGAGTCAAAATATAGTGAGAGTTGTATGAAATTAAGTATTTACAATAATTTTGATTAATGGTGTTGTGGAAGTGGGAGTGGAAGTTGGAGAGGGAATAAAATTAAAGGAAGGGAAATGTTAGGTTGGAGCAGAGGCATAGGAGGGTTTCCAAATTACCCATTTCCATTCAAAACCCATATATGGGAAAAAGCCAAATTGACCATCCTACCCCCTAAACCTGGGCCCACTCCCACACAATTTTAATCATTCAATTCTAAACTTTTTATTTTACATTATATATTAATACAAAAGGAAATGGGCAGGCCGCTCATCCCCACCTTCTCCCTTTCCAATGTGGTCCCCAATCTTCCCCCTTCTTTTGGCGTCGTCTCCCTTATTAAATAAAACCGCCTTCAAACCTTTCACACTCTCTGCTCCCATTGGCCGCCACGCACGTGCCCCCTCCCCCCTCCCCAAACGTGTGGCCAACGCCACTGCACCACATCTAATCAATAATCTCCATTTATTGTTTTATTACTTTATAATTTTTATAAAAATTAAAAAGGGAAAAGTAAAGGAAATTGGTGCAGTGTATGAAACGCAACCCACTGTGGCAAAGCCGCCGGCGGAATTCACTACACGTGTCCTCCCTGTTTTCTCCATCCACAACAACTATTCCATCAGTCTTCCCATCTTTGGAACACTCTTCCATCCACGTGTCACCCATTTCATAATTGGAGGTGGATTCGAGATTGAAAAATTAGATGACCATCATTATGCATGTTCTGGCTCTTAATTCTCATACCATTCCCATTTTTCAAGTAAAAAATCCATTTAGATCATTACAATTTTTCAACTATCATCAAAAATTAATTCATGGGAAAAAAAGAAAAAAGAAAAATTGCAAAATGATCCCTCTTCAACCAACAACATCAGGAGGACAAAAAACTCCATATATGGATTTTTCATTTTCTCTCTGTGTTGAAAAAAATGAGGAGATCAGATTTATATTCACAATCATATTCATAATATCTTCCCTCGTCGTAATATTTCGTATTTTAAGTTATTTTCATAAACCCAAAAATTAAGAACAAAAAAAGTGGGGACCTAATTTATGATAAATCCCAGCCCATCTTCGTTTAGGGAAAAAAAATTCAGGCGGATTCTGGTGGGGGAAAGTTTAGATCCAAATCCAGCCGGCCGCCGCTTCCTCCTCCTCCTCGGGGCTTGAGGTCTTGACCGTTCATGTCCACAACGGAGGAGGAATCGGAGTCGCTCTGAACGCCGCTGCCGGTGAACTCGCGTCGGTAATCACTCACCGCTTCGCGAATATGGTCGAAGTGTAGCCGATGGTTCGGATGATGAGGATGACTGTTGATCATTCCAGCACGAAGAGCCGCATCGAAATACAGAACGTGATTCGACGGCGGTATGCCGCGGGTAAAAACTTCTCCGATCATGGGAATTTGGTAACGCTGAAATGGGAAACTGATGGGTCCAGCGGTCGTGATTCCGCCAATACCGTGACCGAGATTGAGATTCAAAGGGGAGGAATCAACCATCAGAGCTTGCTCCCGGCTAGAGGACTCAACCGTGCTACTCTGACTCGGGCTCTGATTATTGTTGATGCTGTTAATCTTATTGTTAAGGTTAAGAAGCTGATCATCGGAGGGCAAAGGGAAATTGGTCTTGGCCTTAACGCCGCGGAACTCTCTAGCGGCGTTGTCGTAGGCTCTAGCCGCCTCCTCCGCCGTATCAAAGGTTCCAAGCCAAACACGGCTTTTCTTGCTGGGATCTCTGATCTCAGCGGCATATCTCCCCCACGGCCGCTTCCTCACACCTCTAAAATGCACTTCCTTCACGTTACCGACGTTAGGCTTGACGGCAACCGCCTTCTCCCTCGGCGCCATTAATCCCGAAATCCAGATCAAATAAAATAAAATAAAATCAGATCACAAGAAATGAAAAAGAGGCCGATCTCCGTCACCGTTGGATTTTTCCACCGCGAGAAAACGATTTCCGCTTCTGTTATCAATTTATTTTGTTATGGGTATTGGGTGAGAGAGAGGGAGAGAAGGGGGGAAAAGGGGGCAAATGGGTCGAGATGCCGAGGAGTGGGGATGGGATGGTGGGAATTTATAGAAGGCGTGAGAAAATCGGGGAACGAATCGGCGAGTAATTGATTATTATGATGGAAATTAAGGGAGAGAAAAAGGAGGGGCACAGTCAACAAGAGGTTTGACTGAGAAAGGGGCGGCTAGTCCGAAGGGCGTGGTGGTAATTTCCCAATCCAGTCCCCGAATTATGTGTCATGTGGGGTTGTCAATACACAGATCCACAGGGAAGAGCGCGTTTTGCATTACTGTTGATTACGTTTGCCCTCCTTTTTACCATCAACCACGCGCTCTCTCTATCACTTCCAACCCACGCACTCCCTTTAATTTTCATTAATTTTTAACGTTTAAAATTGAATAATAAACTTAGTTATCTGTAATTAAGTATAGGATTTGACGTTTGGGGTGTGGGGATTTGAGAAACCATAAATACATTAATTGAAATAAATAAACATGGTGTGGAGTGGAGTGGTAAATAAATTAAAAAGTGAGGTGGAAAAATCACGAAAAATCCGGAGACAAAATAGAGAAGGGAATTATTATAAAATCAATAAATAATAAAAAAAAAGAGCGCGTGTAACGGGGACAGCAGGTGGGAAAAAGTTTTGTCGGCATATTCTGGCAATTCTGCGCCTCGTGACTGGGATTTAATTAATTTTAAAAACCCCAGAAATTACGTGTTTTTTGTATTCGATAAAAATAAATACATAATAAATAAATGAAAAGGGGCTGCTCCTTGTATACAGAGAGATAAAAAAGGTGTTTGAAGCGGTCCATTGACCATGTGGGTGCGATGTCCCAGGAATGGTACCAATTACCGGAAGACACGTGGTAAGGGAATAGGAATGGCCTAATAACGCGTTGGCGGGTTCCGCAGCCAGCCACGGAACCCTGGGCTGCGCCTTCTACACCACCGCTCTCTTCTAATTTCATCAACTTTATGTCATGCCCTTTCACCTCCATTTTTAATTCTGTCCATATCACATACTCAACTTCACATATCCTTTTTTTTCTCTCTTTAAATTGAATAGGTTGTATAAAACTACTGTTCTTCAGTGAATTTAATTGAGTTACGTTCGAATTAATCATTATATATTATATGTCACTTGAATTATATTTATTTTGACATGTAATATTGTATTAATCACGTTACAAACCTGTATTTTCTACACTCTTTTAAGTCAGATGTTGGTAATGTTAAAATAAAATTAAACTAAATTCCAAACCTTACCTCAACAACTTAGTCACAACCCGATCCAGAGTTTGCTCACCCACGCCCGGCCCGGCCCGATCTCTACCCTTCTCTTCCTTGGAGTTCTCCTTCGATGTCATCCGTCCAACTCGCTTTTGTTTCTTATACTAGTATAGTGCTAAATTAAACTATTTGATTTTAACGTCTCATTTAATAATTATTTAGATTTTGTGGATTTGAGTTTTAGAAATTAAGCATTTTCTATCGAATTCACGTAATGTGCTGCATAATTCTTAAATTAAAGAGTCGAATATTTAGATCAATTTTTTTTAAAAAAAAAAAAAATAAATCTTTCAAAACTTGGGCATCTATAAAAAAAAAGGTAAATAACAATAAAATGACATTTATAAACTTATATTTAAAAATTTAAAATTAAATAATCTACCAAATAAAGCCTGTAATTTTGTAGTGATATAAAAGTTGTATGGTAAATATGCAAATAGTGAATCCAAGTATTGTAAGCAGCGCCAACTCCACATATTTAATTTAAGAGACAATTAAAGATAATTATAATCAAGATGAATTATGTTTGAATCCAATTAATGAAATTCTAAATTTGAATTATAAAAGAAAAAAGAAGTCTTTCAATCCAACCGTGGAAGGAATAACGACCATATATATAACTTTTGGAGTTAACGTTTATAATTTATGGTTTATTTATTTATTTTTTCTATTTTAGTTAATTAAACATGTCTTTCTCTTGACCTATTTACACACTAATTAAGAATATATAATATATTAACTATGTCGTCTAACTTTTCTTTGGATCTTTGTTTGTATTTGATCGTCCTTTGAGAGAAAATTGTAGCTTATACTTTTTTTATATATATATAATTAAAAAGATGAAGATCTTCAAGAAGCTAACTAGTTGGTTGGCTAACTAATTGGTAAGGTTATTTGATAATTAGTTAGTTATGTTTAGTTGAAAAAAATAAGATTGTTGCATGTTGGTGACTGAATAACAATAATAAATTAAACCTAATTTCTTTTTCATCTCTCAAATGTAAATAATTTGTTTTTCTTTATTATTTTTTAATATTATGAGTATAATTGGTGTTCCTTGATTCAAGGAGGTTGTTGTGATTTGTGAACAATAATGTGTTATCATGTCCAAGCTAGAATATGTAAAGTTGATAGTGATCCAAGTTAACACAAACACGTAGCTTAAAATGTTATAGGTTTATGAGGTTTTGGCTCGATTATGAATAATTGTGTTGAGACACCCGATGATAGATTGGAATATATCTCCTACATTTTAATGCTTTGTGGCCACAAGATTCATGGTATAATTAAAAACCATATGTTCACATCTTAAAAAACCACCACGTTTTTTTCCCCGAAAACAAACTAACAGCATTTTTTTCTTTTGAGAATGAGTTTGATTTTTTTTTCATGACACTTTGAAGTATTCAAACCATTATTAAATTAGGTCACATTACACTGTTTTTTTTTTTTTTTTAAAAAAATGAAATTGTAGTAACGTCCTATCCTTTGATCCCTCTAGAAGAAATGTGTTACTGAATTAGAGTTACTTCACTAAAAAGAGAAGAAAAATGGGAGTAAGATAATGAGAATTGAAATGGCAGGCCACTAAGTGTTGCGAAAAAGGACAAAAGTAGGGATTAAAAAAAAGGTCAACATTTGAGGCGGAAAAGCCGGCGGATAATTGTCGGAAAGCCGGCGGAGGAAGTGCCGGAATGTTGACGCCATGAGATGCAAATGCGGACTTGAATTGACTTGTAAATTATAATTTGGAGGGAATGCGGTTCAAATTTACGAATAAACCCCCAAATGCTATATATTAATATTAAATTAGGATGTTGGAGACGGTTGGTTGCTTTCGTGGCAGCAAATAATCAAAGCAAGAAAAAAAGAAATAAAAAATAATAATAATTAAAAAAAAAGAGAGTTAGTTTTAACGGAAAGACCTGAACGTGGAAAACGTTGACAATATTAAAAATAAAAAAGAAAAATGTAGCGTGTTTGATGTCAGTTTGACCCGTGACGGGGCGTCTCCGTTTCTTTTACTTCAGAAGCACCCAAATTAAACGCCTCCCCCCCTCTTCCTTTCCACTTTCTATTTCTATTTCCATTTCTAAATTCAATTCACTTTATTTACATTTAATTTTCAATCTAATTTCTATCACTGCAAATTCATCACAATTTGATCAGTTTTCAAATTTCAAGTATTTTTACAATTTATGTTTTTTAATCCCAAATTTTTAATAATATATAGTTCTAAATGATTCCTAAATTTAGTTATTAGTTAATCTAACGATCGTTGATTGAACTATTAAACGTTGACATGTACTTTGTTTACTAGACAATTTTTAATCAAAATTTATTAGGTTAACATATGAGATATTCTAAAAGATAGAAAAAGAAACAAAAATATGTAATTGATGTCTTGTATCTTTTTTTATCTCTCGTTTAATTGATAGTCATGATTTTGAAGAATCTCAACTGCAACAATTTTGTGACGCTTCGAACGACGATCAAACTTACAAGGTAACTTCCAACTGGGCACATACATCAAATGTCTTGGAGAAGTATTTTATAGTTTCAAATACTAAAAAAAGCTTGAAGAGATTGAGCCAAATATTGAGAAAACGATTCATATTGTGGCCTAGTATTTGTAAAGATCACTTGTTTTGGATCCCCGAGCATAGATTAGCTGCTCCATTTGTCTGTCGGGGGTTGACAGTGGAAATGAAAAACAAGACTTTGACTTAAGCAAAACTTGTAAATGAGAGAAGAGAAATTAAAAGGAGGACATAGACATTTTAAGTGGGTGGTGGAAATGGCAAATGCCTCAAAATGGAAGACTTTCTGCCCAATAACTAATATATCATCCATTACTCTCTACCTAATAAATTGCTTCTACATTCTGTTTTCTTAAATAATATATATATATATTTTTTTTTATTTTACTTTTCCTTAATTTTCATTTTTAGGTATTCTTTAATAACAGACATTAAGTTTTAATAAGTAATGGCGTTCCAAATATTTAACGCCAAAGTCAGTCAACCCCTTTAATTATTAGATTTATTCATCAGTTCTTATAAGAGATTAATGCTAAACCTATGAGTTATGACAATTTTGGAGGATGCTTTTTGACGATCAAAGTGTTTTAGTTAGGCAAGTCATTGCTTGAGAAGTTAGAAATTTGAATGGTTCTATTTTATATATTTAGATTATCGAAAAATTCAAATTGTAGTCGTATTTAATCGTTGAGTTTTATATTAAGATTTTTGTTTTTGCAGAAAGCAATAATCGAGTAATAAAAAATCTTCCTCCAACTTTCTTTAATTCAAGAAGTATCTTTTATCATTGAATCTTTACATTTTATCCAATATCATTTTTTTATCATTAGATCTTAATCAGCCGTTTGATCTTATTCGAGAGTGGGTCATTCTCGTATAAATTTTCTTTTGTAACTCCTATTTTAAGTGTGTCATTATCTTGCTTTTTTAATTATTGTTCTTGTTCTTGATTGATCTAATTATCTGAGTAAGCTATTTCATATATCCTTTGAGGGTCGTAATATAATGTAGATTAAGCTGAATCCTAACTTCAATTTTAAGATGGGGATGGAATCTAGCATCTCAAAAGGTAAAAGTTGATGCCAATTACCATTAAACTACCTGAACTGTAACATATAGATACAATTAATGGTTTGGGCCGACTAAGCTTGCATAACATTTAAGGTACTATCCCTACAAACCGATGTGGTTTAATTTGACACAGAGGTACCCCCCCCTACCAACTGTGACTGACGGTCATTTGAAATGGCTTTTGTAATAAATTCTTTTCCAACCACTAGAATCAAACTTAACCATCCGTGCCAAAGTCAGAGTGTGGCAGGTCTCAAGACATTTAAATCTATGAGCCTCTCAAAATTTCACCCTAAACCCCCAAAAACAAAACCAAATGCACACATATTCTGATATTCAGCTTCACTTTCTCAAAACTGCATAATATTTATGATAAAGTTAAGGTAATGGACTACTTGCAGAAACAAGTTGATGAATTGATGCAACAACTCCAGTCCATAAAAGGAAAAAACGCGATTAATTTGTGAATTAATACTAATCATAATTCAATACATTTAATTAATTAATTTATTAATAGGAATTAGATTATGATTAAAGAGTAAATCTAGATTACAAAATAAAACAGAATGTGGGATATATACAGAGTCCAATCTGGCGTTCATCTCCAATTCCTACCATCCAATCGCACCCAAGAAACTGAAATCACGAAATAAAAAAAGTTATAAAAATTGTAGTGATAAGGTTTAAAAGAATGATGACAGAAAAATGAGAGGGAATTTAGAAAGAGATGGGAACGGGGTAACATACCTGAGAGATCGGAGGAGGGTGAAATGGTGGAAAATAGCGTGGAAGAAGAAATTAGCTCCATGGAGGAAGACAACAACGGCGGTGCAGCCCAGGACGAAAAGCTCCAACGCCATTGGAATAGGGAAGAAGACGATGAAAAAACAGAGTGGGTTTATTTGAGGGGTAGGATTGGGATTTGGAGGGTTAATTAAGGACGTAAAGAAAGAGAGTGAAAAAGGATTAATAATGGGGTGGGAGTTGGTGACGTCACAGCCCACGTTCTTATCCACAATGCTGATTGCTTCTGCTGCTTTACGTTACGTCTTACGTGGAAATCAACACACTTTTCTTTTTCTTTTTATATATCTTACTTTTATCTCATTTATTTCTCAATTATAAAATTACAAAAATACTATTTTTTTTTTTATTATTATTTTTTTTTTTTATAAGTTTGAAAAGCTAAGATTTACAGACTTGTTGTTTTCCTTAAAAGTATGATTACTCAAAATGGTAAGAATCTCAAACTAAGATTAAACATATCAACAATTTCAAATCATTACGTTCTTAACTTTATTAACTAAACCCTAAATTATTATTATCTCTTTTAATACAAACAACCATGGAAACTATTGAAACAAACATGAATTAAAGTTCAAAACAAAATAAAAACATATTAAATACTAAAACTTCTCCATTTCTAATTGCAAAATAAGTTTAAAAAATTAGATCAATAACATAAACTTATTTATTTTTGCAAAAATGGTAAAAAAACAAACAAACAAACGTGATACACCTGATATACACTTTATGTCTGATACACCTGGCATACACTTGATACACTACTTATAACTTGATATCCTTCTACTAGTCATTTAATGCACTTGATACACACGATATATACTTGGTACTTATTTGAGACACAGTTGGTATACCAAATATTTGAATTTATGATAAAAAATTATGAATCTTTGTTAAAGAATTGGAAAAAAGAAAAATATATATTTATTGTTAAAATATAAACAACAAACATATACTGTTATAAACAAACTAAAATATTATACTCCTCAAATACAAACTACTATAACCTAAAAACTCTAATAGCTTACTTTTCGTTCCAAACTTCTTTAAAAAGGTGTTTCATGTTTTTTGACCTTAAAGTTGATAAATATCAATTTATTTACAAAAATGTACATTGCTTTATTACTTAGATGTCATTAGATATATTTAATTAATTAACATTAAATTCAAAATCTTTAATATTTTATCATCTTCGATATTTATAAAGATAAATATGTATATTAAGTGTTATCAAACAACATATATCTGAGTGCATCAAGTGTTTATGGAATGCATGAAATGTATCACTTTTATTAAACTTGTTTTCTTTTTACCAAATTTACAAAATAAAAAAGATATAGAATTAGATTGCAAATCACAAAACTTAAATGGGTCCTCTCACCGCAATTTACCTAAATATTATAGATGAAGACAATGAAAGTACCCTATAAAATTATATATATATATATATTTTTAAAAGCAATTTCGGAGGGTGTGTTGAAACCGTCCGATGTTGACACTGTAGACAGGTAGGTGGGGAGAATTGGACGGTGGAGATGAAGGGGCAAGGAGAGTGGTTAATAAGCATAATGGGCCAAGGAGTCGGCCCACGTGGCAGATTCTTTGTCTGTGGAGTGGTGGTACTACACCGACTGTTTCTTTTCAAGTGGTCCATTTAATCGCACTCCCCACCGCCACACCGCCGCACCGCCGCCCTAATTATATATATATATCTACATGCAACGCAATAAACGTTTTTTTATTTTATTTATTTTTAACATACA
>JBBPDJ010000023.1:1796537-1810440 GCA_037974625.1 Cucumis cinereus | reverse complement strand
GGGGGAAAACCCCCCCCCCCCCCCCCCCCCCCCCACCTTGGATTAGGGAATTGGAGAACCACAAGAACCAACCAACTTATTAGCCAGTAAAGGAAGGTAAAATCACCAACACCCATAGCTAAAACCATACAGGACAAGAAGGGAAACTCAATTCAAAGAAATAAAAAAATAAGGGAAAACTCAATTCAATCCAGATATTTACGAAGAGAAATTCGGCAATAAGAGGAGAAAAATACCTTCAGGAGTCCAACCGTAGCTTCGACGAGAGACGGAAAGCATAGAAGTAAGTAATGCAGAGGCAGTAGCAGAGTGGTAAGGAAGCAACGATTCCACACAGCAACTCAATTCAACAGGTGACCTTAGAAAAAAAAATCATCAGACGCATAACATAAATCGAAAAGCAGATAAGTTTGGTCGAAATATTACCTCAAAATGCGATGGGATTGGGAGAGTGGGTTCTGCTTAGGGATGGCGAACGGAGATGGGGCTGATTTCATTTTGGCACCATTGGTAAGCCTGCCGGAGATGGGTGCTCGGACTAGGGTTGATCTGAAGGCTGACCTAGCAGCCATGGCAGCGGCGGAGGACATGGTTCAAGGATTTGGCAAAGGAATTCGGAAATATCGTTCTTTGGGTTTTTCTCAAGGGTTTAGCCCTTTCGTTTAGCGTTAGGTATTCCTGTGTATGTGCGCGCACCATACAAACACACTTCAACTTATTTTGGATGACACGTGGCTGATTACTTTTTTTTTTTCCCTTCCAAATATAAAGGAGGTGAAGAAAAACCTTGCACTTGTTGTGGACACTCAAAATATAGAATTTGGGTTTTACTAATTGAATTAAAAAGAAAACAAAAATATTTTTCAAAAACACATTTTTATTTAAACTATTTTTTTTATAATTTTTGATTGGTTGTCCAATGTTTTCATTTTTTCTAAAAGAGCTAATTAAAAACTAAAAAGTTGTTTGAAATGTATATTTGGATATTTTTGCAATTAAAATTTGTTTTAGTTATTATATAAAAAAAACAACAATTTAAAAGTAGCTTAATTTTTATTTTTATTTTTATTTTTTTCTACCCTAAAATAAAACTCGAAATACAAAAAGGAGACCTCGAAGACCAAGTCCAAGAAAACCATGGCCAACACAAGAATAGGGCCAAAGCCCATAATGTTTTTTAGCGGCCTAAGGCCCAACTAAGCAGCTAGGCCCATAGCCATGCCAAGCTCAACAACCCATCCCCATCCCCAGGACAAGCACTGGCCATTGGATAGGCTTTGTAAATCATTAGGTTTAAGATTTGATAGATAGTGTTTTTGAATAATATTGCTAAACATAAAATATTTGTGCTTTGTTATGCTTGCATAGGCTATAAGGATTTGAAGGTAACGGACCATGTTTATCTATAGTAGTAATTAATTGATAATAAAATGATTACTTTCAAGTACAAGCACGATTAAATAATCAATACTAAAATTAAATTAAAAAAAATTATTTTAAATGACAAAATTTATGAAGATATATACAAATATAACATAATATTAGAATTTATATGTGACAGAATATCTGGTACATATGAATCTATATTAATTCAAATTTAGCCAAATTCAAGACCCCCTCAAACATTGCAGTGGAACATGGCAATGTCAACTTTCCATCTTGTCCAGAATGTATTTCATCTTCAAATTGATTCAATAGTTGTTGAAAGGTGAGGGAGGATAGATAGTTTAAGGAAATCAAATATCGTTTCTGTTGTTGTTGTCCAACGTAAATCACAAAATGTCCTTTCTTCGATCTCCATCTCCACTTCTTCTTCGGCAGCAATTTTTCTAAAATCTTCATCTCTGCTATCGATTAATGTGGCGATGGGTTGAAACTTAGAAACGTCTAGTGTACAACTGGTTTTTATAGAAGCGATTTGGAGAACTTAATATCCCTATAGGATTTCCAATTACTTTTCATCTTCGGATTCGAATAAACCAGTCCTACATTTGCCATGGGCCTCTTTATATGGGCCCTTTTAAGATTCCTGGTATAATATATATATATATATATATATCTATACACATATATATATATATTTATTGGGACTTTCTACATTACTAACCTATTTCAAAGGTCTAATTATACTAATATTATCGTTTTTTCACTAATAACCAAATGGTCACAATATTTAACAAACTCTTGCACATTTAATTTTACGATTTTTAAAATAAATAAAAAATAAATACCATATATGGAAAATAATTTAAACATTGAAAAAATAAAGAAACTTCATAAAAGAAAAACAATGTAGTTTTGTTTGTGATTCAAGGAGAAGATCGTGAATATAACACAATATATGTTGAAAAAAATTATAAGACGAAAAATTATATGTAATTAAAAAAGGTTATCGTAAATATAACACATTATATATTTGAGAAATATACTATAAAAAGTTGTTACACGTGAGAAATATACTATAAAAAACTAATCACATATGAAAATATTTGAAATAAAAATATTAACACTAAAGACAAAAAGAGAGTATTAATGAAAAGATTAAAATGTAGATCTTGAAACATATAGAATAAATGTGTAATGGTCAATCACACTTAACATTAACCATCACTATCCTAAAATAATTTTCACCTACAATTAAATTAAATTTCAAAATTACAGTATTTAAACTTTATAAAAACAGTAGATTAAACTAAAAACACACTCTAAACTAACTTAAACTTACGGTACTAATAAAAAAGGGGTCACATTACATAGAGTAGAAAATTTTACGATCCAAATTCATCAATTACATTTTCGATTAGTCCTCGAAATCTGGGTTTCTGTTTGTTTCTCGGGAAAATGAAATGATCCCAAACGTTTCCGTATTTTGTTTTATACTCTTACATTTTCAAGAGTCTTGAGGTAGATTAGGCATTGAAACTGTTGTACACAGGTTTCGAAATCCAAGAAAACGAACCCAAGAAAATTTTAGCAGACTCAATAATGTTCCATTACAACAAATTTCTAAAAATCATGTCCAAGTCGAAGGAATAATTTATGGAAGACTACTTCAACTTCTCGAATTTCTTCGACTTCTAATCATCTTCAACATCACACCAATCACAATCGGAATGCAGATTCGTCCCGATATTTCATTTTCACGGGGGTTGGTTTTGGAATCATCTAGGCCAGCAGAGTTACTCTGTTTCTCCTCCGTCGGAAAGTACAACCACGTCTTGTCGGCGGGCTTAGGGTTTAGTCCAATGAGCCGGCCAAGCGATACGCTATGGTCTTGAAAGAAGGAGGCGGTCGACTGTCAAAAACGAAATGTAAGTAAGAAAGAAAGAAGAGTAAGGTGAAATTGAGAAAAAAAAAAATGAGAATAGAGAAAAAAGTAAAAAGAAATAAAACCAGAGTGTCGAGTTCAGAGGAAGAGAGAGAGGAGAAACTGAATGAAGGAAGGAGGAAATGGGTGGAGGGTGATCTGTGTGTTCCTGAATCAGCCATTAATCGAAGTGTAGTGTTCATAACCTGAAGTCCAAGCGGCCAACCATCGAGAAGATCTTGATGATGATCCTACAAAGAATTTGAATAATTAGAATAAAAAGAAAAAGGGGGGGAGGCGTTAATTAGTTGAAAGAGAGTGTAAGGGGAAGGGAGGCACACAGATTGGTTAAACATGGCGGTTTTGGAATGAATTGTTTGGTGAGAACACAGGAGATATATATATATATTTTGAATGTGAAAAATCACGAGGGTTTAGGGTAGATATAAGATAACAACATATCAATGATCAGATTCAAGAAACAAAGGATGGGTTAGAAATTAGAAGACCATTTGGTTTGGAATACAATTTTTTTTTTTTTTTTTTGTAACTCAAATTTCCGTTTCCAAACCAAAGTATTAGTGTGACATATATTAACATAATCATATGATATTATCCATTAATGTGATAAAACAAAGGATTAAAAAAACAAAATAATTTGTCACACCATGGTTTTTAGTTGGATTACATATGTTTGGTGATATATTTAGTTTGACCGTTACTAAATTCCAAGTTGATTGTAAATTAGAGCAATGACCCTACCTAACAACTATGCTTTCTTTCTCTTTACCACACAAACAAAACTTTTTGTTAAAAAATATTTTAAAACAAAATCAAATTGTCACTTGAGTTTTTTACTATAAATTATTATTAATTGATTTTATGAGCATGTTTTTATTATCTTGTAATATCATATAATTTCTAAGGCATTAGGTAAGATATATTTAAATAAAAAAAAAACAATTGAGTTTATAACCTGAAATATTCCATTTGTAAATATTTGTAAAATAATTACGTTTTACAAATATTTTTAAACTAATTACGTATTTTAAATTTTAAAATTGAAAATATGAGAAAATTAAAAAAAAATATTGCTCTTAGAATTTAAAATCAATCAAACATGTATTTGTTAAACTTAATCAATTGTAAAACAAAATTAGAAAAAAAAAAAAAAGGTTTTAAATTTAAGCAAAAAGGTTGCTACAACCACCTTTCTATGCGCGAAGAAGCTAAGGGATATTATGGGGTAAAGAATTGACAATGGAAGGAAGGGGCAGGTGAAGGGCGTAAAAAGGTGCAAATATGGATATTGACAACAACCAATGGGTCATGGATTCTCAACTTTAAATTTCAAACTTCAAACTCGATACTCCACTTTCAATGGTGTTTAAGATTAAGAAAATATTTTTGATTTGTTTTTGTAAGAAGATCCACCCCTAACAATCACTTTCTTTTTCTTAGACTTCGTTTCGATGCTAGTGGATTATTGATCCGTATATTTGCAGTTATCAAGGTCAATCCTTGATTTTTTGTGAATGATATTTGATAGGTTTGTTATTCTTTACATTGATGCCTCTTACCCCGTACGATCATCTATCTCAAGTGAATGATTTCACGATTTTCTTTTTATTTATTTGTATTTCACTTCAAGTTAAACAATATATCAATCCATTAGCTTGTCAACATTTTTCTTTTCTCTTTCAATTTTTGTGCGTATGAATTTTGTTAGAGCGGTGTTGTCCAAACGTCTATCGTCAATTTTGTAGTGGATCCGAGTTATTTTTCTTCTTGATATAACACAAAAATAAATAAATGAAGACTTGAAGTTTTAAATTGAAATCTATAATTGTATTAAAAAAGAGTAAGGTTGAGAGAATTTGAGAAGTAAATAATTGGTGTCATGGAATAGGAAAGAGCATAGAATATGTAAATTGATTCACTAGACCTGGACCAATCCATTAGAAACCCTTTTTTCCTTTTTATTTTTTCCCCTAAATAAAGCATTAATTATTTTTTTGCCTTAAACACACGCTGCAAGGGAAGGGCTTCGCTGGCATTGCATTTATTGTGGGCCCAAATTAATGAGATTAAAACTTAGCATTGACCCGAAACTCCAATCTCCAAGCTTTTAAATCTTCGCACATTTAACATATTCCTAAACTTTATATTGTTTTCTAATTATTAAATATTAATACTCAAAAAACAATAATAAGTAAATAAATAAATTTGCATTGAGAGAAGTAATACCCAATCAAAACACATCTTCTTTGACCCCAACGTAGCTTACTAGTTTGTTGCTATTTGTACCTTCATTTCAAACTTGTTGTATGCACCTCTAGTGTATTAAATGTAATATTCTAAATTAAAAAAAAAAAATCCATTTTTTAAAAATCAATAATAACTCGGAAGACTCGGGAGGATCTAGAGCATGAAAATATGAATTGTAAAAACTTTTTCAATCAATAGAATCTAATGTAATAGTCTAAAAAAAACAAGCTCGAAGCCCACTAGAAAGTTTAAAGAGTTTAGAAGATCCTCCCGTTGAAGTCTAATGGTAGCAATACAAAGTCACAACAAACAATCCATGAAAGCGTTGAGTTGAGTACGATTAAGAGTCGACGATCGATCGTTTTAGAGTGTGAAGTTGTTACCTCCCATTTTATGATTAATGACGTATTGTTATAAATAATCTAGTGTCTATTACATAACACCAATCCCATATATGAAGCACTTGTCAAAGGTACGCTAAAAATAGTCCATATACTCTTCTACTAACAGTATTTGTCTAATTTCTCAACTCTTTATTAACTTGAGGTTTTGAGTGTTAGTGACTTAGCAAATTTGGGAAGCAAGGAATAAGTTATTGTTCCAAGGTGACATTGCACAGAGACCATCAACAAATTATGAAGTTTTTCTTCATGAGAAGGCTTCTCTAAGTCTGGGCTGTAGGAAGGTTTTTGAGAGGACCATTCCGTTTAGTTGGCATATTTAGTTAGATGGTATCCTCCTATCGTAACCACTCGTATTAAACTCAAATTTTGCCTAGTGCCTTGAAAGTAAAGATAAGCGGGCTTAGGTGGGTGCTTTGGAACCACCTGGGTTGCATCTTCCTTGCTAGGGTGCAATTCATTCCTTGATACGGTAAACTCAAGGTCCTTAAGTATGTTTCTTCTAACATTATGTTTGAATTTAATTGCTTGGAAGAAGTTAAGTCGCTAAATGATTATTTAACACTGTGTGTGAGGTAGCACTTTTTATAAAAAAAAAAAAAAAAAATTATTTAATATTGCCGTCATTTTCATTAAAGTGATGTATAAATGTCCACATCTAATTTGCTTGAAGCATAGGGTGAACCAACGAGTGAAGTATGATTGGCAAATTCTAAAATTATGAATCACTTTCAGCTTGACAAACACTTCCTTGTAATTAATGGTTTAATTCATACATTATTGGTCATCTCTGAATTTTATATTTTGTTTTGATTTTTTTTAATTATCATTTTATTGTTATACATTGAAATACTTTATATCACCATAGTACTAATTCAAAAAAAAAAAAAAAAAAGAAATTCCATGACACTGCAGTAGTACGAACATGATGAGGTAGTTATGTCATCTCCATTAATTTTCCCTCAAATTTTGGATATAAATTATTAACTAAAGCGTGTGTTTGGGGTTTGGAAGGTGTAAAGGTCGGGTGAGAGTAATTAATGGTCAATTTGCAAGATAGATAGTGTGTTATATGAGGATAGGGTAATTAATACTTTTTTAAAATATTGTTATATATGCTAATATTTTAAATCTCATTGTTATATTTGCAAGACCGGAATAAACAATTGAAAAGAATGTATTTGGGTGCAGTGGTTTTGGAGCAACTGCTTTTATCTTTTATTGGGCCACTTATTTTGGTTTGAGTTGTGAGTTGGGCCTTTGTCCATCGGTTGTGTTTCTCTAATGACAAACTTTCATGTATAAACCGGCCTAAACAAGTTTAGCCATCAATAATCCCACAAATCAATCTTTTAAACACCATCTTCTTCAATACTTGATTCTAAAACTTGCAACATTTATACTTAATTTCCCTTTTAAAATATTTATAAAATACTTTTTAAATACTGGATAGGTTAAACTGTAGCTATTAACCCCAAATTGAAAGGATACTAAACTAGTCATTTTCTTAAAACCTATGGATATATATATATATATATATATATATATATATTTTTTATAATTTCTATTTTAAATAAATTAATGTTTGAGGCAACAAATTTATTAAAAAGGAAGGAAATAAAGGACTCCATTTGAACGTGAGTAGCTAGTGGTAGTAATTATTGCATAAAAAGTGAATTAATGAAAATTGAGAAGATACAGTTTTGAGAGATTTTAATGGAAATTGAAACGTATGGATTTGTTGTTGAACTAATGAGGCTGTGTCGGCAACACACACCTCAAATTCCACACAACAATCCATAATTATTGTCTCTTCAATTCCACGCCATGTCGCCAATTATATAATTATTGCCGAAATTTATGTTTTACTTTATTATTTCTGAATCCCATGTTCAATTTGATTGTCAACACATCTTTTTTGTACTAATTTAAATGTTATATAACCATTCTCGAATACATATTTTACAGCGTTTGAAACTCGTCACTCATTTGCATCTTTAAAACATAACACAACTACATTTGGGCCCTAAGTGAATGGTGATGGGTGAATTAGTTAAGATGACATTAGGTATCAAATAAAAGAAAACGAAAACTAGCCTTAAGTGACTCTTTTATTGCTTACCTAAAATGGACGAAACTTGAGTGTTCATAGCTTTGCATGTTTGACCCAAGCTACCTATCTAGGTTAGGCACATACTTTACAAGACATTACATTAAATATCATTCAACTATTAGTATTGTGACGTATATCTAATATTATGTCATAATGCATGGAACCTCCAATATTATAATTAGTGATTTTGAATTTTGTGTTTTAACTATTTTATTTTATAGGACCGAATGTAGTAGTTGAATTCGTAGTGACCAAATAACTATTTTTATTGCATGTTAGAGTTACAAGACATCTAAACAAAAAAATTGTTATTCAATTGGTGATAACTTATTAAATTCCATTTGGATTGATTTTCTAAATATTTATCAACATTTTCTTTATACTTATAATTAACATTTATTTAAACACTTAGAAGGTTCATACAAACATGTTCTTTAGCAGTATTGATCGTAGCTATTCAATGATCAAAGTTAAACATTAATATATATATTAACTTTTGTGGACTTGTACAGAGATGCATTTAGTTTGGAAATTAAATGGTGTGTGTGAAAATAATGTTATTGGAATTTATTTCAAAATGTAGCATGTGACAGAGTGGAATAATACGGCACTTATTCTACCAGAAATTGAAGACCATATAATATTTATATATTATAGTTATAGACTTTAGTGTTATTTTTTTTTTACTGCTTCATATTGTTTCCTTAATTTAATTTAGACATCCACAAAAGCCCCACAAAAGCCAAAGCAATCTGCTTGTTTCGTTTTCGCACCCTATTTTTGTCTAAACTTTAAAAAAGAATGGAAAAAAAAGTGAGTCAAAAATCCGCCATTCACGCCAACACTCTCAATCAATCACAGCCACCCATTTCCATTTTCTCTCTTACTTTATTTTTTTAAAATATTAATATTTCAAGAAATTTCTAGACTTGATGTTTTGTTTCCAAATTTAATAAATCAAATGGATTTTGAGATTTTTTTTTTTTTTTTTAAAAAATAATATTTAGATTATGTGACTCAATAAGTGAAAGTTTTGAAATTAAATTAAGTTATAGGTTATTAAACAAATTTTTTAAAAAAGTAATTTTTTTTTGGGAACAAAATATAAATGTGGTTTGCGAGTAGTGTTGACTTGTTTCTAAAAATAGGTATCAATTCCAAAAATAAACAAGAGGTGGGAAACTTAATTTGATCAAATATATTTACTTTTTTCTAAGAAAACAAAAAGTAATTTGAGTATTTTTAGTGTTCTTTAATTAAGCTAGTGTTGTCCCACATACAATCATTTGATATACAAGTACAATATTTTCAAATTAATATCTTATCGAATTAAATGAAAAGAACCATTTTTTTTTTTTAAAAAAAAAGACAATACAAATTTGTAAATTTATAATTTTGGTAAGGAAAAATACAAATTTATCAACGATTGTCTTAGATAATGGACCATTTCCATAGAAAATCAAATCAAGAAAAACAGTAAAGTTGTACACAAACAGTTAAATCAAAGAAGCAAAATTAATTTCCAAAACAGGTTTGATATATTTGTGACATTATATGGGATTTGTCCACACACTAATTTCAAAAACCCTAATCATTATCAAATATTATAATACATCTAAAGCAAAAGAAAAAAGAAAAAGTGGAATTCTGGTTGTTCCCATTTCCCCCCACTTCCTATAATGGACCACCACCGTAGCTGTCCGGCGGCCCCATTGAATTTATCACTCACCCTCCCCCATCATCTTCTCCAATTAGCCAAATGAAATTTTACAGTGGAAGAACACAAGAATCAGCTTTGAGAAACTCCAAATTGACGAAAAAATTAGGGGAGAATGGAAGACAAAATAATATGATCTGTCATTATTTGTTACCATTCCCCTTGAGTATATATCAAACAGCTTGTTGAAAGAGACGAAAATGGAGTCACGGATATGGTGCAGTCCTTCCCCTTATCTCAACTAATTTATGGTATACGCTTTTGAGTAGGTATTTTAACGAGCAATATGGACCACCAAACCCCCCATATCAAATTTCTTGCAGATATATATACTTTTGGACACATGCATTCATTGCATCATATGACTCAATAACTCTTCCCAAACTATCGGTTTCTAGGACACCTTTCACTGCTTACCACCAATGTTTCCTTTTCTAAAGTAAAAATGTTTATAAATAATTTTAAAGATCAATTAAGGATTAGATTTTAAGATTTAAAAAGTATGGCTTAAACGATTAAGATTTGAACAAACTTAAAATTACTTTCAACACTAGTATCAATAATAGAGGTAGGAACACATGATAAAACAACAAATAAATACATGTCAATTATTATTATGGGTTAGTTATGGTTATAATAAACTGTCATCCAATTATTTCTGAAAGATCACTAGCGTAAGAATCAAGGAAACATAAACAATAAGCTATAATATTAGAACAATGTACATTTATTTAATTTATTGCAATAACCCATTGATATAATGGAAGCCAAAAACATTTGTATATCATTATATATATCATATTGTTCCAGACCCCAAAAACAAAAGATAAACAGGTAATTACCACTTAACCCACAAATATATATAAATGTAAAAAAGCAGCTGACACTAAAAATATATAATTTAATCTTTGGAGGACTGAGGTTTTTGGTTTTGTGAAGAAAAAGCACAATCAAATATGAAGTGAATTAAGCAAACGTAAAACCAGGAGAGGAGGAGATATATAGTTCGCATGCACAACTAAATTAAATATATAATTTTTCTTTTTCTTAATTTAGAAGTGGAACGAAAATTTATGGCACGAACTCATCGGGTTCTTCCTGAAATTCTGCTTCATCATTTTGACTCTGATACCTTCCCATGGAATTTCCGTACTCGTATGAATTCCCATTATTGTTGTTGTTGTTGTTATCGTTTCCAAGATATCCCCTGGATCTGCTGTAATGGTGTGGCTCCCTGTTGAGGTCATAATAGTACTTTCCATTCTCCATGAATCTCGTGTCGCTCATTCCTTGTCGCACCACATTGTTTGCATTGTTGTTGTTGTCGTCGCCACCGTTGTTTCTGTTGTAGAAGTTGTCATATTTTCCCTGGTCGTACAGAGGAGTTGTGGTGTAATCATCTCGGGAAAGGCGGGTGTTTTGGAAGCTTTGTCGTCCGTTGTCGTAAAGATCCTTGTTATAGTAAAACGAATTCTCGTACGGCTTCGAGTTGCTATTTTCAAAAGTTTGGAAATTCTCGTTGTTGTTGTTGTTGTTGTCCTCGTAGTTGTAGTACTCTTCTGACTCGGATTTGTAATTAGAAACGCCATTGTTTCTGTATTTGTTGTCGTTGTAGTTGTCGTAGGTGGTAGTAGTGGTAAAGGAGCGGCCGTTTTCACGGTTGTTTTCGGAGAATTTGTTGTCGGAATTAGGGGGGAGCTGACCGGATTCGTGACCGTATAGACCATAGCTGTTGTCTTGGGTTTGAGGGATGAAATTGGGCTGTTGATCTTGTGGGGAAGTGGTGGTTTTTTCTGGATTTGTTAAAGGATCAACTTTGTCTTCGTTGGGGATAATTTGGGTTTCTTTGGCATCAAAGTTGTTGTCGACATTGTTGTTGGGTATTTTGCTGAAGAAGTACTTGCTTTCTCTTGCATGGATTTGAATGAATAAAAGACTGAGAAGGAGAATAGAAGTGAATAAGTTGGGAGAGGAAGCCATGAATGGCTTAGCTTGAAACCAGAAGCTAAGAACAAGAGAGGGATAAAAGGTATTGGGTGAGTGTGGTTTGAACTGTGTGTATAGTGAAGGAGAGTTGGGATAGGTAACATTTTATTTTATAGGCCTTTTGCTTCTCTACTCATTAGGTACAAGTGGGTTGGGGGAAATTTTGATGTTGGTGGACCCTACTCTTTACAACTACTTGAAAAAGTCGTTGCTTTAATTACCATTTCCATTGTCTTCTCGTTTATGTATTAGTTTTTAGGTCAGAAATTCAAATCTTCAATCAATAAGTTTAGAGAGGTGGATAAAGAATTTTAATAGTTTGTTAATATTTATTTAAAAATATAATATGCATGAGCTTAACATGGTATTAATACTGATTTAAAAGTATAATACTCATGTCAAGTAAGCTTAACTTAGTGATAATTAACATGACATTTAGCACATGTAATTTCGAAACAACTACATTTTCTTCTTTAAACAACTGAAAATCTTTTAATAGTTGTTAGTAACAAGATATATATTTAATAGATGGTAATTAGGTAAGTGAATATTTTTTTTTATTGAAATTCTTTTATATTTTATCTAAACAAGCCATTGTCATACGTTTTTAAAATTGAAAAAAAAACAAAAGCAGAAAACGAGAGATCAATACAAGCATAGCTCAATCGACATATACACATTATTAATTACAAAGTACGGGGTTAAAATGTGTAAAATGTGTAGAAGAAAAAGTAAAAGAAAAAGTGAGGGTTATGCATATTTCTTAAATCTAAATATGTGTAAAAGGATAGTTTTAATTGTTTTTAAAGTAATGCATATTTGAAAGCTAACCGGAATTTCTGATTGCGCAATGTAATTATGGATGGTTATGAATTGAAAAATTGTGATTATTCGTTGATTAGTTAATACGGAAAGATTAATTTGGCCTTTATGAATGGATGCATCTAATTGGTTGTGTTATGCCTTGTAAGATACTTTTAAACTAAGATTAAAGTTTGATTAAATTGAATATGCACAAATGTTGAGACACTAATGCATTATTATTAATAATAAACCCTAAACTTTATACATATTTAGATATAAGAAAGATGGAGGGAAATTAATAATTAGGCCGTGCGGTGATTCCTTTATTGCTATCCTTGGAAGCAAAGACCAAATGAATAATTAAAAGGAGGGAAGGGGTAGAACATTGGACTTTTGTCCCTCTATTTTTATGTAATATTTTAAATGAAAATAGGAAAAAAATTATGGAAGAAAAAAAGGAAATTGAATTGGTTTTTCAAAAGGTAGCTAAGATGGGAAAGAAATAAGGTGGGATTTAGGTGGAGTAATTGATGTTGGGGTGTTGAAAAATGTTAGAAGTTAAATAATAATAATAATAATAATAATAATAATAATAATAATAATAATAATAATAATAATAATAATAATAATAATAATAATAGAGTTGTGCTATTATTTTTATTTGCTACAACTACATCAGTCACCAATACCAACTGCACCTAAAAGTGAGGTGTGCAGGGTGCTAGTTTAATTTTTGACCAATTAGTCTGACCATCATCAAACTTCAAAAGATCTTCATCCATTAATAAAGGATCAAATATTTAATTTTAGTAAATAAAATATTGATTGAATAAATTTAAACAATCCATATTGATGTTGTATGATTTTGGTTAAGTGTGTGGGTGAGAGACATACATCGCACACTCATGTGGTGTTTTGCCTCCGAGTATTTAAGTTAATATAAAGTTAAAAGTGATTTCAAGCTAGGTGCATTAGAATTGCATTCATTTTATTAGAAGGTGTGGTTTTGTATTTATATTGAACTCATTCGACATCCTTTTGGAGTATAGACGAAGACTTTATACTGTCAATAAGGGAGATGTTGGGGTCCTCGTGTCGATCAAGTAGCTTGCTTGGAGTTTTATTATTCTTTAGGTAATATGCTTTATCAATGGGCTTGGCCAAACGGTCTTATATGTATATAGAAGTAGATTGAGAAGGGGAATATGTGGTAGATTAAGAAGTAGGATTTGGGAAGAGTAATAATGTGTGTGTGTGTGTGGGGGGGGGGGGGGAGGGGAGTCTTGGGACAAAAAAATCAATGATCT
>JBBPDJ010000023.1:1728175-1796527 GCA_037974625.1 Cucumis cinereus | reverse complement strand
CCCCCCCCCCCCCCCCCCCCCCCCCCCCCTCCCCCCCCTTCATACAAACAAAATAATGGCATTTAGTGAAAAGATCATGTGCCCTTCAATTTCAGAAGAGACCAAAAGGATGGGCTTGGCTAAGGCTAGCCTTGGCTTGATCTTATCAAACAACTCACTGTGGGAGAGGGTCCCACACCCACGCGCCCTCCACCTTCCCATGCGTGACTCGCGTTTTGTATTATACCCTCAAACCCAACCTCCCCCGCCCGCCCCCACCACCTATTATCATTTTGACATATTTCCACGTTCACCACCACATTCAACCCTAATTTCTCTAAACAATCAAAATTCATCAGTTTTTTCCTTTTAAATCTTTTTTTTTTTAAAAAAAAAAAAAAAAACTTACTGACTCCCTGAATTGACCTCGTAGCCTTTGGATACCAGAATTAAATATTAAAAAAAAATCCCATAATTAACTACACTCCAATAGTTTCAAACCTAATATCAAAACAGAATTTGAAGTGTTCAAAAGGGAAAAAGCTGGGGAGTAAGTAAGTAAAAAGAAAGTTCCAGAGGCTTTGTACTTCGTAATATCAAAAGAAAATAATAATAATAATAGAAAATGAAATTAAAAATAAAGAGAAAGTCAAAAAAAGGGTTAAAGGTGTATTTTATTAAAGCTAAAGCTCCAGAGCTGGTCTAAACTTAAAACCCTTTCAAAGATGAAGAAATTGTTTAAAGAAAAAAAAAAAGTGTGAATAAATTTAGGTTTTGAGTAATCAGAGTATAATGGAAGTTATTATGAAATAGATCAAATCTTAATTACAACTTATGAACAACAAAAACAGACTAAATTTTAGTTAAAAAAGATAGCTTTATGTTAAACAAAGATGTTTCAGTCATAAACTTTGCACTAAATTCAGCATTAACTACGCATTTTGTTTTGTTTAAGAACTTTGATGTTTGAATGTGATTGCATTTAAATGGGTGCACACGTCTTTCATATATTGAACATTTAATTGAAATTGTTTTATTAATTAAACTTAGGGTTACATTAAATAAAATGAGGAAAATATATCCATAGCATTGGGAATTAGAATGTGATAGTCAACATTAGTAGTTTGACAAAAACAATGGTTTGGTTCATAAGATGATGGAGTTTTGTTTTTTTTTTTTTTTTTTTGGTTGGATGAAATGTGCGTGATTAGCGGTATTTTTGTAATTATTTGGTAATTGGTAAACCACTTTATTTGGAAATAGACATTAAAGAAAATACAATGTCCTTTTCTTTTGTTATAAGGAATAAAGTGAAAACAATAAAATCAAAAGTTAAAAAAGTAAAACTAAATATATAAGTATCCAATGAGAACCTTAAATTTAGGGTCAAATTCCACCTCTCCCTATGCTACTTCCCTTCTTCCCTCATTTAACTGTTCACGTTCAATAGCAGTTAGTGACGACAAATAGAGTCTTTTAGACACCAAACCAACTGAATATAGAGGGTAAGAACGAGAAAGTGAGCTAAATTGGAACATAAGAGAAAAGCGAGCTAGAAATAAGAACAAAAACAACAAAGCGAGAATGAACTGGACAAGAGTTAGAAAGTAGGTTTAAATCTAAGCTAAAACTGGAACAAGAGTAGGAAAGTGAGCTAAAAATTCAAAATGTTAGGTGTGACTTGAAGCAAGGTGAGGAACAAATTGTCAAAGTATGTGGATATTATTGAAAATTTCTCATAATTTATCCACTTATGCGTTTTGTTGTTGTTTCTTTCCTTTCATTTTCTCTCTCCTCTTTTTTTTTTTTTTTTTTTTTTTTTTTGAAAAAATTGTTGAATGGTGATTTAACCCAATTAAGAAATAGAACTGATTGGGTTTAGGGGATAAAAAGTTGTTTTCTTTAACTCTTGTCTTCATCTCAGGCTTTGAGATTTAAACATTCAATTGTGGATAAGATTTTATTGCAGAAGGAAATAAATAAATAAATATATATATATATATATATATATACGGTATTACTGTCATATAATATAATATAGCGTTGTGAAGAACCCAAAAAATAGATAGCAGTTGCAATCACAAGCAATTTATGGAAGTTCAGAATCACCACACAAACAAGTTAGTTTGCATTTAAAGTTTTAAACTTTATGGTTCATTTGAATCCCTCTCGTCGCTGCCATTGCAGCCCAAATTAAAGGCTTCCTTCAGTTTTGTGGGTCTCTCTTCAAATTCCATTATCCCTTCTGTGTGCTTCCAAATAAACAGAGACGAATTCACAACAAACTCAAAACACAATTTGTTATCTTCTCCAATTATTATTTCTTGCATTTCTCAGCCTCAATTACTTTTCAGCCACATGCATTAATGAAAAACAAAGAAACCCAGAACTTCAAATCCCAACTGCCCATTTACTTATACACTCTACACTATTCAGCCATTAATAAGTTACTAAAAAACAGACCAAAAAATGGCCCAAACAATAGATTTACAGCAAAAGTTTTAGTGTTGTATCAATCAGTTGAAAAGAATGGATTCCATAGAAGCAGAGAAAACAGCAACATATTGGGAATCATAATAGGGATTAAGGGATTAACATCGCTGCCGAGACGTTTTCTTCTGAGCCTCATTCTGGCGTAGTTTATCCTCTGTTCATCGTCCCACTGAGCAGGGTGGACGCCCTTAGCGAGAATCGAAGGCGGGGGAAGTTGATAAGGGCATTTGGATCGCCAGGAGGTTTTGGGGAGGCCGAATCGGGAGAGTTTCTTTAGGAAGAGGGAGAAACCCCATTGGAGGTGAAGTGAGATAAAGGGGAAAATCGAAGATTTAGGGCAGAGGAGAGGAGGGTAGTCCCAATTGAGGTAACAGGGGATTTTGGTGGCGATGAAGAATTGAGAAGCGACCGGCGGAGCGGTGGTGGGGCAGAGCAGAATGTGGGTTAGGGCATCAAGCTTTTGAGGCCATGGTGTTTCTTCCATTATTTTATTCATTGGAAGAAGAATTGACAGTATCAGATGAGGATTAGAGATGGAGATTGGAGATATTGTTGAGAAAGGGCTTCGAGACATGGGGCTTATTGGGCCTATGTGATACTCGGTTCTTATTGGGCCTATGACCATTTTAGTTTTGGGCCGATTGTTTTGGGCTCAATGGCTTTAGCTTCAGTTTTTTGTATTGGGCTTTCACAGTTTTGGATTCGGAGGAGAAGAGGGCAGGGCATCACTTTTGGAACAAACCAGAGCCCACAAACAAATTTAATTAGATGTAAGACCTCAATTTTTATGTAAAATGTGACTGTGAGATCAAAATTAACACATTAAAATAAAATCTACTATTTCCAATTTTCATTGATTTTATTTGGAAAGATGGCCTCATCAGACCTTAAAAAAAAAAAAAAAAAAAAGAACCCAATGAATAATTCATTCTTAATTTGATTCTAGCGTTGAAACCATAAAAAAAATATATTAAAAATGTGTTTAGCTGAATTGTAATTAGTTGTAGAGAAAACTTAAAAATTTAAAGTTTTTAAGATAAAAATGGTTAATTGTACGTTAAATACACTATTTTGGAGAAGAAAAATGAATTAAACCAATTTGGAAAAAAAAAAAAAAAAAAGAGTTATGGTGAATAAAATTATAGAAATTGTGTCACGTGGCTTTCCCAAATCAAATGATGGAATTCCATCTGGAAGCTTCCACAGTGTTCTGGATCTCTGTTGTTCTTCCAGACTCATCCTTCTGAACCCCTTTTCTACGCCCCAACGCTTCTTCTCCGCACTCCAATTTTCCGAATTTCAATAACGATTCTCTCAAGCTTTAACAACACTGCAATTCTACCTTCAAATTTTTGCCAATTTAGATCAACAAGAACTAGAAGGAGGTCGAGATTCACATGGGTGTAGATTATTACAAGATTTTGCAGGTAGACAAGAACGCTAAAGATGATGATTTGAAGAAGGCTTACAGGAAACTTGCTATGAAATGGCATCCCGATAAGAATCCCAACAATAAGAAAGAAGCCGAGTCTAAATTCAAACAGATCTCTGAGGCTTATGAGGTAAAAATCCCTTGTTTCGATCGATTAATTTAATCGTTTCTGAAGATTTTGTGTCGATCAATGTAACAAGTTTGTTTTAGGAATTTATAATTGTTCTGGTCGTTGTTTCGAATGCTAATATTCAATTGTGGATTTTTATTGAACTTTTTGGCAGGTGTTGAGTGATCCACAGAAGAGAGCGATCTACGATCAATATGGTGAAGAAGGTTTGAAAGGTCAGGTACCTCCTCCAGGCGCCGGAGGTCCAGGTGGAGCATCGTTTTTCCAAACTGGGGATGGACCAACGGTGTTCAGATTCAACCCTAGAAATGCCAACGATATCTTTGCAGAGTTCTTTGGATTTTCGACTCCATTTGGAGGAATGGGTGGCGGTGGCAGTGGTATGGGCATGAGGGGCGGTCCCAGGTCATTTGGTGGTGGCATGTTTGGGGATGATATGTTCGCTTCATTCGGTGATGGCCAGCCGATGAGCCAAGGACCACGAAAAGCTGCTCCAATTGAAAGGAGATTGCCTTGTAGCCTTGAAGATCTCTACAAAGGCACCACCAAGAAGATGAAAATCTCAAGAGAAATAGCTGATGCTAGTGGGTACGTGCTTTCATCTCCATTCTTTGCTTGTCTTTCCATGATTTTGAGTTGAAGCAACTCCATGAATAACTCATTTTTTTACTCTTATATGCAGAAAGACATTGCCTGTGGAAGAGATTCTAACGATAGAAATCAAGCCTGGTTGGAAAAAGGGTACAAAAATAACGTTCCCAGAGAAAGGGAATGAGCAACCAAACGTGATACCAGCAGACCTTGTTTTCATTATAGATGAAAAGCCACACAGTACATTCACAAGGGATGGAAATGATTTGGTCGTTACAAGGAAAATCTCTCTTGCCGAAGCTTTAACAGGTTACACAGCTCATATAACCACACTAGATGGAAGGAGCCTGACCATCCCAATTAACAATGTCATTCATCCAGACTATGTGGAGGTTGTACCAAGGGAGGGCATGCCAATACCAAAAGAACCCTCCAAAAAGGGGAACTTGAAGATCAAGTTCGACATCAAATTTCCCACATACTTGACTTCAGAGCAGAAATCTGGGATTAAGAAACTTCTGGTGTCTTAAGACTCCGGCGCTTGCTTCACTACTGTAAAAAAAAAAAAAAAAAAAAAAAAAAAAAAAAAAAAAGTATCTTTTAAGGGTCTGTAATTGTAATTGTAATGCAAATCTTTTTCTTGAACGCTGTACTCGAGGCTTCCTCGTGTTTGAGGTATTTTGCAACACGAAATAACTATAAATGTGGAATACTTCAGCACGAAAAGCTGAATTTGAGCTTGTTAAAAGGTGTTGAGCTGTGTCTATGCTAGGAGTGATGTTTATGTTGGTAATTTTTTAGTATAATGATTAAATTTTGATAATTCACAGTGTATGCATGAACATAAATAGAAAATTTAATCAATACAGAGAATGGTTCTTGGAAATAAAACAGGGCCTTTTAAAATTTCAACGATTCTGCAGTGTAATCAAGTCATAGTTTTTTCCCCCCACGTAGAACATCTTGTAGCAACTATAAATTTACATATTTTTATTATCAAATAATCTAAGATAAGATGATACATTTTCCAGTAATAAATTAGACTAAAGATCATCTAGATAATGTCAGTCATGGGGGACCTAAAACTAAAATATATTTGGTTTGGGGAAAACTGCTATTTTGTTCCCCTGTACACAAATTGAGCCGCTAGTGAAGGGTATCAAAATTATGCAGCTTCTTAATGTCTAATATTTTATTTAATCACTATAGTCGTCTGAAACAGCGGATTCTCCTCCACCATTGTTGCCTAACCTATTTGGTGAACAATCCGACTCCTCGCTGCTATCAACATCTAACTCCTCTATATCATCATTTCCTCCCTCTTCGGTGCCATTGTAGTCCTCAGATAAATCCACATCCTCATCACTACCTAGCCCTAAATCACCGTTCCATCTGTTGGAAGTACCTTCAAACCCAAACTCCCAGCCCCCTTGCTCATATCCAACTCCCTGGCCATCGTCGTCGGAGTCCATCTGTTCCACGTTGTTTACATTCTCTTCATTCTCCTCATCTTCCATCATATTCTCTTCATCTTCCATCACATTCTCTTCGTCTTCCATATCGACAAACCTATCCATTTTTTCATCCTCCCATTCCCCAAGATAATCTTTTGGGGATTCATCTATGTTCTGAGTACTACTACTAGGCACTAGCCCCAACAATCCTTCATCTGGAATGCTCTTCTCAACCCTCCTTTTCCTTACCGTACGGCGGCCCCGTATGCCCATAACCTGAGTTCCTTGTCCCAGCTCACCCTGTCCTTGATTCATCTTCTCGTTACTCTTGACATTTTGCCGGACCCGGCCAGATCTGGATCCATTAACCTTTTTCTGCCACTTCCTACGACGTCCATAATCTCTACTTCCTCGACCACGTTTATAGCTGTTCCTTAAACTTTTTGGATCGGCTGAGCTTTCGTTCTTCATCAGGTCATCATAATCCAACTCATTTAGTTTAGTCCGTTCATCATTCTTAACCTGGACATACCTACTGGAAAAGTTCTGCACAGAGACAAGTACATAAGTTCTAAAGTTTAATAAGGAAGCAAAAAAAAAAGAAAATATAACTTGCTGTCATAAATTCTCTAATAAGGAAGCAATAAGAGAGAATGCAACTTACTATATGTTCTCCGAGTTCCTTGTCCTGGTCAGGCTCTGGTTTCTCGCATCCAATATAATAAATTGATGCATCTACCTCACAAAGCCTTAAAGCAACAGCTGCACTAGTCCGTGGAATCCATGGTAATGTAAGAACTGATCCAATATCTGCTGGATCATGTACAACATTCCCAGAGATGGAACATGAACTTAGGTGCTCATCAGTTGTAGTGAAGTCTGCTTTTAGGAAGTCTCGCTTAATTACACTTTCAAACAGGGTCAGTATCTGTAAAGTTCAGCAACAGGAGAGAATGGTTTAAGTGTCATCCACCCGAAAAATTGTGGAAACATAAAAATTAGAAACAATTAGAAGATTTGATATGAACGAATTCAGAATCAAATACAAAGATGTGACGCAGGCAGCCTTTAGGAATGCATGTTAAATATGTAACTAGAATTTAGATATCGATTTCAAGTTCAACAAACAAACATGGATGTAGAGTGATGAAAAATCAACCAACCAGTAAATTCAGGCATCTAATTGATATTAAAAAACAACTCATAAATGTTTTTTTTATAGCTGACGGGATCCGTTTGATCCTACAACATTTGGGTGTCAAGAAAACTCGTAGAAAATTAATTCCTAGGTAGGTGGTCACCATGGATTGAACCCATGACCTCTTAATTAGTTATTGAGACATAATCTCTCTTTTTACCTTTAGGCCAACCCATAATGGTTAATATAACTCAGAAATGCTAACACAAGTTCCTATTGTTTCAAGCACATGGTAACAAATTACTTTGGTAGTGGAGGAAGATAGCCTATCATGGCACAAGTAACCCAGATTTAGGATGCCGGGGGTGGTTTATGGAAGTAACAGACAACCAGTTTAGAAGACCCAAGGGTTGGAGGTTGGTATATAACAACTTTATCGTGAGCTCAGAACTTGAAAGTGCAGAAATACCTGTAGGAACTCCTCAATAGATGATGATAATTTCATCCTGACACCCCACTCTTGCCTATGTTCTGTCCAAAATGATTGAAAAGCCTCTGACGGAACATGTACCTGTGAAAAAGCAACTCAATGATATACAAGTCTCGAAAGCGGTAGAGGCAACCAAATTGCAGGCATTAGCCTTTAAATCTAAAAGTAAAATAGGAATTAGTTGAAAATGGCCTCAATGGTTACTGATTACCTCAATGAAAGCTAGGAAAGCCTTGAGCAACCTAGTTTTGAGGGGAAGAGATGCATCTAAAAAGTGTGTATCCAAAGGGTTAGACGTCCTTTCCCTCTCACAGTGACGTTTATGTTCTAGAAAATTAATATCATTCCCACTAACGCCAAAAGTTTGATGGCACGAAAGACAGTGGGAATGTTGAGAATCAAACAAGCACAGACAAGAATCACAAATGTCAAACAGTGAAGTGCATCTTTTTTCTCCAAATTTCATGGCACAGAGTGTTGATGTGCTAAAGCACTCTCTTAACATCCACCTCAGCAAGTCTTGATACCGTCTAAATGCAGTCTTCTTTTCGTTTTCATTTCTCCCAAGCTCAATTCTGAATGAAGATGATGTTACCATTGTATCCAAATTTAATCCACAAACAGTACTGCTAGGACTGTTAAAACCAGTGGTGCAATCAGGGCTAGAACTTGAATAATCATTTTCATTTTTAGGAGTAATTCCACTTTGAACCATCTCATTGGCATACTGCAGATTCCTCCGAACATTTTCCTTAAACGACGTCTCTATCATTTGCAACATTATGCGTAGGTGTGATTCTCTAACCCCGCGTGTGTCCAAAGCCAACGAAAGCGCATCAAAACCCTACAAGTAAGAGAGAACAATTAATTTCAAAGGTCAAAGGATGGTTGTTAGAATCAAAACACAAAGGGTTGAGCCAAAAATAACAACAAATAACAAATAAAATAAACATCACCCTTTTAAGAGATGAGATCCTACAAACAAGAAAAGCATGATCTTATATAAGATAAACCAAACACCAAAAAAACATTATGTCTACCTCTTCAGAATCAATAAGCCTCCACTTTCCATCGTACATTTCAACAAAGATTCTCCCAGAACCAGGATCATTGCTTGAAGAAGATGCAACAAATTGCCAGTACCGATTACGCCTACGATCTCGACCAAGAGGCAAAGACCTGTATGTGTACATTTCTTCAGCTCTATGGGCAATATAAGATTTTAACTGTGAACGTGACCTCTTTGAAGCATGTCCACATTGCTGAGCCAAGAAGTTATCTGGGCCTGGGAAAAGATCTGGCACTAAAGTACCCCTCTCATTAGGCACACTACTGAGGTTTTCTGCAGTGCTTGGGGTTGTTTCATTGTTCTTATTGTCGGCAACAGGAAAAGGGCTTTGCCCGCCATCCATAGTGGAACCATTGAGTTCAATTTCCACCTTGCTTACTATATGAATTGGAAAATCAGATTTAGTAATGATCTCTTCTTTTAGGCGAGATTTATCAATCTGAGCCTCTGTCAACATTTGCTTCTTAACAGCATTTGCAGCTTCCAAGCGATCCTATATAACCATTGTTACTCATATCAAAATCCTCCAATAAAAATGAATTGAAAGCATTTAATAACTATCATGAAGAAGTTCCATATATCAAACCAGAAATAATGTATACCTCAAGAACAAGGCGAATAGAGTTTCCTTCATTTGCAATGCTGGTCAAGACAACAAGGGCATTCAAGCGCTCCTCAACACTAAGATCATGATATTCACCTTCTGTAAGTCCTTGAATCCATGATTCACCTTCCTTGCTTTCATCAATCTCCATATTTTCTTGATCAAGATCACTGGTAGTAGTCTCATCAACAGCAGCATACTGCTCTGTAGGTATGCCTAGATATTTCGTGTCCTTAGAGCCACTTAGAGGGAATGGCAATACATCTTTGGCAATATCATTTTGTGGATTTCCAGCAATATCATGACATAAGTTCTCATTCTCAACTCCTAAGTTCACATCTCCTTTGCTAACATCTTCATTCACCAAGGAAGTCGTCGCTATATCATCAACTTCAGGATCTTCATCAACATCATCACATTCAGATTCTTCATCTCTTTCAACATCATCAGCATCTTCTCCAGCCAAGAATCCATTCTGGAATACCTGAATTTTCTTTCTGGCTACAGAAAGTATCTCCTCGGCATCATCTGGATCCTTCCTATAGGGAGCTCGTACGCGATATGTGGAAGGAGCTATTCTTTCAAAAAGCTTAGTATCCCTTGTCAAAGCAACAGAAATGGAAGCCTCTGGTGTCTTGCTTGTAGACAGATCTCTAAGTCCAGATCTCTACACAATTGACTTGTGGGTAAGATTTCTTATTAAGATTAGACAGATTTCTTATTAAGATTAGACAGCATAACAAAGTGTATCATCAATATTCTCAGTCTACTTTAATATTAGGCTCACCTGTATCTTCTCTGCAAGTTCTAGTACTGTTAGCCCCTTGCTGCCTTCTAGGGAAAGGACATGAAAAGCAGCAAATTTGACGGTTCCAGGAGTTAGCCGATGCCTAGATCTCCGAGGAGCTAACAAACCTTTTTCTTGCATGATAGCAAATGCATTTTCAGCTGCTGAACCATTGCGTAGAGTAGAAACTACATCCTCACCGCATTTAGCCTACAAAACAAGAACGACTCAATAAAAGAGAAGAATGATAGTCTCATTTGAATATGAAAATTCTTGCACGTACTAAAGGAAGGTCAAAATTAATAATAATGCAGGAGTTATATCTATGAACAGGCATTGCCTTGGATCTAGAACATGCAGCTGATCCAAAAGAGCGATTTTAAATATTAACACTAAACCAAATAGCCCCTTCACTATCTACAGTAGCATCTCCCTACTTGTTGACATTGTTAATTTAGGACGATGCATTTTCTAGTAATTAAGTACAAAAATTTGAGAGTTCTATGTAATAGAAGTAATTGCCCATTGCTAAAGAATTGAAAAGTAGACCTCATCTTTGCTACGCATTTCAGACATTCCTAAACTCCTCTTTTTCAACTGAGGTCCATGTCCAGCTGATAGTGCTAATTGTCGAAATATTTCTGGCCATGTTAATGGGTTTAAATGCTTCTGCCAGTTGCAAATGTCAAACCCCCACGCATATGCCTGACACAAAAAAATAAATGTCAGATGGTTCCGATAAGATTCAGAGAGACCCAGCTTAGAATATACAAATGATTAATATTATTCAAAATGATTACCCCTTCAACAATCTGCGGATGTCCACCTCCAGAGTTGGCAACACCATTCTGGTTCATTCCCATTCCAGCAGAAGGTGTTCTTGCAACATCTTCAATATCTTTAACAATCAGTCTCAGAAGGCAAATGTGAATCTCAGCCAGCAATCTCGAATCCTAGTATCGAATTTAAAAAGGGTGTCAAAGTGGATTGGAAGTGAGCTTAAAAATATTTTAGCTGGGAGAAAATGTCCTTGTGGGTGACTTACATAGTCATGAAGAGCTTGAACAAACTCATCAAGAGTAAAGGGCCACAGCTCTAGAACATCAGAAAACGTAATAAAAAATCTCCAGACCTGAGAAACAAACTCAAGATATTTAGGTGACATTACTCCTATCAAAAAGATGTTCCAACAACACTACCATGCCCCTTAAAGTGCTCGTTGAATTATAAAAAGGAGGCTTTGAGATGTACCATGAGAAGGTTACCAATGTTCTCCTCTGAATTGATCCAAGGCTGAATGCCGAAAGGTTTCTTCAGTTGCACAGACTTGGGTGGAAATGCACCTAGATAATCTGGAAAACAAGATGTCAACAGCTGACTGTAAGATTCAGAAATTTACAAGATAGAGCAATACTGATAATGATGATAAATAACAAGTATTTAAACTACCAAACAAGCAGCGCCATTGAGCTCACATGACTGACTACCAAGTATGACCTAGCCTTACAATATTTGAAGTTAAAAAACAATGCAAACCTCGGAAAGATTCAAGGTTCTGCAAAGTGTCGTGATCAAGACTTAATATGGAGGATAATCCTTTGTTTGCAGCAGCCAGTTCCATCATTTCAAGCTGTTCGTCCTCAATAAGCTCCATAGACTCGCGGGCAATTCTACGAGCAGTAGCCTTCTCAATAGCTGCTTTGCGCCTCACAGCTTCCTTCTCTTTGCGAATAGCTTCTTTTTGTTTCCTCTTCTCAGCCTGAAGTTAAGTAAATAATGGTTAGCAAGAATAGATAGTTACCTATTTTAGTAATTTCCATAAGAACCCAGCAGCTAAGGACAAACAAACACTTGAACCTTCTTAACCTACCCTCAAATACTCCCTCTGCAGAAACTTTTCCCTTCGTTCATGTTCACGTCTTTCCTCACGCTTCAATCTCTCAGCTTCACGCTGCTTTTCTCGCAGTAACCTCTCCTCTTCTCTTCTTCTTTCGCGATCTTGCTTTTCCATTTCTTTCCTCATTCGTTCTTCATTCTACCGACAATGAAAATTACTGTTGGTAAGTTTCTTTCAGTTTTTCTCAGTAAACACCGGGTACATACTGTAAAAGTAAATCTCTATGCTACAAAATAAAATAACAACATAATTATTTTACATAACAAAATAGTAAATGAAAGAATAAAAACCCTTTTCCTCAAAATATCTTGTTTTTCAAGCTCTTTCCGCATTCTTATTTCGTGGGCTTCAGCTTCTTTACTCAAACGAGCTTCTTCACTCTACGAAGGAAACCGAAAGAAATAAGATAATGTGAATCAACATTCAAGTATTGCAGTATCTTTTGAATGCTTAGGAATACCTTGCGTTTCCTTTCCATCCTAATCATGACATCGTTTGGAAAAGCATGCCCATCAGGCAACACATAGGAATTTTCTTGTCCAACAATTGGGTGTTCAGTAAACAAAGAATTCATTCTGATACTTGGATAAGAATCCCTTGAAGGGGGAAATGCATTGTCTTCAGCAGGAGACGGAATTGCAACCCCCTGCTTCTCCTGTTGAGACATGTGACGAACCCTTGAGACCTGACTGTGGTAATTAATGCTCCTGTTCAACTGTTCATGACCATGCAAAAATGATGGTGTCCTGGCTGCTGAAACCTCGCCTAAAGAATCTGGATAATGTAATTGGGAAACTGGACCATAGGCATCAGCTCTAATATTAGACTGGTCTGGCATAAATGGATATTCAGGGAATCCTCTTGCAGTCACCTGCATGAGAATTCAATCCATTTCAACACGATAAACCAGAAGAATTAGAGAGAACACGTGAAATCATTGCCCATAGTAAATATATTAACTCAATGAGAATGATCAGAATGTATACAAAATTAATTAAAAACTTCTCACTCCACCATCTATAGTGATTTGATTTTAACTACTTGTTTGAAGCTGGTGTTCTACCTGCTGTCTAGGATGTAGGACTGACTCCGCTGTTAAGGGGCAAGGGAAGAGCCCAATGAAGAACAACCTCTCTTACTATCACCTTGTGAATCATTTAGCTGACTATATTTAGGGGCTTGAGTGTTTTGTGGGACGTCTTGACAATAACCACTTCCCTTTGAATTTAGAGCCTTTTCTTATAATGACTACTTCACTTCCATTTTCTCTTTCTAAGCTCCTTTGAGATGGCTACTTGTTTCTTAATGGGGGGGTTGAGTAGCAATTAGGGGAGCTAAAAACATACTCTACGACTGCCAATGTGTTCTAAAGCGTAAAGGCACTCTGAAGCAACTTTCTAAGGCAAAATTGCATGGGGGAAAAAAGTGAGGACCTTTTTTGTGATGTTCCCAATAGAAATTATACATAGAAAAACTTATCATCATGAATAATTGAGATTGAAAAAATAGAAAAATTATGAGCAAAAGATTCAGATCAGGATGAATCACCATGTCATCATTGGGTTTTTTTTTTTTAATAAGAAACAATTTCATTGATAGATGAAATATACATCATGTCATTATTGGTTAGAAATGCTGAAGTATAATAAAACAGCATATTCAATAACAAAATAGACTAACTTTATTTGATTTTGCATCCCGTTGTTCATATTTGTCCCCATACGAATGTCCAGATCGCTTCTGCTGTTCTGCCACTGTAATCACATGTAAAAAAATGAGCAGCAAAATACTTGTCATCGAGAATACTGTTGGAGTTTAGCATCAAGTCATAGGGTCATACTCAAGAAGATAACAAAACAACATTTTAGGAGGAAATCTGAACATAATAGAGTATGACTAAACTAAACTAATCATCCCCAAATCCTTCAAATAAGATGTATCAGACCTCTTGGGGAAGGGTATTAAACATTCCATTAACCATCGTGGGTTGGCCTAGTGGTAAAAATGAGACAGTCTCAATAACTAACTAAGAGGTCATGGGTTCGATTTATGGTGGCCACCTACCTAGGAATTAATTTTTTACGATCTTCTTTGACACTCAAATATTGTAGGATCAAGCAGGTTGTCCCGTGAGATTAGTTGAGATACGCTTAATCTGGTCCAGACACTCACGGATATTAAAAAAAACATTTCATTCATAGATGAATCAATGAGGCCCCTCTTCTAAAACTATTGAAGAACTTAAACCAAGTCCTCTTTCACAGTCTCCCAATTAAACCAAATCCTTGGAGAACTTTAAGGAACTCCTCAACCAAAACCTTCTAATCATAATTCAACATTCAGGGCCAGGTGCTTCATTCTCATTGCTTATCAAAATGCTATTCGACTTACAACAACACCCGAAGGGCTGCGTCTAATGCAAGAGCAGCTAAACATACTGCAACGTCATAAATAGTACTTTAAGTATGACCCATCTCTAACTATTAAACCAATACTAGAAATTGAGACCAACACGAGAAATTAAATGCATGCTTCTTTTCTTGGTCCTCATTCTACACTCCCGATTCATGATTATGCGAATTGTTCTTTAGGTTAACTCCTTGGGCAATTCTAGAGATTTTGTCCTATTTATATTCATATAAACATATATAAACTCATTTCTAAAATTAAAAATAAATAAGATGTCCATATACATGTAGCCGCAAGTTTTAAGAACGGTTTCATAAGAAAATAAAAAATAATAATAATCAGGCATACCTAAAGGTGCTCCGAAAGCATCAGGTGGTAATGGATCAAATTCAATCCCAAGAATAGGTCCGTCCTCCCTCAATGGCTCTCCTAACTGCGACTCCACACAAGCAATAGCTCTAAGTTCCATAACAGACCGTGAAGATTCATAATACCTTCTCATCATTGGCATATCATCTCCAACACTTCTAGGTGCCGCATTACGCAACCCAACATCACCAAATGGACTCGAACCCGAACCCGACCCTGAAGCGTAATCACTACCCGGCTCAGCCACTACTCTCAATTCGTCAATGGGAGAATCAGGCAACGCCAAGGGGGGAGCAGGTGCCACCTTTCTGGGTTTCTTCACCGGTTCCTTCTTGTCCTTCAACCTCCTGTGACAAAACCACATCTGCAATTGCCGATCGGTGAGGCCCAATTTCTCCGAAAGTTCAGCCCTTGTGGACTCCGATGGGTAAGTCTCCACTGATCAAATCAACCAAAAACAAGAAAATCAAAAGCCCAGTAAGGAGACAAAAAAAAGAACACAAAATTGAGAGAAGAAGAAGAAGAAGAAAAAAGAAAAGGTATGTGAACGAACAAGCATAGGCTTTCTCGAGGGTTTCAAGCTGGAAGGGAGTCTTCATCTGGCGCTTGGGCTTGCTAAGACCCTCACTTGAGTTACTAATTTTGTTAATATTATCATTATTGAGGTTGTGATTGTCGCCGTCGGAGGCAGCAGCTTCCATCGAAATCGAAGATAAAGATCTTCGGAAGAAGAAGAAGAAGAAGAAAAAGGCAAACCCTAGAATCAAAACCTGAAAACACTCATCCAAAACAAAATTGAAAAACCCGAAACAATGAAACTACGAATTTGCGTTTGCCCACTTAACCTAAATACCGTAATAGTCAAGGAACAGAAAAGCAGTATAGAAGAATTATCATGATGGAATAACAAAAAAAATAATAAAAGAATAATAAATGATGAGAAAAGAAACAAGAAATTATAGGAAAAGGCAAATTCAGGAACAAATAACCAACAGTCTCTTCTCATTCTAATCCAACCTTCTATAATTCTCTTTAATTTCTTTAATTTCTTTTCTTAAAAACGCTTTTTAATGAATGTCAAACAATACTTTTTCTTTTTTTCTTTTTTTTTTTTAAAAAACAAAATTTACCACCACTCACAACTCCCCTTCCCATGTGCTTCTTCTGAATTTTGATGAACTTTTAACTTAGTTTCTTCCGTATTTATATATATTTCTTTTCTTTTTTTTTTCTTTTTCTTTTTCTTCCCACACATTTACTTTTTTATTTATTTTTTCTTTTTTTCTCTTTTAATGTCCTGACCCAGTTTCTTATTTCTAGGGCTCATTTCCTTCTTCTATCAACTTTAGATTGCAAAAAGGGGCTCCAAGTTTATGAATCTGTGTTTTTGACCCCTTTACCTCCTGACCGCTGATTGCTGATTGGTGGGTTTATATCCACATCATATCATTGTAACACTAAACCTTTGCACATCCACATCACAACCAAACACGTTATATGTATTCCTTTAGTTTCATTTTTTTTTTTTTTGGTATTTTTTTTCAAAATATTTTTTAAAATCAGAGAAAAAAGAATTTGTTATAATTTTTTTAAGCATCGTTTTCACAAAATAAATCCGAATATTTAACAAATATAGTTTTATATATAAATATATTTTGTTATATTTAAAAATAATAACTTTCTTTTTTTTTTTAATCCCAAAATTCCAATCATAAGTCTATCCACTGTTCTCTAAAAAAACATTTAAAAGAATACAAAATCAGCTTTGATTTTTGAAAAATTATTTAAGTTTGGTTTTTAATGTTTTACCATTCTCAAAATTATTGTCAATGTTCTTTAAAATGAAAACTTTTTTTTGTTAACGTTTAAAAAATCCTTAAATTTTAAATGATTCATAGTTAGATTATTCTGTTATAATATTATTTATTTGTTACATCCATTTCATTTATCTTTAAATCTTTCTCACCGATCAACAAAATCTATTTTTTCAAGTGATTTTTCATGTGTTAGAACATAGAATATATTATCTTGTTTGAAAAGTGATGTCCCTAACATTAGTTCTTGCTTTGTTAAATATTGTAATAATGTGAAAAATCAAATGTTAATAATGAAAAATGGTAAGATTCTTGCACCAGTACGGTGCTTAGTGTTATGGTCTGATACTTCACTAATACTTCGATGATTGTGTCAGTGACGATTTTAGAGAACCCGTAAAGTAGAGAATTTATAGCATTCTTGGTGTAACTTTAATGTAATATGCTTCATTGGTGATATAGAAAATATCAGTTTGTAATGGTCGTTCAACTAATTAACTCGGTCATCAATCATATTGTCATTGTACATTACGTGACAAATTGTTGAAACAACTTTGTTCATGGGTCTAAGCAATTATCCCAAGAGAATCTTATGTTCGTTGACTCATAAAAGTGCCTTCACATGTTCATCTTGTACCTACGGGTTGAGCTCTTTTCTTCTTTTGGAGTCTCATAGTGAGTGAGTAGGTATCTACAGTTAAATAAACTTCTTATCCTTGAAATTATTGATTGGGTCATATCCTCAAAAGTTAGATATTTAACCAATTTTATCTTTATTTACCCATAACACCACAACACGTGGTATTGTGAAAATTTCGAACTAACGATTTTAAGGAAAGAAAACTATGTTAACTATGCTTATGTTATCATCTCGAACATAACTCAATGCTTATGTTAGCTATGCTTATGTTGGAATCTTGAACATAACTCAATTACTTTAAAGCATTTGCATATAGTATTACTGTATGTAACTAATTAAGTCATGGGAGCATTTTATCAAATAGATGAATATTTCATGGGGCACTAAAAATAAAATTTAACTTTAATTCATCTTAATCAATTAAGTTTCTTTTTCGAGAACCATATATTTATAGACGAAAACGACAATGGAATTCAAAGGCAGCAGTCACTTACATTTGGGATATTTGATTATTCTAATAAGACCAAAATTGACCCAACACACACCACACAAAATTCTAGAAAAATTCTCCCCAAGTTCAAAAGGTCTCAATAACCTGCCTTACAAATGAATAAGAAAGACAAGGGTCAACAACTTTGATTTTCAATGCCAAAATACATAAGGAAGTTGGTTAAGAAACGACAATTAAAGATAAACGAAAAATGTAAAATAAGATAGAATCAACATATATTCACAGAATGTTTGAGACAAAAACTATCTAAAACTACAATAATCACATATTGCTACAGTAAATATCATTTAAAAATCTATAATTAATTACAAGAACACTATTTCAAAATCCTCAAATATTACCAAAAACAAAAGTTATATGTCCTTTTTAAGTGAATGAAATTACCAAATTGAAAGTGTTACACAAATAAAGTTTGTTGGTTGTCCATATCAAACTCGATTAACAATAAATTAATCTTAATCCGTCGATCCGAACTCTTGATCGCATCACATAGTCGGCTAACTAAAAAAATCCGGAATAATTTGACAAATTTTTGGGATGTTATTGAAAGCAAAGGTTCTTGCAATGTGCCAAGAAGCGACATAGTTTTAAAATTAAAAAGGCTTTAAAACGAGACAGCAATGGATAATTACAAAATCAACAAATGTCTGAGCTCAGAATCAATAAAAATTGATCGAATACTTCCAAAATAACTTCTTTTTCTTTCTTTTTCTTTTTTTTTTTCGTTTTCATGTTGATGGAATTATTTTAAAATTTACAACACCGAATCCTCCCCTCATCTCCAAACTTTCCAACTCCTCCATCCAATGCTTCTTCAAGCCACCTTTGTTCGCTGTCCAAACAACAAACTTCATTCAGAGAGCAGAAAGAAGCAAATAATATTGATTCAGACAGTATATCAACTCTTTTCATGTCATAATCTTTTGTTAGATGATATACGGTTTAAGCACAGGACCTCCTAAACCAACCAACCGATACTATCTTAAATAATCGATTGACCCAAAAGCTTAAACTGATGGGTGAATGCAAATTGAATATTATATCATTCAAAAAATAGAACTCACTCGTTTCTCTTCTTCCATCTTAGCCTTGATGTAAGAGTAAAGCGCTACTCCTGCAATTGCAATGCTGGTTCCAATACCAGTCTGTGTAGAGATTTTGTTACCTGCAAGCAGAAATTTTCATTGCAGCAACTGAAAGTAGAAAACTGAAATATATATACAAACAAATAAAAAATGAAGTATTACCAAAGACAATGATGGAGAATCCAATCACAAATACACGTTTCAGCACATTTCCAACTGCATGAGTAAGTGGTGCTACCCTCTCCAAGGTGTTGGTTGCTAACTGTCAAGTTATCCAAAGCAAGATTGTTCTCTTCAAACCATGGAAATCTACTCTCTCTTATATATAAAATGAAATTAGGCAACGTACCTGATTGTAAAGGTGATAAAACATTCCAACCCAGAAGAGATCTGAGATGAATTTGGTTAGACCAACTTTGGCTATGGCATCATTGAAACCAAACTTTAACAGTTGAGGTCCTTCCACCTACCAAGAACCACAGGCAAGATTGTGAAAAATGAGGTCTATTAGGTTTCTTTTGAAAACAATTTCGTTTTTCAATTCTCTGTTTTCTAACTTTATGTTTGTTCTCTCCCCATTTCCTTATTATGGTTTCTAAGTCAGATTCTAAAGCAAAGACTAATTTATTTAGTTTTCAAATTTTGGAATGGTTTTTAGAAACATGGTAGAAAGTGGATAACAAAACAAAGACTTTTAATGGTAAATAGTCAATCAACACTCTCCCTCACTTCACTTCAGCTTAAAAGTTTGTAAAATGTCAATCAAGTGAGCAATATTGATTTGGGAGCAAATGATATAACACAAATTCACTGCTCTAACACCATGTTAAATCACCAATCAATCAAAAAGCTTAAATGTTGATGGACTAGAGTAAATTTAATTTGATCAATACTTTAGCATCATAGAAGAGAGAAACTTACAATCACAGCAGGTGGAATGCAGAAAAGGAGAGCAATAATGGTAATATAGGCATAGACGTTGGTGCTGTCCATGTCAGTCTGTAAACAAACCATATAGATCGGTTCCAGTTAAAAAAGCCAGAGCCTTAAAGAATCAAAGGTAAGTTAGGTCGAAAATAACCATGGCTTTCTTTGAATAAAGACTTCTGTAGGTAAAGGAGATATTGGAAATCATAGCACTAATGAAACCAGTCCAGTTAAATGAAAGCTCAGTCAAGGATGCCATTGACACACCTGCATTGATCAAAATCCAAACAAAAGTATCATCACATGAAACCAAATCTATATGACAACACAAGAAACCTCAACCTCAAAGTAAGTATTATGGGTTCATATTATGCATCAAAATGCAGCTAAAGGGAAAAGGGTTTTACCAATGACAACGGGAGCCAATGAAAGCCACAAGGTAATGGGAATGGACTGCCCCAAAATGAATTGAGAAGCCGCAGCGTTAAAGAATGGTTCCAGAGCTGAAAATGATTGAACAAAATTTTCAGCAAAACAACAAAATCCAGGAATGTGAACTGGTTCATTGGTAAATTTGGTGGTTTACCTTTGATTGTGTGAGTGAATGAGACAGCAACAGCAGCGAATGAGACATTGCTAGTGACATGGCCAAGTGCATGACAGAAAGCTACAGGGATCAGCAACTTCAGGAGTGTTGAATCAATAGGCTGCAAGCCAAAACACAAGTTAGCAATGACTAATGTGAAATAGAGAGAACGGAGTTACCCTCATACCAAGGCCAGAGGAAAGAACTGAATTAGCTTTCGATACTGTTAAAGCACAGATCGTCCTAAAAGTTTAAGTTGATAAGCTACAGAAAATTTAATTGTATCAATACTTTAACATTGCCCCTCACTTGTAGGCTTAAAATTTTGAAAAAGTCTCAATAGTTGGATCTATATTAATAGAAGATTAAATGACATTACATAGGTTCAAACATTAGACATCCTACCCTAAATCTCTAGTAAAGCTAAAAGTTTAGGCTGATAAATTAAAGCAAATTTAATTATATCCATACTTTAGCAAATAAATTGTCATAAAAGATTACCATACTTGCAATATTTTCATTGAAAAAAAAACTCCCAAAAACTATAGAAAACCATGCTATTTATCAAAATTTTCATGAATTGATAGTTCAGCCTTTAGATTACTAACTTGCATTTACTTGTGAGTGCTATATTTTACCGCACCTTATATACTCTATCACTTAAAAATATAATTTATTTGGCCATTTAACACTTTCCTTTTCCTTTTTCCCCTCTACAAAATAGCTTCAAATAAACATGGGTACAAAGATTACAAAAGTTAGATTGCCATCTTTGAACTAGATAACGGAGATAAAATTTTCAATCAAAATTGGAATCACATAAATGTCTCTATTACTGCCTCAATCTAAATACTCATAATATGAGGTAACTAGTTTCAAAACAACTCTACTTTACCAATTAGACAACTAATACTACTAAATTTGAAGAAAACAAGACTAATAAACAAACGAAAAAGACTAAATTGGGTATGAAAGAGTTAAAAATAACAATTTTAATAAAAGAAAATGACAAAATTGATTTATTGGGCGGGCTATAGAAAGAGTTGACTCACTGCTCGCTTAGGAAGACCCACAGCCCAGCTTATCAAACAGTACACAGCCCCAACTAACAAATGGATCACCGACACAAAACTGCCACGTAGACAAACACTCGATATATTAATAACAATATTTTTTTAAAAAATGAAAAATACAGGGATGGAAATGTAAATTGGAAATACATACTATGGATAGGGGAAGTAATTATATATCTTCTTGTTGAGGATATTGAAAATCACGTTCAAGAAGTACCTACAAAACAAAAAGGACAACGCGGTAATTTCACACAACCCAACTCAAACCTGCCGCCAACGTAATAATTACAACCCGGCCTCCCCCGTGCAAAACACGTGACCAACAATTAAACCCACCACATGAAGAAGAAAAATCCGGTGACCAACGCCGGATACTTCGCGAAGAACCCTACCGGAGCAACCTTCGCCTCCCTGCAAGAGTTCAAAACAAAATATAATCAGTTGAAAGATGAATTTCGGAGGCGGCCCGGTTCATAACGGAGGAGACGAACCTCACCCGGCGGAATCGCTACCTCCGGCGGGAGAAGAGGAGGCCGCCGCAAAGGTAGGGCGAATCGTCTCCCGTTTAGCGGAGACAAGATGCAGCGTGTCGAGGAGCAAAGAGGGGCGGAGTTGTCTTCCCCAGATCAAGTTGGCTCCCTCGGCGATGGGCCTAGTGTGGACGAAGGCGACATGGTTGTTGTTGGTGGCGGTGGCGTCTCTGTGCAACTTGCGGAGGGAGGGAATGGCGCCGGCGAAGGAGGTGGCACGTGAGAGAAACTGGGACTCCATAACTTCAGGAGAAGCACAGAGAGAAAGAGAAGCAAATGTGGTTTCGTTGGGTAGGGCGAGGATTATATTGAGGGAGGCTTATCGCGAACCAATTTCTGGCGGTAATTCCTTGAGGTGTCGTATTATTGTACTGTTGAATAGGGTGCATGAAGGAGTAGAGTAAGGGATGATGAAACCGGGTGTGGAAAGGGTTGATGGGGAGGGAGAGGGAGGTGGCAGAAGATGGGAGAACCGAGAATGAGATGAAGGGAGAGAGAGAAAGAGGGGGGATATTTGTGTGGAGGGGAGTGGGGATGTGGTGGGGTCCAGTTATCGGGAGAGAGAGCGAATGAGAGAAGGGATGGAGCTGAGTTGTCAAAATGTGAAGGAGGGTTGTTTTCTGTTCAGATATCTCCTTATCGTTTCCATTTCCATTTCCATTTCCAATGTCTTTCTTTGTGTGGTTTTACTTTATAATAATAATAATAATATAATCCATCACTAAATCCAAAAAAGAAAAATCAAAAGAGGTCCTAATAAACTGTGTTTTAAAAATCTATGGATTTTTGTTTTAATTCATAGAATAAGAATGTAATCAAAATTGTATGAATTATTTTTTTATGATAAATATTAATAAGGATGCAAGAATCAAAAATACTTAGATGTAGTTTGGCCTATATGTATATTTATTTAGTCCACCAATTATCTAATTAAATACTCTCATGTATCAAAAAAGTTAAGGACGTGTTTGTTAAATGTTAATCATTTTGTTTTTTAGAAATTACGAAGAAAAAATGAAAACGAACAAAAAAAAAGAACTTAAAAAATGGTTTAGGTTAATGCTTTGGTAATTAATTAAAAGAGTAAATTGAATGTAATAAAGTTAATCTCCACTCATTTTCCATCCCTTTTAAATTCATTGAAAGCATTTACATGGTAATTATTTTAAACTAATTAACTAAAGATTAAAGTTAAAAACCAAAGTGAGCGTCAGTTAAAATTCAAATGTAAAACTGTGAAAAATAATATTTTAAAACAAAAAGGCCAAACGAAAATTAAATTCAAGTTTTTTTTTTACTTAAAAGTGTAACTATTTTAAAATATATTGATCAAATAGAAACTAAATCCAAATTTCTTTTGAAATAACTCCATTAATATTACTATTTAGATCAATAAAAAGTTATTTAATTGTTTTTGAATGGTCACTGCAATATTTCTTTTTAATGAATGCTATATTTAATGCAATAATCATTCTCATTTATTACTGTTAAAGTTGCATCATATTTGAATTAATCACATCTAACATCATAGATATTGTTTTAAATAACAAAATATTAAAAATATTTATAAATATAATAAAATATCACAATTTATCGACTATAAATTACGATGGACTATTATATGAGTTTATCACGATATAGGCAGGAGCCTATCATGACTTATCGTTGATTGAAAGTAAAATTTGTTATATTTGTAAATATTTTGATTTATTTTGCTACATTTGAAAACTAACACAAACATTATTTATGAATACTACAAAGATTTTTTTTTTAAAAAAAGCAAATAAAATATAAGCTTCAAAATGACCGTGGATCTAATTTCCATTAAAGTGTCTTTACAGTTATATTATATTGTTTGCTCATTCAATTGCTCGTCCAAGTTACATCTAACCAAACTTAAATACCTTAATTCTTAAACCTCATAAGTAGATACTACTTAAACTTTCAACGTCAAACCAAACATAGTTTAATTAGTATATGAGTATATTGATAATCACGAGATATGTATAGTTCGAATCTCCTATCCCATTTGTACTAAAACGACACAACTTTCAAAATTTTTATATGAATTTAGCTACAAAAATCATCTTAATTTAAAATTGCTCTCACTCAAAATATGTATTTAGTTGCAAAATTATAATCGAATTTGATACGTCAGTATTGATGTGTGAAACATTATCATAGATTAACACTTGTGATCGGTTGAAAAAGTAGAACTTCATATTTTTATTGTTTAATAGAAGTATGAACAAGTTTCCAAAATCTATTATTGTTTATTTGAATCTAATAGATGTATTGAATAATTCAAACCCTTAACTTTAAGATAAGAATAAATGCTTTCTAATTGGTCAAAAACCCATCCATCATATAAAATTTAAAATTATACAAATCATCCATATTTCAAAAGAACCCTTTTTATAGATCGATGAAAGATATCAAAATTATGATTTGTTAGTTAAGACATTAAACTTGGGAATAATATTTTATGGTGCAATAAAGTACGAGAAAGAAGTTTAAAATCAATTTTACTTAAATGAGTTTAAAAAAAAAAACAATGCAACAATTGTAATAAAGGGGTTTGAATCATAGAAATTACTAATATTGTTATTATTTCAATTATATATATATATAAATAACATAAAGTTAAGGGAGGCTCGAGCCTCTCAACTATACTAAATCTGCCAATAAATAAATATATATTTATTTATATTTTTTAAGAAAAGATTGTATATATTAAAATATTTATTATTTATTTTGAGCTCAATAAATGTAGGGAGAAGATTTAGAACTTGTCCATAACCAATTGAATATTGTTCAAGTGAGTTATTTTTATGATGTTGTACGCTTAGATTATCTCAAAATTTAAGGTTTGAACGAGATTTAAACTTTATTTATTTTATTATTTTTGTTAGAATTCGTAAATAAAATTAGCAAAAATTGAATAGGAATTTAAAAAATTGTATCAAATGTTTTAGTTTATGGTTCAATTCTATTTAAACTTGGGAATAAAAATTGAGATGCCATGGGAAGTTGAGAGGTTTATCACTTTGAAATATGTTCTATCAACATCATATTGTTGTTTTTTTCTTATTAGGGAAAGAAAAATGGACCCATTTGCTTCAGTTGTAGTAATTTAATCCTTCTTTTTTTTTTTTATTAATTTTAAAACTATACCTATTTTGTTAATGTCATATTTCAAAGGAATCATTTCTCCGAATTCATGAATTCCAGAAATATCAAAATGATTAATAATAATAATTAAAAGAATCATGAAATCACACAAAGTATCTCCAACACCACGTCAGCGGCAGCAGAGAGAAATTCCGGCGAATCACATAAGCAGCTCGGCCACTAATTAGCAGAGACAGGGAAACCAATTCCATGGCGTTTGGTCGGAAAAACAACAAACAACATACTACAAAACACCCCAATCGCAACCGGCAAAGACGTCAAAATCTCCTCCGCCTGATCCGACGGCGTCGGGTAAAAACAGTTCACCACATTCTCATCAAACAGAGCAACAGCCGAAAAAACCAGAATCGACATGAAAGCGTGCAAGAAATCAATAAACCTCAACCGATACTTTGCCGCGGCGGCCGGTGGAAGTTCCACGGAGCCGTCGATGACCCACAAGCCTCTGAAAGTGGCGAATCCATAGGAAACATTCCCCTGACTGTCTCTGAAACTATCAGTGAAACTCTGAAGAAAACAGGAGAAACCACAGAGAGCAACGAGGGCGGCGGTGAGGTAGCGAGAAATTGAGTCGCAGTTGCCCTGATTGGTGAAAATGGGGGAAAGAAGTTGAAATGCGAGCACAGTTCCAGTAGGTAGAAGATTAGCCAAAGTAGCAGTGCTTCGAAAGGTCTGGGAAATGGCTTTTTGGATGGGGGTTTTTTCATCTGTTGATGGGATGATCGTGGTTTGTCGCAAAAGGGGTCGTTTCTGATCGACACGAGAATGGGTTTCTTCGTCGGCGGTTTTGATCTCCATGAGGTGTGAGAGGGTGAAATTGGAATGCAATGAGTTAAAGGGGGTTCAGTAGTTTGATGGAAAATTGAAGAGTTTGAAGTGTATTAATTATAGGAAGGAAGATGTAGAAGATGAGTGTGGGAAAAGGGAGGTTAATGATGGCTTCAAAGCAATAAAGATAATAGAAAAATTGGAGGGATTTTGAAAATAGAAACAAAGATGGAGTAAGATTTGGGTAAAGGAGTTTTGTTGCTTCACACATATTTGAGCAGTGGAGTTTTATGGTTTTGTTAGGTATTGGGGTTGTTAAAACTTGTAAGGAATATACACAAATTTCAATTCATTTTCAGCTTTCCAAATACTTAGGAACCTTCCATTGATTAATCATATTATAGTTAAAAGTGAAACGCCTTTGACTTTGACTTCATCAAACGGAATCTCATTCGAAACACCCAAAATAAACATTAAATTTGACCGAATCTATTCCTAACTTATTTTTCTTTTAAGTTAAAATAAAATTCCTATAATAGTTGGGTCAGGTCAGTGTCATATTTTTTTTTTTTTTTTTTCTGTAAACAGCTTAGTCTTTGTCTTCACATTTCAAAAACTGTTTGACCTTTAGAATGTAGTTGTAAATTCAAATTAATTAATTTTGTTATCATTGGCTGTCGTTGACTTGTTTCCATGCTTTGTTTCACCTAGCTGGCTTTGAAAACTTGAGATTTTTGGGACAAGGAAGTTCGAATGTAACAGAAGTTTACCCTAAAAAGACTACGTTAGCTACTGACCAATTTAGTCCTCACATTTTAAAAAAACTTCTAGTTGTAATTAATTCATGAATTAATTAATTGTAAAATAATCTTAACTATCTTTGGTTGTTGTTTCTATGCTCTGAAAAATCAAGTAATTTGAGAATTTTGAGTCAAGGAAGTTCAAAAGTAACAAAAATAAAAAGGTTAGGTATGCATGGGATTTCGAAGGAACTTTGAATGTTGTACAGATTTTGGGATTTTGAGATTTTGAGATTTTTTTTTGAATGATTTTATTTATCTTCTTCATCACCGACCAGGATTTGCTAAGTTACGTTTTGATTAAGTGTTGTGTCTGTGTCATCTTCTTCCCTTCAACTCCAATTCTTCTTCTTTGTCTCCCATGCCTTTCTGTTCCTTCCTCTTCCTCCTCTGTTTTCCTCTGTTTTCCTTCGCCCTCAATCAAGAGGGTCATATTCTTCAGGCATTTATGCACTCTATAGAGGATCGTAACAATGTCTTCTCCTCCTGGAATGCAACTGACCCTGATCCCTGTTTGTGGAATGGTGTCACATGTGATGGGCATCGTCGAGTCGTTTCCCTCGAGCTCCTCAGCTCTGCTATTTCTTCTACTTTCCCTATTCAACTCTGTAAGCTTCCACATCTTCTCTACCTTTCTCTTTACAATAATACCTTCCATTCCATTCTTCCTCCTGCTATTTCCAACTGTTCCAATCTTGAGTTTCTTGACCTTGGCCAAAATCTCCTCTCCGGTTCTATCCCTTACTCCATTTCTGATTTGCATAATCTTCGTTACTTGGATTTGTCCGGCAACAACTTCACCGGCCGAATACCTGCCTCTTTCGGCCAGTTTCAGAAACTTGAGGCGTTTTCGCTTATTTCGAATCTTGTGGGTGGTGCGCTTCCTCCGTTTCTTGGGAACATTACTTCTCTTAGGATGATGAATTTGTCTTACAACTCGTTTGACCCTGGGCCAATCCCACCGGAGTTGGGTAATCTGGTGAATCTTGAGGTTCTTTGGTTGACGCATTGTAAATTACAAGGGGAAATTCCTGACTCGTTAAGAGGGCTCCAGCATCTCGTTCTTCTGGATTTGACCAGTAACAATCTTACTGGGACGTTCCCGATAGCGCTGACCGAGTTAACCCATGTGACCCAGATTGAGTTGTTTGGCAATTCATTGTCCGGCGTGTTACCAGATACATTTTCGAAACTCAAGGCGTTGCGTATGTTTGACGTCTCAATGAATAATCTTTCTGGGCCAATTCCGAGTAGCTTGTTTGAGTTGCCGCTTGAAAGCCTTAATGTGTTTGAGAATAATTTCGAGGGTAGCTTGCCGGAAAGCATGGCGAAGTCGAGGACATTGACAGAGATGAAGCTATTTGCGAACAAATTCACCGGGGCGTTACCGGCAGATTTAGGAAAATATTCGTCTCTGCGATCGTTGGACATTTCGAACAACTTCTTTTCCGGCACTATTCCCGTGAACTTGTGTGCAAAGGGGGCATTGACGGAGATAATGATAATCAACAACCGATTTTCCGGCGAATTCCCATCAAGTCTCGGCAATTGCCACAGTCTGACCAGGATCCGATTAGGAAACAACAATTTTACTGGTCCTGTACCAGAAAATATATGGGGACTGCAAAATGTTTCTCTTCTTGAACTTACAAACAACACCTTCTCGGGCAAAATCTCAAAGAAAATAGCCAATTCCAAGAAGTTGAGTATGATTCTTATTTCTAATAACAATTTCTCAGGCAAAATTCCAAAGGAGATTGGTTCTTTGAAGAAGCTGGTTGAGTTTTCTGCTGGCCATAACAAATTCATCGGAAATATCCCTGACAGCATACTGAAAATGGATGGGCTAGCTAAGTTAGATCTTCAAAACAACAAGCTTTCCGGGTTGCTCGATCACAGGCTTAATGCCTGGGGGAGGTTGAATGAGCTCAATTTGGCCAATAATAACTTCTCTGGGAAAATTCCCCCGGAAATTGCTTCCTTGCCAGTACTTAACTACCTTGATCTTTCAGGCAATCAGTTTTCTGGAGAAATCCCACATGGGTTACAGAATTTAAACCTCAATGTTCTGAATTTATCATACAACCACTTAACTGGAACACTTCCTTCCTATTTTAATAGATCAATGTACAAAAATAGCTTTCTGGGTAATCCTGGATTCTGCAAGGAGGAAAATGATACGTGTCATGAAATTCTTTCTTCAAGAAGTGGAGGAAAAGAAGAACGTGATGAGGAAGGTGGTTATATTTGGCTGCAGCGATCCATCTTTATGTTTGTAGGTCTAATTCTCTTTGTGGGACTGGTTTTGTTCCATGTCAAATACAAGACATTCGTCAAGACAAGAAGTCTCAACATCAAATCAAAATGGACAATGACATCGTTCCAAAAGCTTTCTTTCGACTATGACGACATTGTGGGTTCCCTGGATGAAGACAATGTGATAGGCAGTGGAGGCTCTGGCTTAGTTTACAAGGTCGCTCTCGCCAATGGCGAAACCATTGCAGTTAAGAAACTTTGGTCCGAGCTGCCTAATGACCGCAAGAGCATCGATCTCGAGAATAATTGGACTGAAGTTAATGTTTTTGATGCAGAAGTAAAGACTTTGGGTGAAATCAGGCATAAAAACATAGTGAAACTTTTGTGTTGTTGTACCGATGGAGAATGCAAGCTTTTGGTCTATGAATACATGCCTAATGGGAGCTTAGGTGATATGCTTCATGGCAGTAAAAGTGAGTCATTGGATTGGCCAACAAGATACAAGATTGCCTTGGATGCTGCTATGGGGCTTTCTTATCTTCATCATGATTGTGCTCCTCCAATTGTACACAGAGATGTCAAGTCCAATAACATCTTGTTGGATGCCGAATTTGGAGCCAAGATAGCAGATTTCGGAGTAGCTATGGCTGTCGATATATCCGAGGTTAAACCCATGTCAGTGATTGCTGGTTCTTGTGGTTATATTGCTCCAGGTACGTTTCTCTCATTATGTTTATGCATTCATCAGCGTGTCAACCATTCAGCTATTGTGAGTTCATTTGTTTGACAAGTGAGAACTAATCACTTCTCATGAATGATAATATGATTTCATTGAAGTCATCAAGCTTATTGATCTTGTACTACTTGCACTTTCCAGAGTATGCGTACACATTGAATGTAAATGAGAAGAGCGACATCTTTAGCTACGGGATGGTAATCCTTGAAATGATAACAGGGAGGCGGCCAACCGACCTGGAATGCGAAGAAAACGATCTGGTGAAATGGGTATGCACCACTTTAGAAGGGGAAGGCATCAACCATATTCTAGACCCCAAATTGGATTCCTCGCACCAGGAGGAAATTTTGAAGGTCCTCAACATTGGCCTCCTATGCACCAGCCCTCTACCTATGAATCGCCCACCCATGAGACTTGTGGTTACAATGTTATTAGAAGTTCGTATGGATTGCAATGCGATGATTGCAAGGAGAAAAGGAAGATTGACTCCATATCATGTGGAGGATAGTTCTTAAGTCGTCGTCGCTTTAGAAAGTAAAGGCAGAGAATGGAGGTAAAGAATGGCAAAGAAAGTGCAGCGGAGTTCATAATTACCTTGAGCTTTTCACATTCTGCAATGTGTTATTGCAAAAATATTTGATGGCTCATAAAGGTGTCATGGTTTAAGATGTACATATGGCTTTCAAGTTTCATCAACTGGGTAGCTGCTCTTGTCTTTGAATCAGTACATTTTTCCTTGTGTTGAGGAATGAGAATTCCCCTTCCCTTCTTCAAATATTCTTTTTGGTCTCACTCTCATCATTGTTCTTTCTTTCTTTCTTCCTGTCAAATGTCCATTCTCTCAACAGCGATATGCTTTTCTGCCAAATATGTCTAGTGGAATAGTTCCTTTTTGTATTTTAAAGTAAAATTTTTTGATTCTTTGATTCAAACCTTAAACCAAACATTTTTTTTTTCTTTAATTTTAATTTTAGAATAAGTGTCGAGAATTCAACCTCTAACTAATTCTATGCGGTGTTTAGTTTAACACTTATTTTAACGACTCTAGTCATTATTCAATATTTTTAAGTCAACAAATTTAAGTTTCTAAACTAGTCTATAAATTAGTTCTGTTGAGATATTCTAGTTCTAACATTAAATTAAACTTATTAAAGGATCTATTGAAAATATTTATGAATATAGCAAAATTCAAATTCTATCAATTCAAATTTATTACATTATCTAGTTCTTAAACTTTGAAGGCTCGGGTATATCTCATTTCTAAGCTTTCAAAATTACAAATTTAGTTAAACGATGACGGCTAAAAATTAAAACTTCAAGATTTTATCAAACATAAAATTAAATTTGTCAACCAATAAATCAATTAATTTTAAAATATTTAGAATTTATGAGAAATTTATAAGACACAAAACTAAGAGTTGAAGGATTTAATCAAATTGAGGGTAAAAATTTATGAAACCTTTTGAAAGTTAAAAAAGATAAATAAATACAAATACGAAAACTCTTAAGTAATATATATACAAACACATATATAACATTTTAACTATTTTTGTAAAAAAAGGAATTAAATAAATTATTAAAGAAATCAAACTAGCTAAACCAATATAAATGATGATTGAATTAGGTGCAGTTTAATTTTAAAATTGGGGTTAGACAAATTAGTAAGTGGATTAATTAAAATTGAGTACTAAAAATTCCTAATTAAACCAGAACCAAAACACATGCAGTTTTTATAAAAAGTAAAGCATAATTAAATGCTTGAGGTATCATCAACTCAAGGTCAAAACATGGTCCCACCAAAGAAAATTAAATAATCAACCCCATGGCCACGTCGGTGCCATTGCCATGCAACAACAATTTTCTTCCAATTGCATAAATTCCTTGAAAAACAACATCAATTTAATTAAGTTAAATACTGATTAATTAGTTGATGCTAATCAATTATTATGATATATGCTGGATTATTTTAATTACCTTAAGTAATTAGGTATCATGCATTATATTTGCACATTAACATAACTTAATTGAGATAAAATATGTGTATTTTATCAGAGAAATAAAAAAGTTTGAATAATTCTACCCTCAAATATTGCAGTGAAGTAAAAAGAATTTATGACGTCAAACACCAAAAATTTAAAATAAAAAAAAGGAAAATAAATAAATAAAAGTTTGACATTTTGCATTTGATTAAGTAGCGGAAGCAGCCAACTATGAACAACCACAACTAAACTACGAAAACTTCAACTTTTCTCACCCAATTTTCAAACCCAATTCTCATCTTCAACCTCTCTGTTGTTCCTTCTCAAAATCCTCTCTCCTTTTTCATGGCCCAATCCCCAATTCTTCTCTTTTCCATTCTCTGTATGCTTATACCCTAATCCCCAATTAACTAACTAACAATAAACAAAATGAATCACCACCAGAAACTTGCTTATTACTTCATCTTAGCACTCTGTTCTTCATCTTTCATCGCTCTTCTCTCTGTTCTCCTCTTCTTCCTCTGCAGAAACCACTCCCATCGTCAACTCTCCCACGAACCCCCACCGCCTGCAAAGCCCTCTGCTCGACCCCACACGCTAATCGACATCTACACCGCCACTGAAGGTTTTACCCACCGCCGCGTCATCGGTGAAGGCCGATTAGGCACAGTCTACGCTGCCTTATCGGAAACAGGGGAACTCATCGCCGTCAAAAGAATCTACCCATGGTTGGTTCTAAGCAACAATAATGCTGGAGTTGGGTTCTCTTCAGTAATCAAATCCCTCTCCTCCGCTCAACACCCAAATCTCGTCTCCATCACCGGCTACTCAGAAGCCCCCGGTGAGCGAATCATGGTTATGGAATACGCCGGCGTCGTGAATTTAGACATGTACTTACATCAAAACCCAGATGGGGCATTTCTTTTAAATTGGAAACATCGTGTGAAAATCGCAGCAGGGGCAGCCAGAGGACTTCAATACTTACACGAATCAATGGCGCCGAGCGTGATCCATGGGTGCGTGAAGCCATCAAACATACTAATCGACGCGGAATTCATCCCGAAACTCAGCGATTACGGGCTGAATTACTTGGCGGGGAGAGAAAAAAGGGGGTTGGTGGGTTATGTGGACGATGAGTACTGGAAAGGGAAGAGCGGACAGGGGAATTGCAAGGAGAACGATGTGTACGGATATGGGGTTGTGTTGTTGGAGCTTTTGAGTGGAAGGGGTTGTGAAGAAGGATGGTTGGTGAAATGGGCGCTGCCATTGATAAAAGAGATGAGATTCAGTGAAGTTTTGGATCCGAGAATTGAGTATCCTTCTGATTTGAAGCCATTGATGAGAATGGGGAAGGTGGCGTTGGCTTGTGTGGGGAATTGTAGAAAGAGCAGACCGGTGATCGGTCAAGTAGTTGCCATTTTGAATAATTTGGAAACTCAGGTATGTGTTTGATTTTTTATTTTTTATTTTATTTTTTTTAATGTAGATATTATATATTTAATTACATAATTTATATGAATTTCTCCAATGAACAAAAATAAGATCTATTGTTTATGGTCCTGAACTTTAAACTTGAAAATAGGTTTATATTTCATAGTATTGATTACATTTTCATCAATATATTTTCATGTTCATACTTCATAGGGGGTGACGATTCTAGTAAACAATAAAACTAATATCATTATGTTATTAAATTATAGATGATAAGCCTTTTGACTCAAATTGATTTTAATATTTTTAAAAAATTATGTACACATTGGCTACAAAATAGGTTTTTTTTTTAAAAAAAAAAAATAAATTAGAATATTTGGTTATAATTAAAAATCAACTTCATTAAAAAGAAACCCATTTTTAAAAGAAATGCTTAAAAATTGATTCTTCTCCAAAAAGTGATTCACTTAAAGTAAATTTTAAAAAAGAAATGAAATTAAAAGGTTTTCCATATTCACTTGTAATGACGTTGGCGAACAATTGTAATCTCATATGGTTGGAAAAGTATAGAAAATATGAAATATTCTAGAAAAAAAATATTAAATATATAATGTAATTTTATGAAATTAGAAAGAGTTTCAGAAATTGAGTTTTAGGTTCAAAAAGTGGGTTTCAAGAAGATCAAACCCCTAATCTTCATTCAATTCCCAAGAAAACAAATAAAAATTATAAATTGGAAAGGGACTTGGGTGCAAAATTCAAATAATATATAGTTGGCAATTTCTGTATAAAATGGAGAATTTGTTTGGCGGTGAGAAGGACCCACACTTTCAACCAATTTTTGTTTCCCATTTTTTCCTTCTTTGACCAAAACGGGCTTCCGTATTTGACGCGTGGGCAATAGTTTCCGTTTTTGCCATCTGTGACTCCAATCTTTTGGTCTAGGTTAATACCATTAAATCAAATCTACTTAATTTACCATAATAATTATCTTTAATTTCTATCTTAAAGACTTTGTATTAATGTTTGTGTTTAAGTGTTTAAAAAGTCAATTCAAGAAAATCCGTAAAATAATGTTTAATTAATATTATTTATTTTTATCTTTCCACTAAAAGGGACGACCTATGATGCAAATTAAGGGTGTAATTAACATTAAGGGTAATTAAAATGAGGTGAGAAAAAAATGATATATTAATTGTTGGACATTTGTATTTGTCAAATTTGGTGTTAATTGGGATCTATTATTATTGTATCACTACAAAAATGACAAATTTCCAAATAAATATATAGAAAATAATAGAATATATTATATTAAAATTTACCAAGTTGGATATGGTGGTTGGATTTTTCTTTTCAAATTTCAAATTCATGTCTCTTTCTCTTTGGTTTTCAACACCAAATAACATATATATATATATATATATATTACAATCAAAAGTTTCATGGAAGCTACGAGATGCCTATTTAGACTTGGTTATTACTTCTTTGCTGACTTCAAAAATGGAACCTATCTAAATTTGAGTAGTGACTTAAAAGCAAAAGAACAACAAAAATTATGGGTAGTTAACTCATTCGTATATCAATTGAGGTATGTCCAATTTACATGTTACATTTAACACGGGCACTCGAATAAGTTAAATATTTTTTGAAATTAAATAAAAAGAAACTATCATCAACTAACCAATAAATTACAAAGAAAAGAAAAACATATGAAAATGTTAAAAGTGCAACTATAGAAATAATTAAATGTAGATTAAAAACCAAGCACATGTACATAGTAAAAAAGGTAATCAAGTCAACTTTGTCAAAATTACCAATTACCACACAGATGGCCTCGTCGAGACTAGAGAATATACACAAATATTTGTTTTTTATTAACTTTTTTTAGGACATCAATTGTAATGATAAGGAATCAAACCTTCTATATTTAAAATGAAAGATCATACAAATTATCTCGTTAAGACGTAAATTTTGTTGAGGAATACAATGTTTAGAATTAATTTTTAAATGATATTAATATGTACTTTCAAACAAATATATATATATATATTGTAAGAAAACAAGACCCAAATAGATTTTTTTTTAATAATTAAAATTCTAATGAGCTTTTGAGTATATGCAATTTTTTTTGTACCTCATCATTATTGCTAAGTCAAATTTGAAATATTATTGTTACCACCTTCTTTATTTCTATAAGAAGTATATGATGTGGTTGAATTATCGAAATTAAATATTTCTTAATGGTCATTTTAAAGTTTAATATAGATCTCATACCAAAATCAATTTAAGCTCAAATTTGTAAAAAATTGATTCAAAAGATTTCCTTTTGACAAATATGAAGGTATCCAAATTTCAAATCCTAATGTGTAATTTGTAAATATAGTAAAAAAAAGTTTGGACTATTGAATTATTTTTAGGTTTGGATAAAAAAAATTAGTACAAAAATGTGGTATGAGAGATCGAATCTCCAATCTTTAGAGATGAAAAGATCATGAACAATCACTCTTTGAGCTAAACTCATTTCTACGAGGTATTAAATTAATATTGACATTTATATCAATATTTTCACACATGTCTATAAATTATTCGACTCCAATTTAAGGGCGAACTTATTCAACATGTCTATTATATATTGTAAAGTTTGATGAATCATAAAAGGAAAACAACAACAACAACATTATTAGTGTAATTTGAATATAATATAAATAATCGATCATTTTAATTTATTTCTAAAATGTAATTTGTTTATTTATTTATTAATCTTTTTAAAAATATGATATCAACATCTATTGACACTCTCATAAAATTGATGTCTTGACATCTTTGTCATTTTAAACCTGGACTAAAAGCTCAATTACCATTGAAATTAAATGGCCATTAATTATAAATTTCTTGTCTATTATTTGGAATGTTAAGCATGAGGATCTTGCACCTCGAAAACGAACCCTACCCTAAACCCTAAATTGTATTAGTATTTAAGTTGTTATTTGCTTCATTCAAGAGACTATACAATACAAACTTTCTAATATTAATCGGTATCTTTGACTCTATAATCTAAGGTTTTCTCTCTAATATAAATGTTATCTCTCTTACGACTCCATTCACGAGCATAACTATCATCGCATGCAAAAGTATCGGTATTTCTCAATCTTTATTTATTATTATTATTATTATTTTTTTTTGCTTTGTCTACGTCTAATCTGGCCCTGCATTACAATAACCTTGGTGCACAAGTTTCCTTTGAAAATTTAATACATTTTTTCTTTATTCCCAACTTTACCCTTGTAATCCAAACACTTTAATTTCTAAAAAAACACAAACTGCTACAACAATACGTGATCTCATTATTAGTGATATTACATAGGATTTAAAGAAAAAAAAAACCCAATCTTCTAGTTCTACTCCCAAGTCAAAGAGAAGAAAATACATAGAAGAATCACATGGATGAACAACTTGCTGTACAAGCTAAGGAAGTAGCCCATTTTGTTGTATTTAAGCCAATTCAGAGCATTCTGGTATGGGATTCCATATCAGGAAAAGTAAATATAATAGAGAGATTTATGATAATACAATATGGAAGCATATGGAAGCATGATTTGTCCATGCTGTGGATATCCTGATCAGGTAAATAACTTAATTGAAGATTGGGGGAAGCTTCCAGCGGGAGTGAAATTTGATCCAAGTGATCAACAAATTTTGGAACATTTAGAGGCAAAAGTGAAAGAAGATAAGCAAAAGCTTCATCCTCTCATTCATCAATTCATTCTCACGTTAGATGCAGATGATGGCATTTGTTACACTCATCCTCAGTATCTTCCTGGTATGCCATCTATCTTTTTCTTTTTCTCTCTTTATTTTCCTCCTAAACCCTAATTTTGAAAATCACCAAAACTTGTTTTTTTCTGTTTTTTATATTATAATTTCGAGATTTAAAAAAAATAGATGTGTATTTTTCTTTTCAAACATCAAATATGAATGTAATCTCCAATTTCAAATTTTTAATCTAATTCTCTCCATATTTTCTTCTCGGCGCTATTTTCGCTACTAAAGTCGGGTATCAATTAAAATTCTAAATTTTCATAAATGATCAATTTACTTTAGTTAGAAGTTTCTTTGAGAATGGTTTGTAAATTTACTCTAGTCATTGTTAAATATTATATTAAATTTGACTTCATCTACTAGTTTAAGTTTTTGGGTGAATTGATGATTTAATATGATAAATATTCTAATAAATTTATCCTTACCTATAAGTTTTTTGAGTTAATTGGTGACTGAAAAATTGATTGACTTTGAAACTTTATGTGGTACTAATCAAACGAAAGTTGAAAAATGGTGTAAATTGGTTCATTAACAAAAGTTTAAAGTTTAAACCGATACAAGTATTGGTGTCGATTGAGACTTTTGACTGATACAACATTCAAAGTTAAGAATATAAATGAATATTTCTTATGATTTGTTTAGGAGAATATAATATAGTTTTAAGAATTACAGTTGATAATGTAACAATCGGTTCTAGTCTCTAAGATTTGAAAAACGATTCAGAATGATCTCAAAGCTTCTTGGATTTGTTAAACTATGAAATAGTAACAAAGGAGGGTTGAGAAGTTGTTTAATTTTGTTATTTGGAAAAGTGCAGGAATGAGGAAAGATGGGGGAATCCGACACTTTTTCCATAGGCCATCAAAAGCATACACATCAGGCACAAGAAAACGCAGGAAAGTTAAAACAGATGAAGAAGAAGGCACAGACACAAGATGGCACAAAACCGGTAAGACAAGAGCAGTAAGCGACAGCGGCGGAGACGGCCGGGTGATAGGTTTCAAGAAGATTTTAGTTTTGTATTCAAATTATGGGAACCAAAAAAAGCCTAAAAAAACAAACTGGATAATGCATCAATACCACTTGGGTGTTACAGAGGAGGAGAAAGATGGGCAATGGGTGGCTTCAAAAGTCTTCTTCCAATTACAGCCTCGTCAAACCTCAATCATGCCTTCTAATTCTATGCATCAAATAAGGGGAGGAGAAGCCTCTTCTCTTGTTTGAATGCCCACAACTTCAACCCATTAAGTTCAAATCATTTGTAAATAGAACTAAATAATACTATATTTTAAAGTTATAAATTTTCTTTTCATTTATTGATAAAATAAAGTTGTTGGCACGAGGTTTTCTCTCAATACTTTGGAAGGATGTCTGTAATTAATTTTCGGACTTTGATAAAAACTTTGTGAATGTAATTGAGGATTTTGTGGAGGCTTGTTGAAGGTTGAGATGGTGATCACTAAAGTATCATCAAGAAGGCTATCCAATTCTCTTTACACTCAAAGCTGGAAGAGATGGAGATGATAACATAGAATTGACTTGAGCAACTACTTAGGATGATTCTTGCTCTAATAATACTAAGAATCAACAAACTTGAGGTATAAAAATACTTAAGAAATTTTGAGTTTGAAGGAATGTGGTTTAGATAAGATGAGTGAACAACATTCATTCTGTGACTGAAACAAAAACTCCACCCATATGGATTAGTAAGAAAATGGATGAGAAAATTGTCCATCTAAGTTATTCTTGTAATTTGGGCTGTTGAATTAGACTATCAATGTAGATATATATATATATATATATATATATAGGGATCTTGGAATCCTATTAGTTGCAGACTAGCCTGACCCAACACAACCAGGTGACCAATTTTTATAGTTTTTCCTTCTTTTGGTATAAAATTGGATATCTTATTTGTATTTGGAGAAAACTATGATGTATTGGTTCAGATAGGTTATTTATCGAAGCCCCATCACAACCGAACTTTTCCAATAGGAAAAAAATCCAAACCAATGATATATACCCTTAAAAATAAACTTTCATTAGGTATCTTTTAATATTTTATTATTATGGTGCATATACATCTGTTGTTTAGAAAAAGAAACCAATTATTATGTAAATGTATGTTTTTTATTTAAAAAGTGCAAGAAAAAAACAAAAATATCAAATTTCAATTTATAAAAGAAAAAAAAAATAAACTCTTTTATTTAAAATTAGCAAAACAGACAAGTTTTACAAAGTGGAAATAAAAATAAAATTTTTGAGGAAAAAAATAAGTTTTCAAAAAAGGAGAAGTAAGATCAATCAATTGGTTTTGCTTTCTATTGGACATTGGTTTGAATCCTTCTTCCTCGGTTTTGTTAGTTTAACTAACAAAACCACGTCGACTATCATCTCTAATATCTCCAACAAAGAGTGATATTTTTTTTTCTATTGCAGATTTGAAAATCAGGAGAAAGAAATGGTAGATTACGTTTTGCTCATACACATACACATACATACATATCAAAATATCTACATACGTACAAGTTGGTCATCCTCCTGGAATACACATGTAAACCCCTACAAGATGCAAATGAATCACGGTAAACTACAAGTTACACATTATCCGGTAAACAAGGATTTAGAAGATACGCACTGAAAACAAATCAAGTGAACCCAAAGCTGAAGTCATTCTTCGCTGTCAAGTTAGATACATCTTTTGCTCCCTACTAACAAATGCACACCTATAAATACAACCCACAATTTCTTTTTCTTGAAACAATGACTCAAGACTCTCACAAGGTCAAACACATAATACACAAAAGATTCAACAACACATTCTAGAAATCAGACCGCCAAAATCCATAAACAGACTTGAAAACCCTCTCTAGTTCTATAGATGGATCGACAATTTCATCTCCACGTAGGTTACATTCATCAACCTATACAAGTCCTAAGCAAATCTAGTAATCATAGTTTGAGTACACATTTCTCGTAGAGCGAAAGAATGTCTTTTTTGTTGGGATTCTTCAACTGAAGCAGTTCGGCACCAAAGTTATGTTTTGTGAGTTCTTGTTTAAGCTTCTGAACTGTGAACTTGGTATAATCCTCCTGATTTGTTTGCTGGCTATGATTATTATCTTCATCGCCTTTGAAAATTGATCCACCATCCTCTGCCTGAGTGTACTTCAAAGGACTATTTGTGCTTCTAGATCTTTTATTCACTCTTAAAATTCTCTCACTTGTGTCCATGTCATGAACGGATTCCATGCCCATCTCACCATCATCCGCCCTTGCACGTTTCCCATGAGAAACAGTCTTCAGCCTACCATCCAAAGCTGTCTCATTCAGACGGACTTCAGTCAATTGTTGTTGGAGTAGATCGATTTTTGCGTGAGCAGATTGCAACTGATGAGAGAGAGCCTCAGCTCTATTGTTGGCCTCTGCATGTGCAGAACGTTCTGAATCCAGAAGGCCCTGAAGAACTTGAACAGTGCTAGTGCGCTGCTCATTGTTTGACTTCAGTAGAGACTCTATTTCTTTTTCCCTTTCTTCAACTCTTGATTCCAATGAAGCAACTCTTGACAGAGCTTCCATCTCTGACTCCCGAATTCGTTGCAAATCTTCCACCAAATCTGTCTTCTGCCTTTCCAGGTTTTCAATTTGCCTTTCGGCCCTCTCTATTTGGGCCAACCGCTCCATTGCCAACCTCTGCATCTCATTCTTTCCCTCTTGAGCAGCACTAGCTTCATTTCTTGCTTTATCAGCAATTTCAGTAGCCTTCTTAGCGTCATGTTCGGCACGTCTACACCTTTCCTGAACTTCATCAAACCTTTGGAATTCAGATGAGTACTTCTGATCCAAATGAACCTTTTCTTGTTGCAAAATACTTGCTTCTTTTTCAAACGATTGAGCCCTTGCATTTGCGGTTTCCAACCTCTTCTTTAGCTCTTTTATTTCAAGCCTCAAAGAAGATACTTCCACATCATAACTCCCAATTTTTGACTCGGCAACCTGCAGAACATACATTTATTTATATAAGAATGATATTTTTTTTCATCATTGAGATGGAAAGTGATATCCATGTGTTGTAATATGACCGTACGTAAAAGTTGAAAATGTTGGAAATCACCTTGTAACATGTAGTAATATACCATGATCATTTTATTTATTTAATTTTTTTCATTGAGGTGCTAAAAAATGAATTTTGAATATCAAACCATCTACTGTGCCACGACACTGACTTCAGTAAACACAAATTATCAATAAATGAGTTGAGAAATGTCCCACCAACATCTTTAAAGATCTAAGAAGTCTACCTTCAGCTCAAGCCCTAAAGTTGTCAAATGCTCCTCAGCTTGCTTAATTTTTGTTGCATTGTCCTTTAACTCATCTTCCTGCATCGTGGGAAAAACAAACAAACAAACAAAAAAAATACTTCACATTATAGCAATTCAAGTATTCAAGTGTTGTAATAGAATATGCTTCCAAATGGTGTGCGTATGATGGGTGATGAAGGTTTACCTTCTCAGACAAAATATTGGAGAATTCTTTCCTCAAAGCATCTTCTCTAAGCCTTGTTTGCTTATTTGTGTGTTCTTGTGCAAGTGCAGCTTTTTCAAGAGCAGCTTTAGTATCTCTTAAAGCAATGTCAAATTTCCTCTTCCACTCTTCTGCCTCTTCTTGTGCAGACTGAGATTGTTCCCTAGCAGCCGCCAGCCTTGCTTCAGCAGCACTACTCCTGGACTTCAAAACAGCAATTTCTGAATTAGCTTGATCTTCCTCAGCTTTCAACTTTGACAAGACAGTTTCATATTTTCTTTTCCAATCCAATGATTCTTGCGTTGCTTGCTCCAATGTTTTCTTCAGGCTAGAGCATCTCTCATCAAGAGAACTGCAATTACCCTGTAAATTAGTTATACGGTTCATGTAGTCATCAGCAAGCTTTTTGTTATCATTGATGGCATCCTCATATCGCTTCAGATATTCAGACTTATACTTCTCACTGTCTTCCAGCTGCTTCTTAAGCAAATTCAGCTGGTCTTCAATTGAGCGACATTTCAAAGCGAGGGAATTCTTCTCTGATCCAACTTGATCTATGAGTCTTTTTATAAGGTCATGTACTGGACCATCCAAACTGCAAATTTCCATAGTACATGTTAGTTCACATTGATTAAAAAATAACCCACAAATAATACGAGGGACAAACTCTAATAGTAACCTCTGGTGTAAAAATGTTGCCAGCTTCTGCCACTTTCCAGGACCGTGGGATGATGCTTCATACTCAGACAGAAGAGCACCAAGAACCTGCACGGATATGTAAACAACCAAAAGCAAATGGGGAACTCAATTAAAACAATTAAGTACACGTAGGAAGAGACATTATTAACAAAGAAGGTTGAAATTCAATCAATGCAGACGGAAGTATGTTCAGCTTATCAGTCACAAAAATCAACTTAACAGCTATTAAGAACAAGCTGATAATACTACAGAAATCAAATCACAGTTTATATTCTCCAACAAACATAATGAATTCAATGCCTAGAGTTGCTTCCGGACCACCAGAATCATCAACATAGCTGATCATTAATACTTTACATTGTTTTTTTAAGAGACTAAACTGTGCCTGTCAGAAACTGACCACAAAAATAGTCCTTAACCCAAAACAAAGACAAATAAAATCTAAATTACCTTCACAACATTATTGATATTCGCATCAGAAGCATGGCAAGCAGCTCTCAACCTCTTTTCCATGCTTTGTATAGCATTCGTGCATTGCAAGTCTGCTTCTGTATATGCATTTCTTTTGTAATCCTGCATTAGACAATCACCAACTCAAGTAAATAAAACAAAGAGCAGAAAATAATTCTTTCTAAAGACAACTTGCAAAAAAAAAGTTGGAAAACTAGAGATTGTCATATAAGTAAAATTGCTTCAACTTGTCCTTGATAATAGTGAACATCAAACTCCAAAGAGAAGATGGAATGTCCCATGACATGTGAATGAACAATTCTACAACATAGTTCGCTAAATTATAGAGGTAAGTTCATATTCACTAGTTGATTCAATATTAACCTTGTCAAATTAGATCCTAAAACTCAAAAAACTTAAGAAATTAATACCTACTTAAAAGCTAGGATGGAAAAAGGAGCAACAAAAAGCATATTGAAATTTACAACAAGAGGTTCCCATCCTTTAAAAAAAGGAAAAATAAAGTTATTATAAAAAAGTTGGGCCATAGAAACTCAAGGAATGCACTGAAACGAGTAAGTTTGCAGTTTCTCCAAAAATTCCTATACACATTATAAAATTCTCCAGATTCTCTCCAACAAAACTTTCCTACCAAACATCAACTTACCAAATAGCCTTTCCTTTTACAAAAAGGCATATTGTGAGTTTACCATCTCAAGCATCAGAATTTTCGTTCCTAACTGGAACCTCAAAACAAAATGTCCAATTGACCATACAAATTTCGAGAAAAACATAAAACGAACAGATTCATTATATTCCTTACCTCAAATGCTTTTCTATAAAATTTCTCAAGTAATCCCTCGAATTTTTTCCTCACTGGACCTGCACCTACAGCACTCGAATTAAATGCAGCAAGTGATTTTTGAACAGCAGTTTCATGTGCTTCCCTCAATGCTGCCTACAGAAAAACATCGTCAATCAAGAAAAAATCAAAAACATCTCTCCAAAGATGTAAGCTAGAATTTGCACTCACTTCTTCCGGTGGCTTTGACCGGTCAAAAGTAGACATATACACTTCAGCAGCATGATCATACGCCCTTCTACACTCTGCTTCTTCAACACTCTGCAAATTAATGATATGGATGAAAACTATCTCAGTTCATTATTAAAATCCCAATTCACTACATGACAGATTTACGCAATCTATTTGAAAGGAGAGAAATGTGTGACAGTGAAGATATATAAACATTCAAATTCAGAAATGAGAAAAAAGAACTCCTAATAAGCATCTACAGAAAGTACCTTAAAACAAAATTTCACAAGATGTGTTTGCTGGGAAAACAAATGTTCAATTAGATGTACCAACCTGCCAAGAGGAGGTTATCGTAGGCACTGCACCATGGTTTAGAGCATCAAGATAAGACTCTGTAATACCGACCAAAACTGGACCTGTCATAACAGTTGCTCCAACTTGCTTAGGCCTTGTCCTCTCAAAAACAAATTTAGTAAATGCATCAAGTCCGGACCTAAATTCAGGCCTCAGTTTATCCAACTGCAGAACCACAGAATATTAAGTTTGATTAAATTTGGCTTCAAAAGAAGAAAAAAAATGTAAAGAAAATCCATAAGCATAAGTTACTTACAGATATTTGATCAAGTCTTTGGAGATCATTTTCATTATTTAGAGGACGCACAAGAGTAAAGCAGTCTCTATCAGGAAACAGTGCTCTAATTGAATCACGAATCTGACAGTAAATGAACGAAATTACGGATCAGATCATCGATGCAAACAAACATATTCAATTTTCAAGAACAAAATACTAGAGAAAATGACCATAGACCAACTTGTCCCAAAGTCATAAAAAGCAGACTCAAAGTTCTATGTTCACAAGAAAACAGAGAGTGAACATCCAGTGTAATATCAGAAGCCATTGAAAAAACAACAAATCTTATAAACTAAACAATTGGTAATCCTCACCTTTCCCTAGGCCCTTAAATGATATTATTTTTCAGACAAGAACAAACAAAAGTTTCATTGATTAGTGAAAATGAACAAATGCTCAAGAATAAACTCAAAAAGGAGTGAAAAACAGGGGGAAACATAAAAAAAAAAAAAACAATAACAAATGAACCTAAGAAAGGTGAATAAAGGCACCCCAAGCAATGCAAATACCATGAGGACGACGAGGAGAATACAACTCAACTCAAATATTGAGAAAGAGTATAAGAAGCCTTAAAACGATGATATTATTAACTAATATCATCAAAAAGCACAACCAAAAGAGATGTATCAACTCCCTAACTCTTCCAATACTCATTCAAGTACAAGGTACCCCAAAGGCATACCCCTAAATTCATCCTTCCATCATGTCTCAAGTCCAATAGAAATATATTAGCAAGGAAAGGAAAGGCAGTCTTCACAACCCCCACCAATAAAGAAGAATAACTACTAAACTCTCAAGTAGAACATCTAGGAGGTAAGAAAGAAGTAAGCTGCCTAAATTCTAGAACACGTGATATGCATCTAGAACCAAGGACAAGTATCGTCTCTTCAACATACATATATCCAATCTCATCAGCGGTTATAAGCATAAAAACTATAATAATTTGAAATTAAAGGAATAAAAAGATGTTTGGATTTCCATAAAGGAATTTTCGAGTTGAAAACCATTATGAGCTTAGGAGGTGTTTGGGGGAGGACTTGGGTGGCAGAAATAGAGCTACTCCTTGTTTGGCCCTGAAGCTCTTAAAACCAATATGGGCCCCTCAACTTATTAACACCTTATCCTTACACAATAGACCCCACGACTAAACAATTCTCCAGAGTAAACAACTGCACTTCTTGCACCAAACAGCCCCTTTTATTCTTTTTCTTTTTTTTATCCGTGGGTGTCCGGGTCAGCTTACGCGCACCTCAACTAATCTCACGGGACAACCCGTCTGACCCTACAACATTTGGGTGTCAAGGAAACTTGTAGGAAATTAATTCCTGGATAGGTGGCCACCATGGATTGAACCCATGACCTCTTAATTAATTATGGACCTTTTTACCACTAGGTCAACCCATGTGGTTACCAAACAGCCCCTTAATAAGCAAATTCTAAAATGATTTGTGCAACAAGAGTAGCTTTTCTCTCTTTTCTAGACCTAGATAGTATGTGAAGCCAAATAATAAAGGAAACAAATTCATCAAACCACAAAAGTATAGACATCCATCTAATACCTCATTCTTAGCAGCTATGTCTCTTCCACTTCCTTGAACCGGCCTCAAAGCAAGCTCCAGATAGTCCCGAGGTGTTATTCTCCTATTATCCTCAACTAGATCCAAATAGAAGTCCTGCAAGTATTTCTCATTTTAGAGACAAGTTACAACCAAATAATATGACCAAAAATAGATAAAGTTAGTGCAGGTAAAGAATCAAACACAATAAGGAGGTAGGGGTGTAGAAATTCTCTCTTGGTTAAAATTAAAAAAACAAACCTTCATTGAGAATGAAGGAATTATGAAGTAGACTGCATAAATTAAATACAATAGCAAAAAGGTAAAATAAGCACCAAACAGAGGGTCAAATGTAATAAGGAAGACATGTGCGTACATTAAAACTCATGCGATTAGAAAAAAAAAATGCACATTGCAGAAATAAATGAAAAAAACATGGCCTAATATCTGAACGCACTTTGAAATAAATTTGTGGATATTAATGGTAGAGAAGTGCATTGTACCCTTAGAAGCCAAACAAAGATTGGGGAGAATTGACCAAGTTCAGCAGATGTAGTTCTGCCCCCAGCAGCCCTAACACGAATATGTTTAGTCATTTGAGTGACAAGAGATAAACGGTCAAGTGCAGCTTCATCTATTCCACCCATCTGAACAGATACGGAAAAAAAAGGGTTCCATAAAAAAAATGAAATTGTGAAAATGGCACAAATTATAGAGCAAAAAAAAACATCATTGTTCAAATTGAAGAAAAATAAAACAGAGAAAATGTGCAATTCAATGTGTTCAGAAAAGGATGGTTTCTAAAAGATAAAGATCAACATTAGTTGCCCCAACCTGATTATAGACAAACATGCTAGATAAGAGAACGGCTAGAGAAAAAATCTGGGTGCTGTATGTTCCCTGTAAAAAATTGAGGAAGAAATAAGAAAAATAGATGGAACAAATTAAATAGCAAAATAAATTTGTCATATTACACCTTCAAATGAGGCAAACATACTATAAATTGAAATGAAGCAGATTTGAAGCTCAATACAGGAAAGAAGTTCAATTCCAATTCGAGTAGTGGACTGGAGTCATACCGTTTGATCATACGCATCGATTCCTTCACTATCTAATAGTAAGAGATTGTACTCAGTTCCATCAAGGGCAGTTCTTTTCAAGGGTGTACTCCAGAGCCATAGCCCTTTAGTACAAGGCCGATGGGTAGATGCTACTTGAAACCCACTACTCCTCCCAAGAAGCTTCAAAAGAGAAGAGTTGATTGTAAGTCCACAAAATCACACTACAAACGTGGAGAAGCTAAGTGCTCCACAAAATTTCATGAATGTTCTGCGTAACAATCACAGTTGTATGCAAATTATTTGCATAAAATCAACCCCCGAAACCCCCAACAAAAAAAAAAAAAAAAAAAAAAAAAAACACACAAGCGCACTTAAATCCTTACGGATATATCCCACTTCATGCAGACCAAGTTATATTCAAAGACAAGCCCGTGAGTTGTGAGAAACAACACCAACTCTAGTGAATAGAGAATAACCAGAAATAATCAAATTGAATGCGTCTACAAGGACCCACAAAAATTATCGCAAACAAAAGATAAGAATTTCAAGGGGCATCTAATTCCAAAACTGAGTTTGTACTTTGTACAACTTGAAGTTGAAGAGCAAACCCCATATACTAGATGTGCTAATTCTATACAATGACTTTGCCGATACACTAACCTATATAAATTCTTGCTACAAACTACATGCTTACGTTTACAAATTACCAAAAAAAAAATAAATAAATAAATAAATAAATAAATACACAAGCTTCTAAAGTCACTTCCTTTCACAATCTACAACTTCCACAATCCTAGATTTTCAAGCCCGTTAAACAACTGCACACTCACAATATCGCAGCTTAGCAACCTAGTCATAGAGTCTCCATTTATCTAGCACAGTCCTAAACAAATACACAAGACAAAGGCCCACATCACCCACTCGACTACTGCAGTTCAGAAAGAAAAACAAACTCCTACCATGTCCTACACCCCTTCGATGTACACATATACCACTTCGTCCCACCTATACAGTGATAAACTTGAATTCCAGCTCAGAGATGTCTCGATTCAGAGCTATCTATTTAGAAATGGCAAACAAGTGCAACTCCTCCCAGCATTTTGACTTAGCTAAAACTCCAAAACCCTAGATTTTGAATGAACCCACCAAATGACAAAAGCTAATTTTGAGAGTGTATCCTGTAGAAAATAAAGAGCAGAAGAGACTAACTTGATTTAAAATGAAGCTCTTTCCCTGCCGAGCTCGGCCACAAACGGAGACGACACCAATTGGCTCTTTTACAAGCTGTAAGGTAGCGACAGCTTCAGGATCCATCCGAAACTTTCCTTTCTCATCGCAGTAAACAAGACGAATTGGCCTCGCTGGACCAGTGCCGGTTGAGGAAGAAGACGGCGAAGAAGCAGACGGCGGAGGCGAAACATCGGCGGAATTTCCCTTCCCTCTGAAATAGTTGATCATCTTCTACTACCACCCTCGCTTCCTTTCCGCCTCTTGAGATCAAATTTCCCGCCCTAAACCCTACCAAACAATCTTCGAAGAACAACAAAATGCAAACCTTTGACTACAGAAGGAATGAGAATTAGCCTTCTGTGTGAGCTTGATTATGCGTGAGTGAGTGAAAGAGTGGAATCGGGAGCGTTTGAAATCGGGGAGGGAAAAGCAGCAGCCCCTGAGGTTTTTCCGAGACTTTCTTGTGGCAGAGTGAAACTACCATCCAGCCCAGAACTTTAGAGGAATGTTGAGGACTTTTTAGTCATTTCGTTTTAACCGTCCTTCAAGCCGCTGAGACAGCGTGGTTATAAGGCTAGGCTGGCAGCTGTCCAAAAATGCTTCTCACATTCTCTTTTTTTATTTGCAACTTTGCTCCCTCATTTACCTTTTCTCGAACTGAATTTCCGGATTCGAGATATTTTCCTTATCTAAAGCCCATCACGTCAACGGCCCGTTTAACAGCCCATTTATTTCATCGGCCCAGGAAAAAAGGCCCAAATAAATGTTCCTCGAGCATCGTGGTCAGCTGAAGGCCTAGCCCTTCAGCCTTCATCCATAATAAAAGAGAGAAAAGTTGGGAACTGGTATCATTTCATGCCATGCCATTTCTAGACTACAATGTACAAACTCCAACATCTCCACATAGTTACTCATTAACAATGTCGTTCCTTTACTTGTATGGTTTGATAATATTCTGACAAATATAAAAATCAGACTTAAAATATTAGTAGATAAAAAAAGTACAATACAAAAAAATCAATAGAAATAGCAGAATTTGGATTTAGTAATATGTTATATCTCTAATAGGAGGTTGTCAACCGATAAAGTTTATCACCAATAGATTTTATTGTATTTATAGTTCTTTTAAATGTTGAGACACGCTAAACTATCAGTAGGGGTGTACGTAAAGGCCTTGAAAACCAATCCGACCAAGTGAATGTTGGAGAGCATGTTTTCTATCTTGCTTAAAAACATATATTTTGCTATTTTTTAACTATCAAGCTAAAATTTGTTACAAAATTACAAATGACAATTTCTCGAAATTAAAAAGAGAACAACTTGAACAAAAGTAGGGTGCAAATGTATAGAAGTACGTAAAACGAAGCTAACTAGTTTTCTTTCTCAATATTCAAAATCATCTGCATTGATACAAGTAAAAATTCGTGAAAGAGTTTGATAGCATTTCACAGCATGTACCGGTGAGTCATTTGAAAGTTTTGTTTTTTTTAGCAAAAACATGTGCTTTCACCAATTGGAACGAACTATTGAAGGCGATGGCCCCTAATATTGACAAATTTTTACATATATGATATGTTTAATACATGTGATACAATGAACATAGGTGGTGGATCAAACCACGCATCTTTGTTGTCAAGGCCCATCGCCAGATCAGAGGATATGTTAAACTCATTTACGTGCATGCCTTTGCTCTTCTTTGGTATAACCAATTATTACTCCAACCAAACAAAACACAAAAGTTTTAAGTCCCTAAGGAGTGGTGTGTGTTGGCCAAGGGGTCAATATATTATTCATTACATCAAAAATAATGGCACTACCACCATCATTATTCCATTTTTTGCCATGCATGGTTTGGATTTATTCAAAATGAAATTAACCACATGTTTTAGTCGTAAAAACCATATGTCAAACTTTCGGTACTTATCGTATCACATTTGATGAGCTGTATTTTAAAACGATTGAGTTGAGTAAAAAATCAATTAAGCAAGATGTAAGTGAAAACAATTATCTTTATTGGTATAAGACACTTGAATGATTCTAAAAGTAAATTATAATATTTTTTTGCTCTAGCAAGACGATTTTATTCTACCCTAAGAGTATATAGATGATCATTTGTCTTAAAAACAAGTGAAATTGTTGTTCTTTTTTAAATTACGACCGTAATTTCGTAGTATGTGAACCTTTCGTACAATGACATTTTTTTACACTTCTATTTCTTTTAAGGAAACATTATTTTTTTTTTTTGATAAATGAATATACAAATATTATGTCTTCATTATTTATTATTCAAAATGATGAGACACACATACAACAATATTTTGATTGATATGGCCGGGTCCCTCTAATGTCACGTAGAAGAAAAAGATAAATAGTGGATTTAATTTTAAATTAACAAATTTAAATTAGACAAAAGTATATCAGTCAGAGGACTTTTCCAATAAATAAATAAATAAATAAATAAAAACAGAACAAAATAATTTACAAGATTTATTTTTTAATCTCAGCAGCTACCAAATCTTTTTCTGGGGATCAAATTTCAAAGAAAATTTAGTGTAATTTCATCTCTGTATAAACTTCAAAAAATTATCCTCTGCATCCACTCGGAGGGTATCTGAGATCAGAAATTTAATTTAATTTAATCCAATGGCAGAGAATTCAAGATCAGCAATATACTTTACTAGATTTCGTTTTTATACGAAATCAAAGCCACAAAGCACCGGCATCTTTTAACGCCGGTACCAATTCACCGGAAATATGAGCCGCCATCACTTTTTCTAACCCACCAAACATCTTCCCACCAATAAACACCACCGGAAACTGCGCTCTTCCATCTCCGGCGCCGGAGGCAAATTTTCCAATCTCCCCGGCAGTATCGACTTCGTCTTCTTCACCAATCACGACAACGGCCGGGTTCGCACCGTGGCCCAACAACAACAGTTTCAAAACATGGCTCATACAACACCCACGCCTCGCTAGAACCACAACCGCGTTTTTGGACACCAAATTTTCAACGCCATCGTCGGAAGGCTCGTGCGCCTTGCAGGAGGAGGAAGCGGAGGCCGGAATCCACGTCCGGTAAGGAATTGCTTGGTGCATTATTGCAAATTTGGTAAAGAAAAAGATCCAATTTTGAGAGAGAGATAATGGTGGGTATTGCCGTATTGGAATAAGGACATTGGGCATTTATTTATATTAGGCAGTTGCCGATTGGGCTGTGAAAAAGTTAAACGTCAACACGGGTAACGCAATCTAGGACGTAATAAAAACTATAGGTGACGATTAATTGCGTCACAGCTTACCCGGTCAGACAGATTCCATTTACCTACGTTTCATCGCCGACGAGATTGTTTAATTAATTTCTCAATTGAACATTTTTCAGTGTAGTAATTTAAGATTTATTAGTATTTACGAAAACTATTTTTTTAAAAATATCCGGTGTTAATTAGGTGCTAATGATGATTATTATACAAAGCATAAGCAAAGATATCTTATGGATGGGGACATTTTACGGTATTCAATTCCCATCTCAAAATTTAGATAAATATCAGAAAAAGACTGAATTCAAGTTGACGTATATCTTAGTGTTAAAATACGAGAAATTATAGAAATATAAAATAGAAGGCAAAGGGTTATGAGGTGGAAATTTATAAATGATAGTGACGTGGTTGGATTAATTTGTAATTGTGGAAATTAGGGGATGAATTGATGACGTGGGGTTTCTTGGTTTGGTTTGGTTTGCTGAGATATGGGTGACATGTAAAGTAGTTGGAAAATCCACGTGGCGGAACGTTGTTTTGTGATTAGAGCGCTAATTGTTTTTAAGCTTAAGTTAAGTATATATGTGTTGTGTGTAAATGTGATTATGGAAGACTCGTGGCTCACGCTAGCTTTGGGTCACCTATCTTTTGTCTACCCCTTTTGCTTTCGGCTGGAGAATACAAAATTTCCCACATTTTTGTTTTTCTAAATAGAAAAATATATGGATGCATCGTCACCCATGTGTAAGCTACACTCGATTATTATACTCTTTGAAATTTGTGTATATATACAAAAATTAAATGACTAATAATATCGATTTAATTTTTGGTTTTCATATTTCACTCCAATAAAACTTTGCCCTTTTAATATTACAATCGGTTTATTTGGAAAAGCACATAATTATATCAACCAAAAATGTTGATATGAATTATTGATTGGATTAATTGATGATGAATGCGATAGGGTAGGTAGTTAATTAGATGAAATAAAGCCTAGTATGTTAAAATAATCGAAGTTTGGAGTATGCTCACTTTTTTATAGAGTAAATGTCAAATAATTTCAATGATATTGAGGTTAAATCCTCGTCAACCAAAAGACAAAGTCAATTAGGAAAATCATCTCACCAACAATGAGATTTTGTCTCATCAATAAGATATATCTTCGATCATTGAGTTATAAGATCCTCAAATGTGACGGAATTGTTCCTCCGCCACAAATTGTACTACATCTTTCTCTCCCGTTAATAATAGCAATTGCAGTTACATAATTCGACTCCACCACTAAATTAAGGTAAATGCATTGTTGAACTATCTCCATGTAAACCAATATCAATCAAATCAATGTGTTGGATTACAGTAGAATTAATGCAAAATGTGAGTACGTTTAAAATATTAATATCTAATTACCGAAAGAAAAGAAAAACCTTACCACATATGATAAGTTTTCAAGTTAATCTCTCTTGTTGTGTACTCCATGCATAGAGGTTCTAGATGGAGCATGTGGTGTGGGCTATGACGTTATTAAATAGGGCCATTATTTGTAGTTGAACCACTCAAACTAGCTAACTCACTCAATTAATGTGTTAACCACAATTTTCACTAAGATATGGCATGACTAATTGCCCCGCTGATTATATATATTCAACTACCGTGGTGGTCCAACATGGCTGTTTATACAAGTTTCTATTAGTGAATGTTAACTTATATTTATATAATTTAGCTGATTTAATATACAATTAATATACTAAATACAACAAACATTAATGATACTTGATTTTCTTAGCGTCTTCTCCAATAATATATTTTTATCTAGTTGATATATGGTCAGAGTCTACAAACTTTTTTCTAGTACAATAATTAGAGTAGTGGATTCGAACCACTAATTTTGTGGTTACCAGTACACTCAAATGTCAATTAAATTTTATTTTTTTTTACAAATCTATAAAATTAATAAGGTACGTTGATAAATTAAAATATTAGAAATTCAAATGGTAAAATTATGTGTGCTATGATCCAAAAAAATCACGGAATAAAAATCACAATGTTGGTTCAAAATATACACAGTGTGCATCCTCCGTTTTTTTACCACATGATCAACATTTTAAAACCGTTTTAAGATCAATCTTTTATTCATCAACTTTTGATTCGTTTACAATATACTGAAATAAAGTTATAAAAGTTGACGGATGATATAATTATATTAACATATGTAATTTTCAATTGAAACAATAATAATAATAATGGTAAACGTAGCGGTAATGGTTATGATACAACAGACGCTATTGGATCGAACAATTTAAATTTGTAAATTTGTTTATATTTGTTGATTATAAATTTGAAAGTAGACTCTAATGTTAGTACGATTGCATAACATAAGTAAACAAGACAAAAGATAATCAAAAAAAAATTTCATGCTATTCATACATCTAGTTTTTTATCGAAATAAACCTAACTTAATTCAGTGAATCTAAAAACAAAAAAAATGAAATAATTGCACAAAGCCTCTTAAATACATTCGAGAAATGGTTGTAAATTAAATAGACAAAAAAAAAAAAAAGTTGTAGATTTTATACATCCACGTCAGCTAAGTGCTAAATGTGCATATTCATCCACTTGAATTTTAAATTTTGATTTTGCAAACAACTTGTGGTAATGCGTACCGTTCGTACATATCCTTAATTTCGTTTTCGTGGAATCATAAATAACCAAATTTAATACGTCCTTAATTAAAATTATTAAAAAGAGAAAAAGAAATATTTATATGATTACGTCATTGATGACATCCCAGCAGCATTAGCCAACAGTATTCATATTTTCTCCATGAAAATTCCGTTTGAAAATTGATTTTGCATTAAAAAATTGATTCGGCCACCCTCGTTTAAGTTAATAGTAACTGCGTACAGCGCGGGTGCACCCAACTTTCCCCTGCAACCGAGTCAACGTTTGTTGCTCCCCACGCGTTTAACTACCATTCCTAATTTTCTTCTTCAATCAATTTTTTTTTTTTTTTGGATTTACCAAAAATACCACTAATCTCCACTTTTCCTTTTTATAGTAAATAAATAAACACTACTTTTTGAGTCAACTCAAATCTAATCGTCTTCCATTAATTAATATAATTTATTTTTACCCAATAATAAAACGTTTATTGTTAGAAGGTCTGAGGTGTGACCTACTATAATCCTGAATTTTAATATTAATTAGAGGATTTTGTATTTGTTTTTGTTTAAAATTATAATTTGGTAGAGCTGTTTTTTAGATTAATAGGAAAAATTGAAAATTGGGTTTAGTTTGAGAAGCGATGAGTCTAACGCGGAACCGAATGGGTGAGAATGGGGCGCTTTGTCCACTCAGTTGGGTCCCAAAAAGACATCAAACAAACACCATTTTTTCCCCTAATGCACACCACACGACCACCCACGTCATTGCCTAGCTTTGCCTTTCTCATGCTATATCAACTTCCTTCCACTTCAAAACTTTCCATTTAACTAAGTTTTATTTATTGCTTTTTTTTTTTTCTTTTTGTGTGTGCTGTAACTGTTGTGTTTGTTGAAATGCACCGTGTATAGGTTAATATTTCTACAATGTTATAATATTGTTCACTTTTATATTAAGACAATCATTAATTGTATAAATGGTTCAAGTCCAAGTAAAAAATACACATTCTTTAAATATGTCAATTCATCAGACACATATCTTGGAGCTACTTTTAAGACGGTAGAGAACTTCTAATTCGAAACATAGTTCACAGTTTAACTAATTGGTATCATTTAATTGAAAAAAATAGATGTAAAATATTTGTCATAAATATTTTAATATTTCTAGAAAAACTACAAATCAATGAAAAGATATCAATATTGTGCATCATTTGACCAAAGCGTATCACCACAATTACAAACAAATGTTAATTAGAATTTTTTAGTTAAACAATTTAATTGGTATTGGTATCCACTTAGATTTCCAAGTTTAAGTTTAAAGTTGGCTACGTATTTTAATCCAATTGATCATAAATTTGGTAGTTAACAATTAATTTATCTCAGAAGATTTATTAGAGACTAGAGTCTATCTAAATTTATTCAAATTAATATTAATAGAATATAATGTACAAAAATATATAAAATATAATACAGATATAAAAACCAAATTCTATTAAACAAAATAAAAATACAAACACACACTACATTGCATGTCTTGAAAAATTACGGTGTATTTTGGTAGCCCAATCAAAGGCATCCAACGAGGTGGGCTTGTGATCCGCCTCTTCAATTGGTTTTTTGCCTTTTAATTTATCCTCATCGCCACTAACTGAAACAGCCGCCGAACAAGTGTTGTTATTATTATTGGCACGGCCATAATAATCCACTGATGCCATGGGCGCCGCCTCTAGTCTGAAAGATGGCGGCGAGTCAACGCCGGCGTCAACCGATGTCCGCGGCGGCGACTGTGAGAAGTTGTAGTCGCAGCCATGTCGGCCTCTTCGCTTTCCAGCAACCTTTTTCTTCGCTCTCCCTTTCCATTTCCTCAGACCTTCAACCACCCCCTCCGTGAATACCGTTTTCTTCATCGAACCCCCCATCTTTTTTTAAAAAAAAATATTATAATAAGTAACCGTACCCAACCATATTCGTTGATTTTTTTTTTTTATATTTTATATAACATCTGTGAATTGATCATTTCCAAATTTATTTTGATGACAGTAGACCATAACACCAATGTTTGATAATAATTTTTAAATTATCGAATGATATGTCATTTTTAAAACCACAATTAAAATTTAAGAAAAGTTTTACAGGCATTTTTTTCTTTAAATGCAACCATATTGGTTCATAAAAGGTGAGGAACGATTTAGCGTACTTGCCTGAGCTACAAGTGCATAGAGTGGCAGAGTAACATAACCACAGATGAACTGCACCAACACCCCCACAGAAACTCCTATTACCAAATCTGCTATCTCTCTTTGAAAGCACGATCTCAGCCCGAATTTCAGCTGCACTAAATTAAAATTCATTAATTACACCATACCCCTCTAATTAATCTTCCAAGAAAATTAAGCTATAAGCATACTTAGTACTTACCCATGCCCATGAAAAAAATGCTAATTGAAATGAATTCTGCAAAACAAACAACAAAATGTTTCATAAATGATTAAAAACTTTGGAAGAAATAAAAAGATTGATTATTATTGTTATTATTATTATTATTGCCTGGAAGAAAATGAAGTGGATGAAATAGAGAAGCAATTTGGGCCGGTTCAACCAAAAATAATGGTCACTGGGCCTAACAAGCAGAGTTCCTCGTACGACATGAGACTTCTCATGGCTCTCCAAACACATCTCTGTCATAATCCCTTGTAATTTTGTCCCAACCAATAAAAGCATCTGAAAAGTTCATTACACAATTCAAATTCAAACCTTATAAATGTTACCTAAAAAGATCAATACACTGTGTTTTCTTACTAATAATGGAATAAAGGGAAGCCATAGATAGCTGTGAAACCCTGCCATCAAATTGAATAATGAACCTTTATAATTAGCTTCTTGCACTGTAAAATTATTTAATTTCTTGTTTGGAAGAGAGTAAAAAAGAGTATATTTTGAGTGTTACCATGTGCACTGAAGAATATGAAGATTACAGAAAACACCCAAACCCACCAACTACAACAAGTAAAATCCACCCATTGTTAGAACTAGTATTCCAAGGATATGCACATAAAGGGTAAGGCCATTTATTACAATTGATTTATTCACCTGATTCCCACAACCACACTGAAATCATTATCTAGAGCTCTTGTTATATACTTTTGGAAGTCAAAGTTGGTTCCTTCTCCAAGATGGGCCTGTTTGATCACAGTAGAGAATGTTAATTTTGAGAGATTAAGAATTCAAATTACTTGATTTAATATAATCCAAGTTAATTACCGTAATGAAACCATGTCTAAGAGTGAGATAATCAGCTGCGGAGACAGATTCATAAAATTGTCTAACAAAACAGGCCTACATTATTCCCAAAAAAAAAATTAAAACAACATTTTATTTTGATTAATTAAAAACAAAAAAGGTTAATTACCGGCCATCGAAGAATGTGATGGTCGCTCCAGAATTTAAGATGCCTCTTGCCAAAGGATGTTTGACGAGCAAATTGAAATCTTCTTGGATCTAGTAATTAATTACTTAATTAATTATTGTCCCACACAAAAGGAAAACACAATTGTCATTTGTCAATGGGGATGGTCTACCACCACTTAGTTTTTTCTTTCTCTCTCTCTCAATTATATGTTTACCAGTCGTAAATTGATATTCCAAAGTTCTGGTTTTTGCTTCCCAAGACTGCCATCTCCTCATCTGCAATAAAAAACAGCATTTATTAACTTAAATTCCAATTTCTAAGCCATTTTACTTTAAAAAGCTGAAGAACTAACGTAATCATTAGTTATTAAGTGTAAACAATAATATAGATTGCATTTAAAGTTGGTAGTGCAGTAAATAAGTTGAAAAAAGAATGTAACTAGTCCAATAAAATGGAATTTTGTAGAAGTAGTCAGATGATTTAATGAAGAGATATTATTGAGGATAGTGAAGTTTTATGTGTAGGCAGCTCAAAAGTCTTGCCCCAAAGAAATTTATCCGACGCAGCTACCCTAACACTACACGTGACTTTCAGATTCGATCAATTCATCAACCATATTTTCTTTCACATCTTCTTCAATGACCTATATATCCAAAATTTGATTTTTTTTTTTTTTTTTTTTTTTATCAATGTGTAAATTAATTGAATTATGAAGGTGTGAAAATTGGACGAGTTAAGAAAGTTGTTTTGTTTGTAATAATGAAAAGAGAAGGATAGGAAAGGGAAATAGGTACCTTGGCGATTCCAAGACTGTAGGTGAGGAGACTGGAGAAGATATGAACAAAGGCTAAACAAATGATCAAATACTTAACTTGCTTTGCACCATCTCTAGACAGCAATGAAGCTTTCCCCTAATATCAACGGAGTTAAACAGGCAACTATAATTGTAAATTAACGTTATATATGAATTTTAGTTTAATAAATTTACCTGTAACTCACACTTGGGTTCTTCCGAGAAGTAAGTGAAGTTGATAGTGTGACTACAGGGCAGAAATTTGTGATTCAAACTCTTAGGAATGCAAATGTTAGCAATTCCTTTCTCGCTCACCGTCAATAACAGCGATACAAATCCCAAAAGCATCAATTCTATACATATACACACATAAACATCCACCACATAGTTGTTTTAGAGAGAATTAATTAATTAATTAAATTAATTAGTTAGTAATAATATATTATTCAGAGCGCACCGGATTTGATATTGTCGAGAGCTTGCCTGAGGGATTTCCTTCTTTTGATGCTGAAAAACTGAAAATCAAATAAAGTGAAGAAAGAAGAAGAAGAAGAAGAAGAAGAAGAAGAAGAAGAAGAAGAAGAAGAAGAAATGGGTACCCGTTTGACAAGAAAGTGAAGCAAATATTCGGTGGAAATGGAAATGAGAATCAATAAAAAACACACAGTGGCCACTGCCCATGTGGGGGTTCGTTCCAAACTCGCCATTTCGTTTCTTTCTTCTCTCACCACACAACTCCTAAATCAAACAAATTGGACTCCGTTTTAATATAACATTATGGAGTATTTTCTTATATAATTAGACTATTTTTATCATTTAAGAAAGTCGAGAGACTAAATATGTAATTTAGGTATATATTTTTATTTTTATTTTTATTTTCATTTTCAAATGATGAGTGTGAAATTGAAGAATATGGAAAAAGGATAATTAAGAAAGAAAGAAAAAAAAAAAAACAAAGGATGAGGCGAAGAAAAGAGATAGGAAAGAAAATGAAGGGTTACTTGTGAAATACGCAAAGTTAAGGAGAGGGAGGTAGCGAATTGAGCGCGGCGTTCACAGCGTTTTTTCTGGTACGGACTACGGAGTCTACTGCTTGCAGTAATTGTCATAGAACGATGGACTTTTTGTTACAATTTTCAATTTCTAACCCCAAATTATCCATTTTATTTCAATTCCACCCCTATTTCCAATTTCCTTTTTTCTTTCCCCTATCTTTTTCTTCAACTTATCAGTTATAACATCCCTTTCTTCATTTATTTATTATTTATTATTTATTATTTATTATTTTTATGGGGAGCATAATTGAAAATAATATCGTAAATTGAGTAATACTTCTTTGAACCAAATTTGTAATCCATAATTTATTTAGTCCAACTTTGAAGCTAGAAATCAAACTTCTAGTAACTCGAAAGAAAAGTCGTATCAGTTACCAAAGTTGTAGAATTAAAGAACAAGCACATGTAACAAATTTAAAAATAAAAAAAAGCATAATTTTGTGAATAGTAATACATTTTTATTCTCTCAGATAATTGAATATTGCCAGACAAATTTAAAACGGAGAAAAAAAAAACAATTATTTTAAAGAAAACAGACAAAATTCTTTATTCCTTTTTATATTACATGTAATTTCCCTTTATAATGATTGAAGCATCTCAACTTTCCTTAAAAAGCTATAACCAAATCTCTACCACACATTTAACATAAAGTAGGTTTTTACAAATTCTCTGTCTTTTCATGCCAACAAGTTTTGCTTCTAAAGTTTATGGCAATATTCATGGGGGGAAAGTCATACCATTACACCCTCCCTTCCATCATAATTTTCTCCACAACTTTTACTTCTTAGAACAGTCAGTCTAAACATTAAACAAATACACAAATTACAATCTGAGGTACGACACATCAATAACAACAAATGGATATCATTACAATCAACACAAAATACCAGGTGTTCATTTCGTTTGATAACTCAAACCGAATCGACGCCCCAAAACTAGACGATTTCAAAGGTGTTCAGCAACTGCACAAGCGTTGCTTGTAATTCAAAACAACAAAATCAGGCAGCAGTCTTCTTTCCTTTTTTTTTTTTTTCTTTTTTCTTTTTTTTGTTAACACCAAATGTTCATGCTGCCCCCACAAACAAGTCAGACCCATTCAGTAGTAGGTATTGTAATTTGCAAGGTGGTACTGAAAAGCCCCCTGCATCACAATGCAGATCAGATATATCAGGCTGTGACAAGCTTTTTCAGTGGCTAATGCCCCTTTACTTTTTTATCCCACCTTTCTTTCTCTAAGAAACAAAAAAGATAATTAGAAGCTGAGTTATCTACAATATCCTGATGATTGCAGAGCGGACTTTTCAGAATTCAGGTATTAAACGTTGATGTCAAGTAGCGATCTTGAAGATTCAAGCATCAAATATGTTTATGCAAAATATATCGCCTCTACGGCACGAGCAGATAAGTTACTTACTTTGGTGCAGTTGCTTCCAACCACCTTGCTCATCAGAGGAGACTTCAAAGGACATTGTACTCCCATATTGGACAGAACAGCGGTTGTTCCTGCATTAATGGGAGTTGTAGCTGGAGAACCCTTGTCTGTATTCCCAACATTCTTTTCCTCTGTCAATGAAAAACCAAACAATCTACAGCCAGCTTTGCAAGTTGAGGACAGATCCTTACTGCCTGTAAAAGCTGCTGATGCTGTTGCTGTTGAAGGATGTGATAGGCCGAGCTGATTCTGCTCTCCCAATGAAGTGGGACACATGCCTTGTGGGATGAATTCAGTGTTCAAGCTATTGTCGGTCATAAATGTTGTCCCAGAATGATGGGATGTACTCTTGTTCATAATCCTCTGTTCTGCGAAATTGCCACGGTTATGCGAATTAAAGCTTTGAACAGGAACCATTGACTGCTGAAACATGAACACGGAAGATGGTGATGAGACTTGTACAGAAGGAATGGAAGACCGAGTGAGGAAATTTTCACACTGCATTGCCATGGGCCATCCATCTTTAGTCCTAGGCAATCGAATGCCGTCGACAGGACCACAACCACCACTTGCCTTAACTTCATTGGTGGCCACAGCCCTACCATAATAGGGACTTGGAAATATTTCTTGACCTTGCAAGACCTTATGGTATTGGAAGGATTCATCAAACACGATACCCCGGGAGGAAGTTTCGGAGTTGATAAGTGGGTTTCTTGGACCATTTCTCATCAGAGCTATCCCAGAACCATGTAAACCAGGGATCAATCTCCTCTTTTCAGGTGGACAACGATTGTTGTTGTCACCGTCAGATGGAGTACTGTAACCTAAAATTTCTTGACCTTGCAAGACCTTCTGGAACCTTAAAGATTCCCCAAAGTCTGATGCTCCAATCCCATCTGCAAGAAGCAACAGAAAAAACAAAGGATGGTAGGTGAGAGGATGAGTGTTAAGCAAATATATAGTAGTGTGCATGACAGACTCACTTGGAACTGGAAACTCTAGTTTTGTGGAAGAGAGCCCAATTCTGGTCCTTTTCAGACCAGGTGGAACCAAGTTGCTGGACAAAGAAACAGAACCAGAGGGCTCGATCTCCCAAGGGGAAACCCTTCCATGCCTGTTAGTTTCGCAATCGTCCCACCTCACCTGAGAAGAAATCAGATTTAACCATATAAAGCATCGATTTTGAGCCTTGGCAATTATCAAAATTCAATAGAAAACCCAGGAGAGAGCATGCAAAACCATATAGTGCGAAATGCAAGAATCCCACTTTCATACCAACTGCAATAACTCCAAAATAAACAAAAAACAAATACAGACTAAATATTCACATTCATGAAGAAGTGAGTTTTTGGTCTAAAGCAATACAAGCAAGGCTGTCAGCACCAGAACCCGGTTAAATCCTTCTGATGCCACAAATTAGACACAAGAATTGCCAAGTGAACACGTAGTCCTTCTCATCAGCCAAAAATTTATTTATCTTTTCAACTAATGTACAAAAGTAAATCTATTTACAAATGGATAACTCGAATATAGAAAAGCCAAGGCTTGACTTCTTTGTACGGCCTAGATAATTTTGAAGTCCAGTAATACTAGTAGATAAAAATAAGATACTAGAACACATAATGCATTTATCTCTGACAATGAACAGCCTAGGAGAGCCTAAGTTTCATTAGAGAGATGCATTAATAAGCCAAGTAGACCGACGCTCATTACAAACATTTCCAAGGTGATAACAACCATCTGAATTTTAAAAAGCACCAAAAGAAAATCTAATATATTTGAACTCAAATTCCTGTGTAAAAGGCAAACTTGAGAATGTTTCCTACCATAAGGGACCTCCACCTCGATCCTGGCCATCTGATAGGATCCACATCGCCAACTCCAGTTATATGTCCAGTGTGTCTGTGGATAAGTATGAAAAAAAATATTAGCGAAAGCTCCAACCACCATACTCTAACTGCAAAGCACCAAACCATCAATAGCACACCTTCGATCTGCAGCATCATCGGTTTCAAAACTCAGCCTAAACCTCATTCCAACAGAGAAAGAATGGTTGATGCTCTTCAAGAACTTGTGAAAAGGCAAGACAAACTGTGAGGATGCAGCCCTGCGTAGAAAAGCAACGATACAAAATCCATTAGAATCATGCGTGATGAAGGATCTTCTGCTTTCTATAGAATCTCTATAATATTTTGGTGAGAACTAACAGAGCACGGTTCTTTGTTTCAATAACACCAAATGGTTAAGATACCTCGGGTTGTAGCATACGCTAAAGGAACTTTTTGAGGATACCGCATTAACCACATCCATAATACTGCTAGAGTTGAGCTGCTGACTGCAAACATTAGAAAAGGCAGAACCACTTTTAAGCTGTGCAGCTCTTCGAATCCCCAGTCTTAATTCACCATCATTGCCCCTGTGAGTCAAATCATGTGATAATCAGACACAAGGCATGTGGTTTTCTCGACTTGAAATTATACCACTAAGTTCTAAATACCTAAGAAAAAGCACTGCATCTCCAGAAACAAGCCTTTTCTTGTTCACAAAAGCACTCCATCCAGTGGTTAGCAAATGCCTTCTAGGCTGCCCTGCTCAAACCAGATAGTAAACTCAGAAACAAATACTATGGAAAAAAAAGGTGCTGTAGTCAAGTAATCGATCAAAAGGATTGGACTCTGAAAGTAAAACACCAAACATCAGAGATTTCAATGTTATACCGCGATATATGTGCCTGAACTTCCATTTTAGCCCAAGGAGATCCTTTGCTACAAGCTCTTGCGAAGGCCTCTGTTGATTATAATCCTGAAAAATTCACACGTTTCAAGATTGTTAAATATCAAACGAAATAACCAATGAAGCATATTGAATAAACAATAGATATTAAAAAAAAAACAAAAATTGTAAACAATACAGAATAAGGGTAAAAAACATAGATAGACATATATGCTTGAGCTTAACAATTACCAATGGCGGGAAGCAATCCTCAGCTGCACGTCTAGGGACAGAGAAGCCTCCATGAGTACTAGTGTCGGAAGCAGTAAGAGTCTTACAGAACATGTGGGGTGTTGTAGACTTTTCACCTTCCTCAACATCCTCCTCCTCGCTGTCATTGATCATCTCTTCCTGCATCTTGTGCTCCATTTGCTGTAAAATAATAATGGCATTCAAAAACAGAATAATCTCATCTGATTCACAAGAGCAGAAACTGCAGTAAGAAAAAAATAATTGCACATTACCAAAGACAACAAAGAATATATCCAACTTATTAAAGATAAGACTTGTACTATGCCACAGAGAGTTCATCGAAGCTGAACGGTAAAGGAAGTCTAAACTTGACCAAGTACTACAGTTTTGCTGAGGGAGCTTCAAATAACATCCATTTTTTATTACCAAAAATCATCCTCAAATGACATCAAAATCAACCCCTTCAAGATTCTTTCTTTTCTTTTCTTTTCTTTTCTTTTTTTTTCCCGGACTGCAAACGATACATTAAAATTGCGAAAAAAGAAACTCACCTCGTTTTCAGGAAACAACGAAACCTGAGCATAAACCTCGTCACTCCCAGCTTCAGCCTGCTTTTAAAACCACATTTCACATACATTTAGCGATTTACCAAAAACCCACTCAGCTTGAGAAAGCAAAATTCCATAAATAGAAACTCATCCCAATTCAATTGCAAGAAATCAGACACAATCAGGGAAACGACATCAACAGATCATCAACATTACACAAAACCCACGCCCAGAAAGACAGAGAAGCAAACAAAATAGCCTTACATGAAGCTGAACATCAATGACGCGGCAGAGTATGTGGGGAGGGAGATCATAAGGCGTAGGAGGAAATTCTTGCATCTGTTCGAAGTGACCCTGCGGCAAGTAGACAACCAAACTCCCTTTCTTGGGCAAAGACGTGAGAGGGCCAGCACAAGCATGCCATAACTCCAAGCAAATTGAGGAAGTAACAGAAGGCGAAGGAGAGGAAGTTAAAGCAGAAGCGGAGGAAGAAGAAACAGAGGAACCGGTAGGAGAGGGAGATTCATCTTCTTCAGTAGTATTGAGATCGATGAGAGCACCCATTTGAAAGGTAAGCCCTAGAAGAAAGAGGAAGAGAGGTGCAGCAATAAAAGTAGAAGAAGAATAATAAAAATAAGAAAGAAGTGGTTAAATAGAAGCCTGAAAAGATGAAGGGTTTCAGAGAGTTTCAGGAACGGAAGAAGAAAGAGTGCGAGGTAAGAGGAGGAGGAGCTCATGCCTGCATTTTTAGAAATGGGTGCACCTTCGCTAATGCTAAAAGAGGGTCTTCCGCTCAAAAAACAACACACTACACACAGAGAAAGACCAGACCCTTTCTCTCTTTCTCTCTCACACACACATAGAAACACAAACACCTCTGTTACCCTCGACCCCTTTTTTCGTATTTCCCTTTAGATAGAGAGAAATGGGGTTTTGAGGGAAATCAAAATCAAATCAAGATTTGATGGGTTAATTAAAAAAAAAGTAAAGAAAGGAAATTGAAAAGAGAAAATGGGGGAATTGATATAATTTTGACCTCCCCTTTTCTTTGTTTCTTTGTTTCTTTGTTTCTCTTGTGTGTGAGGTTGTGCAGAGAGAAAGAAAGAGAGAGAAAGACTGAACTGGAGCAGTACTGCAGCGGCTGCAATACTGCGACTGCAAGGAGTGATGTATGGCAGAAAGACGAAGAAGAAGAAAGAGAAAAAGAAAAAAAAAAAAAAGGAAAAAGAAAAGAAAAGAAAGTAGGAGTGAGTGAGGGCATTGGTTAGTTAAATTCCACCATTAAAATATCAGAAACTGAATAAACAGCGATTTGTGTACGGCTCGCCCGTATTTCCGGTGGGATGTCTATCCTGTCCCTTTCTACCTCCACAAATCTCTCTCATATCCCTCATCCCATCACCATTCCATTCCTTTTCTCTCTCTCTTCTCAAACTTTTAAAAATCTTTCATTCTATTTCTTAATCATTACTAATCAAGCTTCTACCTTTCTCTTCCCTCCCCCTTAATCATCATCGTCATTTTACATTCACTAACCTCCCCCCCACCCCCACCCCCACCCCCGCCATTCTCTTTCTATTTTTACTTTCCTTCTTTCCATAATTACATCTTTCTTATTCAACCCTTCTATTTCCTTTTTGTGTAATTCGTATTAAGTCCTTGTTAAACACTGCTATTTTCACTTCTACTACTCTTAAAACAATTCCTTTATTTCAACCATGTTAAACTGTTTCGTATCATTAATCATTTTAACACAGTTTTAATTAATTTATAATACCCAATCAAAACTTTCAATGATTCTCCTACAACAAAGGTATATGTATGTATAATTACACTCTCAATATTTATAATCAAAAGTTTGAGTATATAATTGAAGTTACCGATCATCTTGAAGATGGTATAACAACATTTTTAAAAATTGAAAATATAACAAAAATATGTTGGAGTCTATCACATCACAGATGAATCATATTGCAAATATTGATATATCAACAATAGACTTTACTAAATTTACTATTTTCTAAAATTATTATTAATCACTTTCCATCAAATCGTTATTCCATTATAATTATCCTACTAATTTTACTGATTTTCAAATTTACAAAAGTGATGGAGCATGTTAAATTGTTGATATAATTAATAATTGATCATAACTTTCCAACTTACCTTTTGGGTCCATGGAGTTAACATTACAGCATATTTTATTTTCAACCAAAAAGTTAATGTTTCAGATCTCTACTTTTACAGGATGTTAGTTGAACAATATATATATATATATATATATATGAAACTATACGTTTTTTCTCCCTAGTGGCTTGAATGAATTTCAGAAGATGTCGAGTTTAAATTATTTTTGTTTTCAAATTAAAAATAATTTGTATGGTAAGGTTGGATCTGTATCAGTAAGCTTCTATTTTGTTTAATTTGTAGCATGTTTTCTTAAAATCGATTTTATGTCACCTAAAGTACAAAAAGTAATTTTATTTTTGTTAGTGTTTAAAAGAATGTTTCTTGTACCTGATTTTTCTATTCTTGGTATAAAGCTAACATTTTATTTATATATAAAAAATAGTTGCAAATATGACAATTAGATTCAAAACATTAGCATGTATAATAATGTTTTTTAAAAACTACAAATATAACAAAATCTATCAAAGTATATCATTGATAAACCATAAGAGTGAGTAAGGCTTGAACCTAGATCTAGAGGAAAATAAGAGACAATTTTACCAATAAACTATCTTCTGATATTTATTATCGTAGTTTTATGTATGTGTATATTATAAAGAGCATGAAGTTAAGGGGGCTCGAGCCCCCTGGACCTATACTAAATCTGTCGATAAGTCTACCAACGATAGAAGTCTATTGCTAATAGACTTTACTATATTTACAATTTTTTAAAAATGTTGCTATATACTTCATTATTATTCTTAAAATTGCTACAAATTATAATTACCTTATATATAATTGATTAGATTTGTTGGACAATCTATTCCGTCTTGTATACATTGGGTATAAAAATAAATTTGAATGGTTAGTTTTTCAAATGTTATAGATACGGTGGATGTGACTTGATACTCGATTGGTACAAAATAAATGTTAGTTGAAAAAAAAAACACGAATGAAAGTTTAAATGGAATAATCTATATTTGAACAATAAGAGAGATTTCTAATACAACAGTAGTATGAAAAAGTTTATACATTTCATCCATTTTCAGTTGGCCAGCTAAGTAGCTATTAAAAAAAGCGTGAGATTCATACAATAAATCATTTAATGGCATGTTAAATAACTAATAAAACAGTATCGTAGAACTATAAATTTTTACTCGTATAATAATTGACGCTTTAACTGATTGGACGTGATTAATTATTACATGTTACCAATTTTATTTTACTAGAATTTAATTTTTTTAAAACAAAAAGAAGTGTTTGTAGCTAGAAATGTCATGTGTTATGATTTCATTTGACAAAAAGCAATTGACTATATATAAAATTAGCGTAATCATTTCTATCCAATTAAGGGACAATATAATTAATTAGTGGTTGAGACAATATTGATGTTTGTTGGTTACGAACTTAATTTAAACTTCTTTCTAAGATTCTTTCCCTATTTTGCTTACACCAAATTGTCATTATTACGAAATAGGGGATTAATTTTTTTGGTTAATTTAGCCTTTACTGCCTATTAATTAGCATTAATTATTTGTTTGTATTAATGAGTTTAATGGAAAGTTCACTACATATTATGATTCTCTTCTATGTAATTAACCATCTATTTGTGTGGTTTTTCTTTTATTTTTGCTTTCAAATAGCTTAAAAGTCATTTATAAAAACAAGTGAAGGACTCGTATTTAATTATGCAAATTAATCAGGGGCCTTCAATATTTGATTTTGTTTTGTTTTATTTCTAGAAATGCTTAAGCAGGGTACCTTTTAAATTTCAATTATTTTAAATTAACTTGTGATTATTAAATGGAATGTATATAATATAAGAGGTGACACAAAAATCCCATAAATAAACCAGTGGGGCACAAGACTTAGATGACTGCAAATATATATATATA